>VDFB02047230.1:108001384-108195102 GCA_007258455.2 Sequoia sempervirens
TAGAGGGTTGACATGGAGAAAAATAACTTTAGGAAAATAATCATGAGAATAAAGAGTTTGTTTGAAATAGAGAAAAAAATTCAAAATATTACTATAAAAGTTTTAGAAAGTCTCAATGCATGAAGAAAAATATTTGAAATGGCTTATTTAAGGGTATTTAAAGCAAAATATGGAAACAGGTGATAGGAAAAAATTGGAGGAAAGAATAAGAAATATTTTAGCTTTGTTTAAGTGTCAATCCAAGGATCGTAAGCTTGTGAGAGGTATTGTGGCAGTATACCTAAGGGAGGAAAGCAGTGAATTAGGTGGGGATGAATGCAACTAGAACACACAAAGGAGCACCTATAATAAAAATCTAGTTCAAACTTATATTTCTATTCTGCTCTATTCTGTGACAGGAGTTGTGATATGAACTGTTATAAGAACAACAAGCTCTCTTATAAATCCAGAATATAACTCACACTTTACACTTAAAATAAACACACCAATCTTGATGGAATATCAATAGCTAAAATGATTGTTCAATGGAAATCAGTTTTAAACCAAATTAATAACCATAAGACAATTACACACGGAAAGAAAATGCTAGAGAAAATTAAATCACACAGAATGTGAATTCTAACTAATTCAAACACACACAAAAATAAATCTCATCGAGTGTCCTAAGAGTAGGCCCTTCCTCTATTTCACAAGGCAAGTGGAAATAAGATGTGTTTCTACGTTGGACTAATTAGTCGAATGATGTTTTATTTATCAAAGATAATACAGAATAATAATTGTCCCCCAAAAGTCTGCCTATGCTGCTTATATATGCATAGCCTATAATATCTAGACATATAGGAATAGATAGTTTGTTTTGGCCTACGACCATCAAACTAGAAGAAACAAAATATGTGTCACTAAAAACAACTTCGTTATAACAACAAATGAAAATTCTAGAATATGTGAAGATTTTGCAGATTTTTCTTCGGCGAATCAACATCACAGGTTTCCTTCCTCAGCCCACAAGAATGGCACAAGTGGAAATTTGGTCGAGTGTACTCTACTCTATTTGTTGTTGTCCATGAATTAAAGATTTCCTTATTACAATAAATAGTGAAAATAGAAGGTTTTTGATTTCCTCTACATAACTGGAAATTGCATCTCCATTCAGATATATTAATTAGTAATCTCACAGGTTCTAATGCTTATTCAAATCTGGTACACAGTTAGCACCATAGAGGTAACTAACACCACCTTGGAGACTATCATCTTTAAAAAGATGACAAAAATAAGTTGTTGATCAAAACTGATAAACAAAAGTTCTTGACCAGAAAGTGATAGGAAGATTTTCTACATAGAAGGTGATAGGAAGATCCGTGATCTGCATGTTACAAGCTTTATTTCCCAAGGCTTGAAATCACAATGCTTATTAGTAAAGACAACCAATAATTAATTTCCATATTTTATCCAAAACTATATTAAATACCACTTATATATGTTTACTCATATGCAACATAAAATGGCGAAATAGTATGATATGGAATGGAAATGGAATGTGGGAACGAGTATGAAGGCATATGAAAATAGGCTAAAATATGTCATAAAATGGGACATAATTGGCTCTCATCAATAGGTTTAGAGCATACACTTGACACCAAAAATAAATTTATTTTGTTGGACAGCTTGTTGCAATAGAATCCTAACCCAAGATAATTTAAGGAAAAGGGGATTCCAGATCCCAAATAGATGCATATTATGCAAGAATAATGAAGAGTCGATGGATCACCTGTTACTACACTGTTCGTTTGCTACTGAAGTGTGGGATCTAGCTTTTCGAAGGCTGGAGACTCATTGGACCCTAAATAGGGACTTAAATTCCTTTATTGAACGATGGATTGGACCCTTCCAACACCCTCTCACCATGGAGATCTGGCATCAAGTCCACCCCATCATTTGTTGGTGTTTATGGAAAGAGAGGAATAATTGAATCTTCAGAGACGCTGAGAGAATCACTAAGGAATTTTTTGGCATAGGGTCCAGACTTATTACCAAAAGTGTCTCTCTATAAACTTGGAAACCTCGAACAATGCCCCTACTAAATGGGAGATCAAAACATAAAAATCATGGAATATAAACTTGGAGACCAACTCCTTTAATAACTCCAAGTCTCTAGCTAGAAGAAACACAGTTTGGAACCCCCCCGGGGTTGGTTGGTTCAAACTAAATTTTGACGGATTGGTATGGCCAGTATTGGTGGCATTATCAGGGATTTCAAGGGAAAATTTGTTGTTGGGTTTTCTAGAGGAATAGGCATACAGTCTTCTATGACGATGGAATCCTGGGCGTTGTTCAAGGGCATCAAGATAGCTATCTCTCTAGGCATTGAAAATCTACAAATAGAAGGGGACTCTATGACCATGATTGACTCTATTAATCATTGTCATTTTCATGGTTGGAACACTAGGGATATCCTTTTGGACATAAATACTTTGACCTCAAAATTGGAAAGGAAGTATTTGAATCACACCTTTCGTGAAGGTAACCAAGTGGCAGATGGCCTGGACAACTTGGGTTCCTCTTAGAGTCTATGCAAATGTTGGAAAAGACTTGAGGCTCTACCATAAAATATACAAGGATTGATCCTTGCAGAACAAAAAAATATTTAATCATTTAATGGTGGCCAACAATGCTAATTTTTTATGATGGGGACTAAGCTGGATGATGTGGCGAGTTTAAAGCGGGATGTCGAGTGGTTCTTTGGTTTCATGACTATGTATGGTGGGGTCCTTTGCCTTTATGGGTTTTCTTATCATATGTACCGCATATCTCATCAAATCTTTGGGAATGTGTGTATTGAGATTTTTATCTCCAACTTGCTTAATATTTATTTTCTGATCAAGCTAATGATGACCATAAGATTTTATGAGGCGTACTTACGGAATTCAAATTTTGGCTCCGTGGCTAAAAGGTCTGGGAAAATGTGTAAGCTCAATGTAACTTATGACATGTCAAGTATTAATTATCCGATATTTTTTTATCATGGTTTATTGCCTAAAATTATTGTACTTAAGGAAATATTATGGCCCCGCAATGTTGGCTTCATTAGGAATGACCACTGGAGCATGTAAACTTATGAAATTTTTAATTATGCATTCTTGTCCTTGGTGGCTTGGTAATGATGTTATAAGGGCGAGTAAATTCACTGGTGGCCATTCCATTTTTTGGCTAACTTTGTTTTCCTGGGCTAGTTTATGTGTGTTGTGTGTTGAGATGGGTGGAAATAGGTATAGGATCGAGCCCGACAACTGCAACGAATTTCACAGGGACCCCATTGTGTGACACATTTGTATGGAGGGGGTTTAGCGCCATTGTTAGAAAGTCTAGTGGGTCATGATGAAAAAATGTTGGCTCAATTTGTTGGTTCGTGGAGGGATATGAGAGTCACCATGGGAGGAATTTTGTTTGAGGTTAATGAGGAAGTGATAACCAAGGTGATGGGCCTTTCCTACGAAAGAAAGAAGTACAAGAAGTACACCAAAAATCAGGACCTTGAGAGTTTCAATGCCTTCTTCAAGGACAATGAGAAGTCGATTAAGAAGCAGTCGAGATTTGACAGAGAGGTGCTTCCAAAACCTTGGGAAAAGGTGTGTCTTTCTCATGAAATGCATTACTTTAGAAGGTATATTTAAGGTTTTTTACTTTTATCATCTGCCACTACTAAACCACCTAAGGCACAAAATGATCCTTAGCTTTCCCTTCTTTTTGTTGACCTCCCTTGAAAATTCAATAAGGAATCCCATGATGTTGCCGCTCTTAACCCTGACTAGTTGCCTCCCCTGCCTCTGCACCAGGGCCTCATTCTTAGGCTTTATCACTTTCATTTGGCCCTATACCCGCTAAACCCATCTCAACTATTCATGTGGAAGAATTAGAACCACTTGACTTAGCCTCTGAAAAACCATCCCTCGATACTTCAGTGGGTCCAAAGAGAAAAACCCCCCTTCTTGAAAATGAACCATATGTTGTGCCTAAATCTAAACTCCCATCAAAAAAGAAGAAGAGGGAGGTCAGGTTGGCCCATTCCAATGTTGCGGCCAGATTTTGTGAGCTAAAAAACAAACCCACCAGGTTGGACAATAGACCTATGGTAAAGAAGAATGGGAAAAAAGACAGTACGTGCTAGGTGGAGTTACAGGTCACTGATGGTGAGGGAAAGAGTGCTACAAAAAAACAATCCAAAGGTGAAACTATTGTGGCCATGTATATTGATATGGGGATGGAACAAACAAGCATCAAGAGATCTCACAGATTGGAAAAGAACAAGAAAGGGATTTTAGTGGATGGAATTTCTAGTGATTTGAAGTGGACTGGCGATAGAGTTGAATGTAAGAAGGACATTGTTGAGGAGGAAGAGGAATTTGTGGAGGGTCCTAGCCACTTCTCAGAACTGAACATAATGCTCGAAAAGGACTCCACCCACTCTTCATATCCCAAGGCTATTGAGGAAGAGATGACTCAATGGAAGAATGACAAGGAAGATGACATTAACAAGCTAAGGGAGTGTGTGGTGAAACTTGAATGAAAATTCAATAGCCTGACCTGTTTCACTATTAAGATAATTCACATATCTTTCGTCACACTTTTCGATGTCATCAAGGAGTAGGTGGATAGGAATACCGAGGGTGAAGGTCCTAATTGGATCAAGGATGATATTTTAAATCTCATCATTTAGAAATGGGAAGGTGTTGCCAATTAGTGAACTAGTCTGTTTGTTTTTTTGGGTCTCTATTGTCTGTGTGTCGTGTCTATTACCTTTTTGGTCTCTGTTATTTTTGGTTTGGTTTCAATAATGTATTGTTGAACTTGGTTTCTTTTTGGCCCTATGGGCTCTTCATGTAAAGGGTATAGCACCATGTAAACGCTTCTTAACTTATCAAAAACAAGATCATGTGAATGATAGCTATTCTAAAATGGAAAAGTGAAACAAGAGTCTAATTTTCATCATTTTAAAATGTTATATTATACATTAATGCTATCATGATTATGGTGGTGGTGACCACGTTACTTTGATGATTGCAATAACATCCAAGTAAATTTTTTTATGAAGTTTAAACAATGTAAAGAAATAAAAGATAGAAATGCTAGAGTCACTTGGCATCTTGACAATTGGTTAAAAATTTGAGTATTTGATAAATATAAAACTAAAACATGCTAAGGGTATGGACACAAAATTGAATGCATATTATAGTGTAAAAATTGTAAAGAATGCAGTTTGTGTCTCTGCACATGTAAGATTACAATTTGTATTATATATGTATTCTTACATGTTTGTACATAACACGATAGGTATTATCACATTTTCATTATCCTCACACTTGGTAAAAAATTGGAAGCATCATATTTTCTTTCATTACATGCTCTTCCATGAATAGATAAATTACTATATAATCTCATTCATGTCATAGGATGCTACTCATAGCAATATTTCATTTTTATGGAGATTAAGTGATTATATATTTTTTACATGTTCTGTATTTTCCTCTTCTGAAATTCCTTACATCTTTTGTATGCAACTAGTTTTAGGGGGCATATTAAATCACTAAATATTCTTTCATCATTATGGTTAAACTAAACCCTTTCAAAATCCAACGCCACTCTTATTCATCATTAGGAACATGAATATGGTGGTCTCGTTAGCAACCTTTAACCTCCCCCTTTATTGGTTAAAGTGATATATTCCATGCTCTTAAGCTATTATCAATATCACTTTGGGATATAGTGATACATTCCATGATTGTACACCAATATCTCTTGTTGGGTTATGATGATTTGTTGAATGCAAGCCTACTTTTTTCTTTTTGATTTTACACAATGATTGCTAACAAATACTAAAGTTTTTCATGATTATTTCATATTTTTATTAGATGTTACTAGTAGAATTTTATGCATGTAGGTCTAAAGATGGAGCTATCACTACATGGAGCTTGAAAATGAGATGTCATCCATATCTATATACTTTTTATGCATGCTTTCCAATTACTTTCATGTTGGTAGACTTGTTTACTTTGACATGCATGAGTAATTGTAGTTCACATGCAATTTGAAGTAGAGGCAAAAAATGCATCACTTGTAGTTTCCTTCAATAGTTTTGGACTCACTTTGATTCTTTTTCCCTATTGGAATATTTTATTGTTCGAATGATGTGCTCTTTATGCAAGAACTAACATTTATCCTGAACCTTATGTAAGCCTAAGTTCCATTCCCTAATGGATTTGAATCTCATCCTCGATATTCTTATTTTCAATCTTGGGTCAAGACCAAAGGTGCAACCTTAAACTTGGTTAAGTACTAGACAAGTTTAGCCTTGAACCTTAATTTCAAAAATTAAATTTAATCATGGGCCCAAGACAACCTAGCTCCAACTATCTATTATCTATTCTCAAGTTTGTAATATACAAATTGATTGCTAGGATGTATAGAAGGGAAAATCCCTAGGACATTTAGAAATAATCTCATAACATCACCATTCAATGCATAGAGCATTCATATAGAGTATTGGATTGACATTAGAAATCATCTCATAACATCACCATTCAATGCATAGAGCATTCATATAGAGTATTGGATTGACATTTACAATCAAAATAATTTGTATACTTTAATGAATTTGTATTTTTCTTGGCATGTTTTTGAATTTGTTCAGCAATATTAAATAGGTTCAAAAGACCTAATTAATATGTTCAGACAAGATGTAAATTTGACATTAAGCACATACTATAATAGAAGATCAATTATTACTTACCAAACTAAACCCTGCATCTTATTTTTATCAATTTTAACATGTATTTCAATATATATTAATACTTATTTCAATAGATAACTTTTATATCTAAATTAATTAATTGAATGCTTAATTGTCACAAACATAAATATTTTAAAATATTTAAATTTACAAACAATTATTAAAATAAACTTCCCTATAATTTTAAACAAGGTATACTTGTTAAGACAAAAAAAAAATCAAAGATAACGAAGTCCTTTTGTACACATATGATGAGATGCAATTTGGATCATTTACTATAGTTATTATCATTGATTTTGTTTTTATGGACCTGTGAAGTAGAAATGGTTATCGTTGACCTTTAAAGTGTAATAAAATCATTTGGCAAGCCTAAGATGTTCTAGGGAATGTTTGCATCGTCTAGGAAATCAAAATTTGTATTTAGTGTTTTCTTATTTTAATCCAAACTCTTGTTTTTTTAGGTTGAGGTGATATTTTTTTAACTTTATATGATTTTGTTTTATTTGATGTATTTATTGATTTAGATAATTTTGTTTACTATTCTTTAGTACTATTTTTTATTTGTTTAGATTGATCTTAATTTTAGGTTAGTATTTTTTATGTTTAATTTACGAATATTTTTGTAGTCTTAATTTTTTCAATTGTAAATTCAAAATTATTTTGATTTTAAAAGTTTAATTTTATCTTATCATTATGTATTTATGTGTGTATAAAAAAATTTAAATTGTATGCTTAGTACTTGTATAAAAGAATGTCATTTCAAAGTCATTTTATTTATTGTTCATCAAGTTACAATTTGTACTAAATCACACATAATTATTGAAACCTTAGTTTAGATTTGTCTTTCTATAAGTCAAAACAATTACAATAGCTTGTGCATCACTAATATTAAAATATTATTTCTTGCGCTTGATTTACTCTTTAGACATTCATTGCACATAATCCATTGCATCAAGTCTCACAAATTCATTATCATTGTACTATATCACTATCATAAATACTTTCTTAATACCTTAATAAATTATAACGATACTTTACAACACTATAAATCTATATTGTAAATACAAACAATAGATAACAAATTTTACAACTACCAAAACCCTAATCCACGCTAATACTTTGAAAAATAAATTATTTGAAAAAAATGATCTATTACAAATTCAAATATTTAAATGAATATAAACTCAAATATTTGAGTATATATATATATATATATATATATATATATATATATATATATATATATATATGAACTGTAATGTAGGCACAGAATCCAAGTGCAATCGACATTTGAAGAAGTACAGAAATCTTACCCGGACGTGTCTCAGAAATAAATGGTTAAACTATCTATAAATATAAATTTTGCCATCATTAATTTTCATAATATTAAAGTTACTTTCTCAAACTTGAGAAAGAAAAAAAAATCAAAAACAGTAGATAAAATTTCAATAATCTCACTGTTTTGGATCTTTGCATTTATTTGAAGTACTGACAGGATGAAATTCTAAAGTTATGGATCAATTGTTTGATTGTTATATTTTAAAATGAATAAAATTTACAGAAGTTTAAACAAATTGATAAACTAATCGTTTCTCATTCTCGTGATGGCTTTCTGAGCATTGGATGGTACGTAAAATTTAGAGAAATCTAAACAAAAAATTATTGATCTTGACTGAGTTCACCAAGATTATAAGATGGCAGTTATTGTTTTTATTCATAAGTGGGGTGGATTAGAAACTTAGAATAATTCAAACTTAGTTTGAATTATTATTACTATGTTTGGAAAAATGAATAGAGTCTTGGACTCCTCATTTCTTTTTCTTTTCTACCTCGAGAATTGTATTTGTTGGAATAAATTTATTTGAACATTTGTTATCTAGTTTTTAGAATATGAAAAATATTAAATATTTGTTGGTCTATTATCTAATTTGATCATATTGATTCAATTTTTTAAACATGTACTGTTATTAATATTAAATGTTTTATTGTAGTAAAGCTTATTATAAGTTTGAAACATACATAAATATTTCAATCAAGTCAAGAAAAAAGTCAAAAGATACCTTAGGTTACTCTAGGTTGTCAAAGCCTAGCCGCTACTAAAGGAAGGAGAATCATGGTTTCCAAAGAGTTCATTACCATAAGCTGTAGTTTTAAGGATGCCATTATAAAGGAAGTGAGTTGTAATCTTCTAAAAAGAAAAGTAAATCACAACTATTAAAGGAAACAACACAACCAAAGAGGGAAATCATTGAAAACTACATACAACCAAAGGAGGAGTCAAGGCACAAAAAGCCACTTAAAAAAATTAATTGCGATCAGAAAAGAAAGACAAAGGCATTGAGAAGTAGTTTCTAACAACCACAAATTCTCATTTCCAAGGGTAAAAATTATGATTTTTGATTTATTAAAATGAAATATTATTTTATTTTTTAAAAATTGGGATCTAATTCAAATTGGAATCACATAATCTTTAAATCAAGCAATAGATGAAGTTTTGTTACAAACAAAAAAATGTCAATTTAGAGAAAGCAAGAAAAAATATGCAAAAAATATATTTTTAATTCAACAAGTAATGGATGAGTTTATTTTTTCAAGTTACAATAGCAACTAGATCTAAGAAGACATGAGATATTTTGGAAACAATTTATTAGGGAACCATTCACATATAAATGGTTAAATCACAACCTTTTAAGAGAAATTTTGAGAATTTACAAATAAAAGATTCAAAATCTATACACCATTTTTTGAGTCAAGTCATAAATCTTGTTAATCAAGTTAGATCAAATGAACCATAAATAATTGATCAAAATATTGAAAAAAAGATTGTTAAGAGCCTACATACTAAATTTGATGCTATTGTGGTTGCAATTGAAGAGTCCAAAGATCTTACACAATTATTTGTAGATGAGTTGATGGGTCATTACTATCCTATGAATTTGAACAAGAAGAATAATTCTTCTTTGGAGAATGCATTTAGACCATAGTTATTCAATAGAGATAAAAGGAAGAAGAAGGTGAAGATCTAGTGGGAGAGACATAAATAATAATCAAAGAGATGGAAAGAGTAGTCCAGATCAAAGTGGAAGGATAAAATAAAATTTTAACACTCATAGTTCTAGAGGGCACATCAATAGTTAGTTTCAACATCAGTCTTAGAGATATGATAAGTTTGATATTCACTATTATTACTACAATAAATTTTGCAATTATGTATATGACTGCCAAAAAAACAAGTAGATGAGGGCAAACAAAACACAAATTTTAAAATATATATAAAAATAATTCAAGGTCATTATTTATTGCATTTCATGTTTCTCAAGAGAGCTCAAGTGATATTTAATTTTTAGACAATGTATGTAATAATTAAATGACATTAGATAAATATTTGTTTGCAAGTTTATACAATTCAATGAAGTTAGAAGTCAAATTGGTAATGTTAACAAAGTCTTAGTAATAGCTAAAGGTGTGATTAATATTTTAACAAAATATAGTGAAAGGAAGCAACATGATTATTAGTTTTAATAAAATATAGTGAAAGGAAGCATATTCAAATGTCTATTTTGTGCTTGAATTAAGTAACAATTTGACAAGTATTGACAACTTGTATATAAGAGTTATAGAGTATCTTTTAAAGTAATTTGTGCACTATACTTAACAAACTTCCAAGTGACTGATTGATTGCAGAGGTTAAGATTACTGGGAAATGAATGATCTCGCTTCGACTTGGAAGAGTCAAAAGAAAACTCAAGGAGAGCCCAAAGAAAATTTTAAGGCAACTTGTTTAGACCAAACATGACTATGACATCTAAGGTATGGATACCTTCATTTTGGATAATTTAATTTATGGGAAAATAAATAGATGATTAGAGGATTCCCACTAATTTAGGAATCAACCAGTTCATGTGAGATATATTTTGGCAAAGTAACATACAAATTTTTTTCAACCAAAATATCTTACAAAGAAAGTGCACCATTTGAGTTTTTCACACTAATTTATGTGGACTAATGAAAACTCCATAATTAGGTAGAAGTATTTAATTCTTAACTTTTACTGATGTTTTCAACAAAAAAATATGGATCATCTATTCTCTCAAGTAGAGATTTAAATCCTTCAATATATTCAAATATTTTAAAAAAAAATAGTTAAAAAATAAAGTGGCCAATACATCAAGGTAATTAGTTTCAATAGAGATGGTGAATACAAGTCAAATTAGTTTTTAGATTTTTGTAGATATTATGGAATCGAGAAGTAACTCACTATAAGGTACACACCATAGTAGAATGGTGTTGTAGAGATAGAATATAACAATAATGGATATGGCTAGGAGAATGTTGAAGGCCAATCACTTTCTTATGAATATTAATAAAAGTAGTAGTGTGCTAAATAGATATCATGCAAAGAGTGTTAAATATATGATTCCACAAGAAGCATGAAATGGTACAAATCATAGTATATATCACTTAATAATTTTTGGATGGGTTGCATATGCACACATACCTAAAGAAAAGAGAACAAAATTGAATGATAGAAGTAATATATATATAGGTTATAGTGAGTAATCAAAATCCCACAAGTTGTACAATCCCACTACCAAGAAGGTAATCATTAGTAAAAATATTGTATTTAAGGAAGAAGAAGCATTAAATGGAAGTGTTGATATATCAATCACAATTATAGAAGCAATACCTCAAAATAAAGAAGACTTAGAAGAAAAAAGTGTGCAACTAAGTTGACAAGTAGTAATAGGTACTCCAACAAGAAATATTATAGGAGAAAAATTTCGGAGAATTGAGAACATCGAGGAATTTTATACAAGGTTATCCATTAGGCCATGCAAGCTATTATACCTGCAACTCATAAGTAATTGATGAATCTAATCCTACACTTCACTAAGATCAAGGCATAGAGGTAAGAAGATAATTTATTTGAAAGAGATCTATGATCAAGGAGAAGAAGATTTATATTTTCATTCAATTTTTTTTATTTCTCTCACGATCCTATATATTTTGAAGAAGAATTCAAGGAATAACATTGGATCAAAGTCATAAATGAAGAGATGAATTCCACTAAAAGAAATGAAACATGAGAACTAGTAGATCTACTTGAAGTTAAATATTACATAGCAATCAAATGGATCTATAAAACCAAATTCAATGTAGAAGGTGAAGTTGAAATGTTATATAAATCAAGGTTAGTAGAAAAATGTTTTGCATAATAACGTGAAGTTGGCTACAATGAATTTTTTTTACCTATAGCGGGGCTTGATATAGTTTGAATGGTTTTAAGCATAACAACACAAAGCAATTGGAATGTTTATCACATGTATGTCAAATCAATATTTATGAATATTTTTTTAGAAAGGTATGTGGAACAACCACTAGGTTATGAAGTGCATGTACATGAAGATAATGTATTATGATTGATGAAATATTCTCATGGTTTCAAAAGAGCACCAAGAGCATAGTGTAGTTAGATTGAATCATACTTGATTCTAGCAATAGATTCAACAAAAGCAACAATGAGCCTATATTGTACACAAAGATCAATAAGTAAGGTTATATTTGTATTGTTTATTTATATGTTGCTAATTTAATATTTGTTAAAAAATTATTTCTAGACATGTTCAAATAAGCTATGAAAAAGAGTTTGAAATGATAGATTTGGGATTGATGAGATCTTTTTCAAATATTGAAGTTGTTCAATCAAATAATAGCTTTTTTATTTTTCAATCTCAGTATTCCAAGGATGTGTTAAGGAGATTTAGGATTATGAATTGTAATCTAGCATCAACTCCAATTACAATAACAACTATCAGTAAGGAAGACAAGGGGCCCAATGTTGATCCAATAGTATACAAAAGACTCATTAGAATTTTGATGCATCTCACAACCTCAAGAAAAGATATAATGTAAGGTGTCTAATTCCAAGATTCTGGAGAAGTTAAAAGAATCACATTAGCAAGTTGGTAAGATAATATTGAGATATATAGTAGGAACAATAGGACATAGAATACTATATTTCATAACTAAATATTTTAATTTGTTTGGTTATATACTAAAGTGATTTTGTAGGTGGTATAGATGACAAAAAGAGTACTTTTGGATATGTTTTTCACTTTGTATTAGGTGTTGTTTCATGGACATCAAAGAAGCAACCTATAGTGACAATTTTATTAGCTAAAGTAGAGTATGTAGCAACAATATTAGTAGCATGACAAGTAATTTTAATGCATGGAGTATTGTCTTATTTATTGCATGTATAGGAGTATTTGAAAAAACTAGTATTTTGTGATAGCTAATCAATAATTGTGTTGTCAAAGAATCATGTTTACAAAATGAGTAAGAACATTGATACTAGGTGTTGTTTAATCAAAGAGTTAATAAACAATGGAGAAATCTATTTGGGGTTTTGTAAATTTGAAGATTAGGTGGAAAATATAATCACAATTCCATTTATAAAAGAGAGTTTTGAGCATAAGACAATATTTGGGCATTATGGATGTTGAATCAATTAGTGATAGAAATTGAGGAGTGTCATAATAAACCATCATTTTTCTCATTAAATAATAGGGAGAAAGATGTAAATATTTGTTTAAGTAGTTTTAAGAATAGGGAAAATTATTAAATATTGCTAGTGAGTTTTTATCTAATTTAATATGTTGACTAAGTTTCTAGAAAATATATTGCTACTAATATTAAATGCTTTGATGTAGTAAAGTCCTCTATAAATTTGAGGCATATGTGTACACACTTAATATTGTCTAAATGCATTACTCATTCAAATTCGCCTAATTAATATCATTTTTCTCATTATCTCCTAATTTCTCATTTTAATTAAATATTTTTTTAATTATCTGATTAAATTCATTTTTTTCTTCTATTAATTAAATAATTAACATTATTTGATTAATTCACCAAAAATTACCATTTCTTAATAATTTCCCTTAATTAAATATTTTTTAATTGTTCAATAAAATTCATTTTCCCTCTTTCCAACATGATTAAATAATTTCAATTACTTAATTAAAATTCTAATTTTCTTCAATCCCACTTGATTAAATAATTTTAAATCCTAATTTTCTCTCATCCTCACAATTTAATAATTTTCTTAATTATTTAATTCACTAATTTTCCTCCAAACTTGCACAAAGCATATTCTTTCCAAGAAGGAATATTCTCCTTTTCAAAATATCTTCTTCCCTCCAAAATATCTAAATGACATATTCTCTCCAAAAAGAATATTTCATAATTCAAATTTGAATAGATAGTATCCCTCTAAAATGTCTTTAACCAATTTTCCATGAAATTAGGAATATTTTGGGCTCTCATTCATCCTCCACCCTTGATCTCCTTGATTTCCTCTCAATTGTTGATCATCAAATTCAATCTTGACTATTGATCAGACATCCCAAAAATCTATAAAACAAGTCATTTCTTTATAAAAATCATTCACAATCTTCATGAGCTTAGCATTCATCATTCTTGAGCAATTTGAGCATTAATTGTGAGTCACATTCATCACCAAAGCTTTTTTTTTATTGGATAAAGAAGAAAAAAACAAATTACATCAGCGAGAATACATGGCCAAATAGGCCACCATTAGGTCATACACAAGTAGTAAGACAAGCTGCTACAACAGCAACAAAAATAACAATTCTAGACCATCATAACATAAGGTAAAGCATGTTGCTATAGCTGTAATAATAAACAGCTTTACAGTAGCAAAATGTGTTGTTACAACAGCAAAACTCCAACAAATACAATAAGAATCTCTCTTTGAAGAAGATTTAGAACACCACTGATAACCAAAACTTGAACCATTAGTCAACAGCCATTTAGAAGAAGGTCTAAGCAGCTCAATGTCCAAAGGGCAGAATACTCTCCATAGCCTCCAAGAAGCAGCCTCCTTAGCAAGATGTCTATCCGTCAACCAACTGTAACTGTGCTTGAACATTGTAGATAGATGTTTTAAGATCATTGTTAGTTTCTAAATAATCTTGGAGCATAGCAAGCAAATTTGTAACTTGTAAAGAGAGATTCTAGCAAATTATTTGAACGTCAACTTTAAGAGGTTGAGAGATGTTGGAAAAGACAGCAGTGCAACGAAACTTCCAAATGAATTTAAGGATGACCTGCCTGCACAGTTGAGTGAGGATATTATGGTGAGAGGAGACACCAAGGAGTGATGTTTTCCATGACCAAGTGTGAGTGAAGAGGGCAGGAAACAAAGAGAAAAGAGAATGCCACAAGTTCTGAGCATGAGAGAAAAACCAGAAAGCATGCTTTATAGACTCAGATTTAGCACATAAGGGACATGATAAAGGAGGATGGAGAAATTTGAGGCGGTTACCAATAGGTAGCTTAACATGAAGCATCTTCCAAGCCAAGAGCTGAGATTGCGCATCGGCTTTAGACTTCCAAATTTGATGGCTGACCATATTCCATTTTGCTTGACTAAACTTGCAGTTCCACTTGACATTGAGCCGAGGTGAAAGCAAAATTGAGGGGAGCAGTTGTCTATAGATGATTTTGAGAGGAAAGAAGTGGATATTACGTTTATTAGGCCATTTCTAGTCTTTCAAAAAGCTAGAATGACAAGGAGAGGATAGAAGACAAAAAAGATTAGGGGGAACAAGGTGTTGTATTTGAAGAAGAGGCTGCTTAGTGAGAAATGTCAAGTGGAACTCAGTTCGTAATTGTTGCCAAGACTTCCAATTGAAGCTGATGGGATCCCATAAATCATGAAAAACTTGAATTCCCTTTTTGAAAATATTCTTGCCTTTAAAACTTTTAATAGCTCCAAGAGGTTTTCCATCTTGCTGAATTAGACGATTCCACCATATGGAAGAGTTTGCAAAGATGAGGCCATGACTAAAGGATTGATCATACCAAACCAACTTCTTCGAAGTGATTTGCCATGCTTTCCAAATAGAGTTGAAAGGAGCAAACCCATTAGTCTTGAAATAGGGGGCCAAAAGGAGCTTATCATTCCACTTGACATCATCCCAGGCATGTTTAGCAGTTGCAGATTTAATGTGGAATCGAACTAAATGTTTCCAAGGAGCCTCTCCTTCCAAAGCTCGCACAATCCATTTGCTGGTGAGACAAATGCCCTGAGTGTACGGGTCAATAATCCCCAAACCACCTCTATCCTTTGGCTAAATGAAATGTAACCAAGATGTGGTAGGAGAGCCCTTCTTGTTTCCCCATTTGGCCCAAACAAAACTTCTAATCAATTGAGTGAGTTGGTTATAGCAATTTTTAGATGGCAGCCAACACGATGAGATGTACACATGACTCGCCAAGAGGATTTTATTGGCAATTTGGATGCGACCAGCCATGGAAAGGAACCGATTAGTCCAACTCAAAAGTTTGCCTTTGAATTTGGTCATAAACCAATTCCACATATCCTTGAGGGAGACACCAATCCCAAAGGGAATACCAAGGTATCTAGTGATTGTACCATGTTTAATCTCACGCCATTCACTAGGGATCCAAGGGGGATGTGGGGAAGGACGAATCATAATGAATTCAGTTTTATTCATGGCAAGCTTGGATCCCGAGATAGTGCAAAATAGATCCAAAACATCAAGAGTATTAGTTACTTCATCTGCTGAATTTTGAATAAACAATATGATGTCATCAGCAAAATGGGAGTTAAGCACTTTGACATTACCAGGTAATGAAATCCCATGAATAAGCTTAGAAGTGCAGGCATGTTGAAAGAGGTAACCAAGGGCATCAGCAGCTAGAACATAAAGGAATGGTGCTATAGGGCAGCCTTGGCGTATAGATTTTTGTAAAGGGAATTGGGGGGAAAGGGCTCCATTGACAGCAACTCTTGCATTGGCATCAATGAACAACATTTTAATATGCTCTCGAATTTTGGTTCCAAAACCTAGCCATTTTAGCATGTTGAGAATGAAAGGCCAGCGGATGCAATCATAAGCTTTATCAAAATCGAGTTTGATAATTAGAGCATCTTGAGCAGATTTTTGAGCCCATTCAGCAGTCTCCCAAGCCAACACCAAATTGTCAAGAATAAATCTGCCACCCAAAAAACCAATTTTTTATGGCCTAACAATCTCCTGGGTTATATACTTTATTCGGCGAGCCAAGGCTTTGGCAATAATTTTATATGAGGTGTTAAGAAGGGTAATAGGCCGCCATCCATTCACCGTGTCTTCATTTTTGCCTTTGGGGAGGAGTTTTATCAAGCCTTGGTTTATGATTGCCCCCAAGGAGCCAGTCTCAATGCCCTCTAGGTAAACATAATAAAAGTCTTCGCGTATGTGAGGCCAAAGAGCTCTATAAAAATCAACCGGGAGCCCATCAATTCCTGGACTTTTCTCCAAAGCCATGCTATAAAGAGCCTCATCAAGCTCTTCAATGGAAAGGAGACGATCAAGGTAATTGTTGTATTCAGAGTCTATTTTACAAGGAATACAACCTGCAACACTTTCTTCAATAATGGGAAGGAGAGGATCACCAGCAGAATCATCAATAAAAAGGTTTTTAAAGTGCTCATAAAATATTTGCAAAATAGCAGATTGGCTGGTATGAACAAAGCTATCTACAACTCTTATACTGGAAATATGCTCCTTTTTGTGTTTGTGCTACAAGAACTGAAAGAAAATTTTTGATCCCCTATCCCCATCCTTGATCCATTGGAGACGAGCACGAACTTGGGCTCCTTTTCCTCTGTAAACAGCCAATTTCCGGAGAGAATTTTCAGTTTTAGCCACAGATTGTTGGAGGGCAGCATTAAGGGGGTTGGCAAACAAAAGAGAACGATTATGCTCCAGTTGGCCCTTAAGGGATTTTTCCAATCTACGACGCTAGGCAGCAGCTCTTCTCCCATAGTCACGAAGGAATAAAGTGCAGCGAGCAATAGTTCTCTCCCACCAACTGATCCACCTATCATGTTGAGGCTTTGGTTCAGCTTTCCAAATAGCTAAAAGGCCATCAATGCAATCTTGTTGTTTTAAATGGGAAACATTTAACTTGTATGGAAGATCATTAGGAAGGGTAGGGGAATTAGTAAGGGAAAGGGTGGTAAAGATGGGGAGGTGATCGGAAAGAGTGGCTGAGAGGTCAAGACGAACTAAAAGACCAGCCTGGGAGGGGAGAATATGACAATTTGGGGAGATGTAAAACTGATCCAAACAACTCATTCTCCTCAAAAAGCCCTCACGACAATTATTCCAAGTAAACCAGTGTGGCATATGAGTGCTAACTTTGCCCAAAAGAGGATCATAGACTCCCAAGGAGTTTCGAGCTAAAGTCCAAGCTTCAAATTTAGTGTGAGAGAGTAAGGAAGAACTGTCCCAGCTACGATCAGATGGATGCTCAACCATGTTGAAATCACCCCCCAAAATCCACTCGGCAGTAGGGAGATGAAGATGAAGCCATTCCCAAAGCCGAGTTCACTCAGAAGAGGAGTTAGGAGCGTAAATAGAACAAAAGCCATACAAGGTGTCTTGGAAAAGAATAGTAGTCTAGATACAACAATTGTATGGGTCAGATCCAGAAGCCACAACATGTTTAGCAATCCAAGGGGCAAGACCTAAGACTGCCCCACCGCTGCCCTCACTGTGATTTGTGTGAAGAAAAAAAGCTTCTTGCCAAATAGATGCAAGAATGGAATCCAGATGGACTGCATTGACTTTCACCTCCCGAAGCATTATCACATCAGTTTGGTTGTTCTGAATAGAGTTCTTGACATGATACTTCCGAGCGGGGATAGTTAAACCCCGAACATTCCAAGATTGGACGTGACAATTCATTGTGAAGAGTCAGGAAGAGTTTCCTCATCCGTCATCAACGCAGTGAACTTGTTCTCTGAGGTGCAGGCGTGGGCATCCATTACATTAACCATAAGATGTTGTTCCCTGGAGGGGGATCTAGATCGAGATTGCAAGGGACTAGGTGGATGAGTTGGGCATAATGACTCAGCAGAACTATTTTTTTTACAAGGATAGAGATTCCTTCCATCTTTTAGCAACTCTGTTAACATCTATTGTGTCTATTGTTAAAACTTTTTTGAAGGACTTAGGACCGGTTGGGGGTTTGAGGAGAGGTGGTGATGATGGCGTGGGATAAGCAAGGGGTGATTGGGTTGTGGGTGTGGTGTGGTTAGCAGGTGAGTGGGTTGTGGGTGTGGTGTAGGGGGCAGGGGTAACAGGGGTAGATTTCTGATTTTCTTCGGCGAGAGTGACAGTATCAAGGCTAGAATTGCTTGGAGGTGCTTGCAGCGGACGTGGTTTACGAACTGGGCAGTCTCAAATGAGATGGCCTTCTCGACGGCAATAGAAGCAGGCTTTAGGTTTGTTTAAATATGTAATTCGTTGGTCAAATTCAAACCCGGGCCCAACCAGTTTAATTGTTTCAGGAAGAGGTTGAGTTAAATCCATTTCAACACACGATCTTAGTTGCACACGCAAGCTGGCCCATTTGTCAATATGTTGTTTGCACCATAGGACTCTACCCAATTGAGAGGCGATGTCTTGCAGAAAAGGACGGAAGGCCAGATTAAGGAAAGGGAATTCTACCCACATAGGGTATTTGGACTTAGATATTCCTTTCGGATGGAAGTCAAGATCCCAAGCCTGGACATAGCATATCTGACCATAGATGATCCAAGTACCATAATGTAAGGCAGCTCGAGCATGGTCTGGATCAGTGAAAGTACATGATATGTATCCTCTGCCCAAACCCCTAATGTTTTCAATAAGCCAGCCCTTTGACTCCTAGTTATTACGAGTCCATTTAAAGAAGTCTTGTTCGGAAGGTATGCCTTTGAGGAAGAAAAGAATGATGGTTTTTGCTTTGCAATCAGAAATAACTTCAATAATATCATCAGGGAGCTCGAATGAGACCACTTTACCTTCCGAACTTTGCGGGGCAGGGGCTTTGACGGTCTTTGTGCTTTGTGGGTTCTCAGCAACGTTGTCCTGGCTGCAAGAGATTCTGGGCAAAGTGTGGGCGTCCTGGCATAGTTGAGAGGCGTTGAAAAGTCCAAAGTCTGCTGACTGTGTCTCCATGGTGGCAGAAACTGGTGACTCAGATTCCATTTGGGCAGCACGTGAATCCAACTGAGCTTTTGCTTTTTCGTTTTCGGAAGACCCGCGCTCCCTGGCTTTCTTTTTCATGCTTGGCGGTTTGATTTTCAAGCCCCTGTGGGCTCCAGCGGCTGAAAACTGCTTATCCTCGCAATTTCTATCCTTATTTTCAGCGGTGGCAGGCATAACAGGGCGTGCAGTTGCAGGTTAGGGTTTCACTGTTTCTTTGATTTATTCGTCATTTGAATTGGTTTTTTCTAACATTTGTTTGAAAATTTGAAACATTAACTTTCTAATTTCATTGAGTATGGGTTTTAATGATCTTTATCTTGTGAGTTTTTAGTGTTTTCTAACTCTAATCACTCTTATTATGCTTTCTAACCATTACCCATTATTTGCCTACGACAATATGTAAACATTTTCAATCAAGTTGAATAAAAAAGTTTGTTTGGTAAAACATTTTTTGTATTGCCTCTATCCACCATCAATATAATGTAGCAGTAAATTTTTTTTTTTAATAATTTAGATATTTATGATGCTGTATTAAAGTCACTTTGGATTTTGAAAAAAAAAGGTCCCATTTTTTGTATTCTCATAAATTTAAAGTAATCAATTAAAATAAAATCTAATTTTGGACCATACCAGACAGGAAATTTGATGGAGTACAATCATTTCCAAGATGAGTGTGATGCACAACGTAATTCTTGTCTATGAAGTCACATATATTTCATTTTGTACAAATCGTAGATGATAAAAGCCACCATTTGCAAATCTTCTAAAACGGGTACGTTGTCGACAACAGTCTTCGATACTGTCAAGAAAGCATTGTTAGTTCTATGATCTCTATGTCTGATATGATTCAACTTTAAGCAAAAAAAAAACTGCAATAACGAGGATGCCAGCTCATACTGCCAACGAGGCGACGGGCAAAGCAATGGCGGCTCACTATAAATGTGATGCACATCTTACTTCCTCCTTCCCCTTTGGCTCGCTTTTCTTGAAAGAATTTCTTAACTAGTCCATTGGAGTGGATGGGTTCAGTAATGGAGGAGCCGTTTATAGAGGTGATCCAAAGAAGCACCACGAGGGAGTGTGAGACTGTTTTAGTAGGACTTGATGCAATCAAACATAGAGACGATGATAACAACAACTTATCTTTGTTGAACTGGGTGCTCGCTAAACTTGTTCGCTCTGGAGATAAGGTGGTTGTACTTGCTGTTATTTACAAGGAAGAAGAAGAACACCAGCCCCAACCGGCCTGCATGCCATCTCTCTGGCGATTTCGTAAGCTCATTATTTTCTGTCTATTCTCCTTGTGTATATATTTGGTCTCTACTTTCAATCATACGGTTAACATAATAAGTGGCGGTTAATTCCTAATCTATCTTTAAAAGGGATGGATTCTTATGGACTTTGTTGATTGTTGTCAAGGAATATGAAGTGCATTGTCAAACATCAGGTTTAATTTGGTCTTCAGTTTTAGACACACAGTTTCTCCTTTTTGTTTCTAATGAGATTAAGTGGTTTCCATGTTTTACAAAAGTTGTCATAAGACAAAGGAAAAACAGGTCCAAACTATGATGAGAAACAACAAATTAACAGTATTTCCAAAAGAATGAGGTATAACTGCAATCAAACTGTCAAAAACAACTACAAACAAAAGATAGAACTGGGACTCCCAAGACAATACCAGACCTTGTACAAATTGGCTTCTCACCCAAACAGTCTCTCCATTTTGTTTTTGTGAAGGTTAGGAAACTTTACAAATTTATTGACTTGTTGGAAAATGAGTTACATCTGAATTGAAGATGACTAGTAATTAAAAGGACTGATAGTTCAGTGCTAGGACACCCCAACAACAAATGAGAGATCGTAGATCTAAATCCTAACTAATCCATGAAAAGCTTAACAGGACTTGAATGAACTATACAAAATTTGGAAAAAAATGAGAAGAATGAACTGCTGTCTGCATCCATTAAATCTACAAGGAGAGTGAGATTCACTGTCAACAATTAAAGAATAATTTACTTGTGTTATGAAAATTATGCCTCTTTTTCCTATGATATTCAGAACATTCGTAGTGAAGATACAAACTTCTACTGGATAGATTGAGCATCATTAGTTATCGACAAATAATTTTCTAGGGCTTTTCAATGTATTGTAGGGCGATCTGGAGGCATGCAACAAGTGGCTGTTTCGCGGAGAGATGTGGCTACGTTCGAACATCTACATGGGGAAATCAGTCTCAAGAAAGAGATGTATATGAAATCTCTTAGGCCTTTCTATGATCGTTACAAAACGAAAGGAGTAATTACATTTCTCATCAATATTCTTCTCGCCTTCACTATTGGAATATCATGAATTGACCAATTTTATCGTAAAAGCCGTGTACTTTTTTGTTT
Source organism: Sequoia sempervirens (assembly GCA_007258455.2). Taxonomy (NCBI): domain Eukaryota; kingdom Viridiplantae; phylum Streptophyta; class Pinopsida; order Cupressales; family Cupressaceae; genus Sequoia; species Sequoia sempervirens. Next base: position 108,023,632 of record VDFB02047230.1, read on the forward strand.
GGATCATTTTATAATAATGTTTGTCTGTTCATTTTGTGATAGAAAGATCAATAAAAACCAAAATACAAACTTTTGAAAGTAATCTCTTACTTCTAATCTAATTAATTGATAGTGAAAACCTCACAAATTTTGCATCTTTTCATATTGATCTCGTATAACAGGTGAAGATGGAAATCAAGATTGCTGCAGGATATCCTCCAGCATATATCATAGTACACGAAGCAAACATTGCTAGAGTTTCATGGATTGTATTAGACAAGTCTGTTTCTGTAATTTCATTTTAAACAATATTTGGTTGTACTATATTGTTTACAAATCTCTGGTGTAAACTGGTCAGAGATAAACAACATACTCTAAGCATTGACTTGTTTAGGTGAATCATTTGAAATCACACTCACTTTTTCATTATGATCCATGTATTAGTGTAATTTAAGATGAGCCATCTAAACAAGTCAATGCTTAAAACGTGCTGTTTATGTTGTTGAACCGTGTAAATCACAGAATAAGAAAACTAACACTGGCATTTCTTCTAATTGTAAAACAGAGAATTGAAGAAATATAGGAAAAACATAGCTAACAGCTCTGGATGTAACGTCGCTGCAATTGGGAGAAATAATGTTGCTAGTATTATATCCAGTGATAATAGGCTTCCTTCCTATAACATTTCTGCAGAGGGCACTATCACTACGGTTCCTGCAACTTTTCAAGCGAATATACAAATGCAGACGAGCGGGCCATCTATTGGAGTCCCAATTGATCTATATATGAATGGCAGATCCGATGCTAGTCAGGACTCCAAAAGTTTTCGTAGTGCCGTGCAAACTCCATCAAAAAGGGAGGAGAAAACTTGTTTAGCTTGTTCTGTTTGTGACAACAGAAAGAAGGTCAAAACCAAATTGTGTCCTCCACGAGAGCTCTCCTGTGATGAAATAACCAAAGTATCAAATGATGACATACTTGTCCAAAATGGAATATGGCAGCTATACAAGGGAATTCTAAATGAGGATGGGTCTTCTGAGGATGATGTTTTGGTGAAGAAGTTTGAGGCCTCATTTTTTGAGACCCAATTCAAGACTGAACTTGACTTTGTAAAAGTGGCCCACCATCGGAATATCTTAGGTCTGGTGGCATTTTGCAACGATAAATTGAATCCTGCCCTCGTTTACGAGTATGCTTGCAATGGATGGCTTGATCGTCACCTTTCCCATCCCAAGATATTGTCATGGGCATCAAGGCGAAGAATTGCAATAGGGGTTGCAAAAGGACTGAGGTATTTGCACGAGGAATGTGGTGAAGGCACCATTGTGCATCGAGACATCAGATCTTCTAATATCATGCTTTCTCATGATTTCTTGCCCTTGGTATGTCAGCTTTCTCCTAATGTCAAAAATTTCTGTTCATTTTATGTTTCTACAGACAAGTCTAGTTGTTAACACAATCTAAAAGCCATGTTCAAGTTCTTGTGGATTAAAACACTCAAGAATAAGGTCTCAAGATTCAGGAGATTTAGAGCACTTGTTTGATTAGGTAAAAGGGGTTGAAGGGCCCTGACTCTTTACAAACAGCAACAACTCTTCACAAACAACAATTACAACAACAGTTCAAAAATAACAACTAGAAGTATATATATCTTAAATACATCTATCTAAAAAATATTCAGAGATATCAGTTTGAATTATTTTCTTTATTTAAAAGTTCTTTTATTTTACTCTTGTATTATTTTATTTATTATATACATGGAGAAATAAATTTTATGTGTTCGTAGAAGTGTTATGTTTAGTATTAAATATTAATATTTTGACGTGTAAATGACTGTTAAATTTAAAATAAAATATAAGAATTTTTGTTAACACACTCATACCATTACACTTCACCCTTTGATGCCATTATAAAATGCCTCTCAACATTAACCAATTTTTTAAATAATTTAGAGCACTTGTTTATTATTTAGAGAGACAATACTAATTTTTATTTCAGTTTCAATTTTTATTTCAACAGATATGTAATTTTGGGTCTGCAAGGCGGCTTGCAACTGATGAAGTATGCAGAGAGAGTAGGGTGTGGGGTTCTGCTGGGTATTTCATCTTCTCTTAGATATACTTTGAGAGCAATTTTTTCTCCAATTCCCAGTTAATATTAATAAGAATTTGCCTTGCATGTACTTGTGAAGGTATATGGCTCCAGAGTATTCAGAACGAGGAATTCTGTCTGTTAAGGTGGACACCTATTCTTATGGAGTGTTATTGCTCGAGCTTATAAGTGGCAGAAAAGCTCTTGATTTATCTTGCTCCGATGACCAAGGCTCTCTGGTGGAATGGGTGGGCTCCCTATTTTTATCTATAGGCTTGGCCATTACTTCGATATAATAATATAAAACACTGAGATGTGTGCTTGAATTGCAGGCACGGCCTCTCGTTGAGATACATGCATTTCACGAGTTGTTAGATCCCGATTTGGGGGAGTCATTAGATACGTTTGAGCTCCACTGTATGGGCTATGCATCATCACTCTGCATACGAAAGGATCCTCGCTCACGTCCCTCTATGAGCCAAGTAAGTTTGTTTACAAGGTATTATATTGCTTAGTAATCTGCCCCACAAAAACTATGATGACCCCTATTCACTCCATACTTCGTTGTGTATGGCAGGTTGTTTCAATACTCAAAGGTGACCGGCCCACGATAATACCACCATCGCCCATGTTTTGTAGCAGCATGTCAATACATCTAATTGATTATAAATAAAAGCGACCAAATCTTTTGCAGTTGTGCATCGCAAATCTTGTTGTTCAATGGATTTAATCATGGAACTTTTTGGCCATTCGTGCACTGATTTCTGTATAAATATAGAACTGCATGAAATAATCTAATGACACATTGCAACGTTACCATAAACACCAAGCATATGCTAAATGTAGTGAAGGGGTACAATCATGGCATCAAGTGAAAACGAAAAGGGATTATTCAAATGAAAAGCGGCATCGTCTGGACAAATATGGAGGTTGAAGATAACTGACATTTTGATTCTTCGATGAATAAAAATGATACAACGATCCAGAAGTATTTGGTCAATCAATTGAATTTCTTCGACAAGATTAGTTTTAGTCTTCGAGTTCGAAGGGATCATTTCTTCATATAATATTTTAATCATTTTGATAAAGAATGACCAATGGATGTATATTCTTGTTTTTTTTGGGTTTCTCACTCAAGAATCTATGTCCCTCCGATTTTATCATATATTGATGGTTATAATCTTGGTGGATGGCGTAATCAAGGAACATACCATTACTATAAGATCCTGTACTGGGTAGCAAAATGAGCTCAAAGATGATATTAAATATAACGAAGGAATACTTCCATCTAAACTTTAATGTTGTACATAAAATCATTGTAATTATATAAGTATGTTCTAGATGTAACCATGCTCTAGATATAGGCATATTTTAGCTACAAAACCATCCTCATCTATCACAATACAAATACTTATATCATTCTTTAAAGCTGTCAAATATATATCAAAAAAAATTCAAGAGGGGAATAGTGTATATTTTGTTTTTTATTATTTCTTTTCCATCTACTTTGACCTTGTTTTAAGATATGTTTTTTATTAGGGGGGAAAACGGGTTTTGAAGGGACCTCGAAACCCTATACTAAAGACCGCAACGAGTCCAAACCAACAGATTTGGACAGAACCCGAAATCCTATCACAGAACGTTGCTTAAAGAGAGAACATAGCCAACCAACAACCAAACAACAACAATATTAAGGAAGCTAAACAAAAGAAACCCAACTGCAAATAATATACTAAGGCCACATCCATAAAACAAACCTACTCAGAAAACAATAATTCTAAGCTAAGAAAAATAACAAGCGAGAGCCTTCAACTAAATAAAAACTTTTCAATCGCTACATTTGATGTAGATCCAAGATCCCATCACCATCCTTGATCTTGAAAGGAAGTCGAGTAAGCAGAAGCAACTTCCTACACTAATCTAAGCAAAGGAGAGTTGCAAAAATTTCTTAAACACCTTTAACTGTTATAGATTTAGATACACATACATATCATAAACAGATAAACAATGAACTCGTAACACAAAGATTTACGTGGGGAAAACCCTTTCGGGAGAAAAACCCCACACTCCAAAACACAACCCAATTATATTATTCAGCAACAGTTAAACAGTTACAATATAATTGCAAAGTTATGCTCTTGTAGGAGTCTTCACACTTCTCAATTCTAGAGTAATTTCAGCAACATAATGATACTTCAACAAAACAGCAACATACAAGTGCTCAATATATAAGAGCTTACAATGCATAAATTAGACATTTCTAAAACAACTGTTAAAAGGCTGAACATGCAACATGGAAATCGCCAAGAACACTGCAAATGCACAATAGTAAGTTTCCAAATTGTCACCACATGCCAATCTGCAAAATCTGCACTTGCCAAGATAACTACACTTTGAAAACTCACATTCCATGTAAACTCAACACAGGAATAGAAAAAACATTTATGCACAACTCCACCTGTAAAAAAACCCAACTTGACTCCTCATCCGAATAGAAACTACAAGTTTTAACTCACAAAAACATAGTGAGAAAATCAGCAACTTTTAATATTTAGAAAAATCAAATTTTCGGAAAAATCAAAAGTTGAGACACCTTTTTTTTCCAACAAATCTCCACCTCGAGAAAAATGACTAAAAACTGATAAAAAGGGCAGCAAAAGCCCCCTTGTAGCCAATCCCAACTTCTCTAGCAAACACAAGCTCCACCTCAATAGGAACAGTCTCCACCTCAATAGGAGAAGCAAGCAATCAAAGAAGCCATCAAAAGAAAAACCAAACCCCAACCTCACCCACCAAAATAGTCTCCACCTCAATAGGAGAAGCAGTAGGAGAAACCAAGTAAGGATCAGCAAAAGCCCACATATGGTAACAGAAGAACAGGGTGGATAAAGCCCCATCAACATCTGCTGAAACATAATTCTCCTCAAGAACAAAAGCCTTCAGAAAAAGATACCAAACCCCAACCTCACCCGCAAGAACAGTCTCCACCTCAATTAGGAAAAGTTTCTATCTCTATATGAAAAGCATGTGAAGAAGCCGGAGTAAGAGCAACAGAAGCCCCCTTAAGGAAAATAATAATCTGGATTAATGTAGCCCCATCAACACCCACAAGAGCCGGCTTAACCATAAGAGCATAATCACTTGGGTCAGTTAGCACCAAAAACCAGGAAGAACACCAATCCAACAATAAAAAACCATGAATACAGGCAGCAAAAGCTCCCTCAAAGCCTAACCTAGAATACTCTGGGATAGCGAGAATGGCCAAAGAAGGCCTCACCAGAAAATATCCCTTCAACCAAACAACAGCATCCATGATCCAAATCAGTAGACAGTGGACCAGCTGCACCATATTATCATCTTTTCTCAATGTTTCCAGAATAACCAAAATCCAGAAGACCACAAACTTAGGGCTCTCCAGAGCCTACCTCAACATAAAATTGGAGGCACTGTGCTCTACATTCAAGAGAATGAATGACATCTTCAAACCATTCTTGGATGAAAGAAAGGTCACAACCATTTCAAAGTCACCTCCCCAAACACCGAAGGGGGATGGTAGGGTAAAAACAGGGCAGCTCCAGCACACACCAGGCAGACCAGTAAACCCATGAAGCAGAAGACAACTCCAACGAAAGGAAACAAAGGCTACAAGGCACAAGCCCTTGAAGCTATAAAAACAGTGACAACAGTTGCGCATTCAGCAACCTTCACAACCAAACCGAGCCAGCGGTGCCAGTCGCGATAGAGGAAAAAAGCCAGAGGAAAGAGGGCAAAGACCAAAAAAATGTAACAATAGTTCCACGACAATGGAACAAGGAAAAATACAGCCATGTCCTCAGAGTAGGCCTCTCCAAAACCACCATCCCCTTCAGAATTGGAACTAGCACCACCTCCGCTCCAGATCTGCAACTGGAATCCAAACTGCTCCATACTCAATAACTCCATATAGCGGCCCTTACCAATAACTCAACGACGTCATCTTCATCCTCTGAATCACCCTCCGTGTTTCCCTCTTCTCCAATAGATTTCAAACTCGCTCCCTTTCCCACCCATCATCTCCTTCCCTTAGGTTTTTGCTGATATTTTTAAGATATGTTATCTTACTAATTTATTTGATTTATTTTTTTAATGTAAAAGTTAACATAACATCTAAAATTAACTCATTTGAGCCATGATTTTTTCCCTTGCATAGAGTTGCATATGTAATTGCATCCCGTTGGTATTTGACTAAAAAAATCCAAGTTTTTATTGGCATTCCTCACATTAAAGCTTTGACATAGAAAACTTGGATGAGTTATGAAAAAATTGTTATCATGTAGAAAGTTTTAATTTAAAAGCACTTACACATCTCAATGCCTAAATTGTTTCCACATCAACTTTAACAATGAATACCTCTAATAACAAATATCTTAATTATATTACATGCATTAATCTAAATTATAATGAAAGGATTAAAAAATACCTATTTATTCCTTTGGGTAGGGTTGCAGCATTACCAAAGGGTGTTGAATAATCTACATGACCTTGGTGTGATGATTATTTTCTTTTTTAAGTGCATTGGAGTTGGGATTAAGCTTAAAAATGGTGAAAAGTGAGTGTTCATTCTCCTAGATGTAGATAGTAACCTCCTTATGTAGAGTAATCCATTATTAAGGAAAATGATTCAAAAGTATATGCATTACCATCATAGGGTAGGAAGATTACATCCAACCAACACATCATAGATTGTTAGCATGTGATAGTGCTTTAGAGGTATATTTTAAAAGTTTAATTGGTAATCTAGTTACAAAGAGAGTATGAGGTTACATCTAGGGAATATTTGCACACTTGTGTGTAACTTGCACCATAGTGCAATTCAATAAAATATCTCACATATGATGAAGAGAATATCAAGAGTGAGAAAATGCATATGGGTGTGCAAGAAATCTAAGCTAGATACTATAAAGGATATCCCAAAGATCACTATATGAACCATAAGTACATTGAGTACCCATATAGAGCTAAATGAATATGTATACAATATTCAAGATAATCAAGGTTGAGCCCTATTATGATGGAGAGAATAGTCCTAAGGACTATTGTGCAAAATGGAGTAGAATTTCGTAATGAAATTGGATCATTTTAATTTAATTACATACACCATATAGGGTACACCAATACATTAGTGGTCATCACATCAATAAAATATTCATAGTTGGGAGAAATTTTGAGTTAAATTTATATGTAGGTTTCTAGGAAAAGGTGACAAGTAGGTTATGGTTATACAAGAGAATTTTTTTCTCCTGCATACACATTATGATTCTCCAAAGAGTGTGGGGATCATTAGAATAAAAATATTATTCCAAGCTTTTATTTAATAAGTTTTAATACACACTAGTAGTTTTTTCATGGGTTTGATATATATATAAATTTATAGTGTAGGGAGATCAAGGATTAGGAACAACTAAATTAAAGTTTCTATAAGATATTTGAGTTCCATGGCCTTGCACTTGGTGTGAATTGAGGTTTGAAAATTCTAATAACTATCTAAGAAATTGAAGATGGATTCTATATTTCAAGTGAAGATGGTGCATCTGAATACTATGAAGATGATAATGTGGACTAGCTTGATGATTATAAGTGGTGAATTATTTCAATGTCATGAAGAAAAACATAATTTTTAGTATGACCTACCAAGTCAAAATTTTAATTGACTCAATAAACTCATGCAACAAAGGTATAATCAAGTAAAACCTTCCAATGAAGACATCAAGTCTCTCACTGATGTGACTATCTTGCATGTTCAAAGAAAGTACCAATTACAAAGTAGGTAATTGAGTTCCCAAGTCCAAGTTGGAAGTGCTAATACACCTAAGATTTCAATTACACCAATAAACAAAGGAAGATGTAGAAAATGATTGACATAACTTTAGAAAAGTCACTACCAAAGAAAAAGATGCATATGCCAGATGCATCTCTTTAGAAGAAGCATGTTCCAAAAAATAAGAGCGATGATATCCCATTCACTAGTGTGAATCATTTAAAAAATATTAGAACAAATTCTAAGTAGAATCAAACAATAAAATAAGCAAATGAAATACAAGGATCTAGTAAGGGAATTGGAAATATAGAAAATGATATAATAGATATAGTTACGGTCAAGTAATTCCATTCATTCCTAATAATAATTGTGTAATTGTCTCATTGTCTACTCCTTTATAGATATATTAGCCAATTGGTATGGATATTATCTTGAGCTAGTTGAAGGTTCAATTGCCAGTGGGGGAATTACTAGGGATCCCAAAGCATAGATAAAGGGCTTTGCTATATATCGATGCAAGTCAATTATTTTTTATCAACCTAGTGAATCAAAAAGTGGCCTTGAATGTATTACATAGGTACATGATAATATCCAAGAAATTTTTGAGATCTTCTTGGGAATTGTGTCTACTTGTAACCAACAAGGTATTGATCCATTTTATACCTTCTTCTTGATTAAAATTTGGATGGTGCATAATTGTATGTTAGATTCTAGGGCATCCAACAATATGATGCTACCTAGAAGTCATGAATTTTCTAGGCCTAATTTTTTATAAATATTATGGAAAATTATATGGCATGGAATCTCAAGAGGTGAATATGATTGGAGTTTTCAATAATGTTGAAGTGTATTTGGTTTCATACCTTGGTAAGCACAATATGATAGATGTAATCATAGTTGACTATCTAGCTGAATTGGGTATAATACTATCAACAAAATTGGAAACTTCAATTGGTTGTAGCATCTAGTTAGATTTATCCTACACTACCATACCCACATGTAAAAAAAGGAGATCCAACTACATAGATAAAATAAGATGCTCCAAAATATTAAAAATCTTGATGAAGCAAAAAATTAAGTGTTTTACCTAGAAATTTTTGTTAGATATTGTGATGATAAATTTATAAATCACATTGATCCTAGTTTATCACATCAACCTTCCTTATCTAAAAATAATGGCATATGAAATATGAATTTTTACAATGTATTCCCATGAGAAGGAAATGGTGCAAGAATTATATTGGTTGTGATCAAGGTTTTTATGCATGATCAGATCAAGAAATCAAATTCAAACCAAAGATCAAGTAATAAAGAATGGATTAGCATAAAAGATCATAAACTAATGAAGCGACACAAACACATACCTATGCCATTACTGCATTACCTCCATTACCTTTCTCCATTTTGCTTTGAAGGTCCAAGTGCCCTTAGTGTTGAAGATGCAACTAAAGCCTGTGACAATGATAGAAAAATATTGAAATTATGTGCACAAATTTCTTTTCAGAGATTCTCCAAATGATCCAAAATGATAAATGACAGTGGTATTTATAGAGAGACGGATTGAAAATGGACGGATGAGATCAATTATTTTTAGTTCAATCAATGGTTGTAATTAATCGAGACTGGACGAGATAAGATCGGAAGTGAAAGTGTAAGAGGAAATTGAATGATTTTTTGACAAAATCAATTAGTTCGAAGAGGAAAGTGAATAATTAAACAATGGAAGTATTATTTAATTATAGAAGAAAAAGGAAAACTAATTTTTTGAATTAAATTATAATTTAATTCAAAATAAGTGAGAGGGAAAGTCGATTTGGAAAATCCTTTAAATAAACAAATTATTTATTTAATTATGGAGAAAGAAAGATAAGTGAATAATTAAATAATTAGAATTAATTATTTAATTATAGTAGACAAAGTGGTGATAGTTAAATAAATTAGATTTATTTAATTATAAGGGACATGAACCTTAGTGATGTAATTAAATAATATTTAACTAATCAAAGGTTGGGGTGAAATGATGGAAAGATTTAATTAAATAATTAAAATTACTTAATTAATAGGAGAGTGATGACATTAGAAAGTAAATTTTAGGTGTCTACATTTTCCCTTCTTTGATATAATGTAGTTTATCGCATTATGTCAGAAAATTAGTCAAAACATTCCCTAGTGTAAATAGGGTGAGGAAGGATGACAAGGAGGTAATGGTATGCCCCCTCGAGAGGATAGGTGGGTTCAAAGAACACAAGTGTGCTCTCGAAATGGATGAGAGGAATAGAAGATGAAGGAAAAAAAGATAGGGGAAAATAGATAAGGATGATGAAGATACAAACTAGATGAAATATTAGAGCAAAAAAGATGAATGGTAGAATGAAAAAGATGGATGTTAGCATAGAATACATGGATGTTGAGATAGTGCTAGTTGAGATGATTTGTAGATATATATTTTCTATGCCAGGCTTTTGCATTCAATCATCATTGGGCGGTAAAATATGACAAATGGGAGATGATTTGTAGATATATATTTTGCTATGCTAGGCTTTTGCATTTAATCATCATTGGGTGGTCAAATATCACAAATGGAAAACAAGCACCATGGAATGCCATAGACTAAGGTGTGCAAGGTCATCCATCTGTAAAACAAATAGTCACAGACAAGGAATGTCCTAACTCATACTAAGGGAAAATTTTCCCCAATCTTTTTGTCAAGATAAACTATAGACATCAATCAAATAAAAGATGAGTCATGAGACATCATCACTCATCTAAATCCGTCGTGGGACATCCTCAAGGTGGCTAGTAACATGACCAAAGTAAATCCAAAACATAAGACAAAATAGACCAACAAGATCAATAGTCATTCAAATTGTTTTCCAATAAGTTTTTTCCAATTTGTGTCAAGGGACAAAGTGAGCGATGGGTTGATTGTTGTGATAAGGCCAAGTTTCAGGAGAAGAAACATGCCATATAAGATGTCTAGTTTGGTTTCGATCATGTAACTACCTATATAAGGAAAATGACAAAGTGTGATATTGACAAGGTCTTGTTTCAGGAAGGACACATCCTATATATGACCATTGGTTTTGATTGATTTAACTAGTTTGATTGATTTGAAAAATGATTGATTTAACTTAGAGACATGTTGGCTTTCTTGTATTGTTGATTCAATATTTGTATTTGAAGTTCAGATGATGATGTTGTGTCTGAGTTGACAGTGTCCAATTTATTTTGATTGACCTAAAGAACCCTAAAAGACTGGTCCTAGGGAACCTCAAGGGCTCATCAACAAATGGCCTTTCCTATGTAGCAATGTGCATAGAGACCTCATAGTTTGACATGACCCTTGACTTTGTTTCAATGACAAAGGACGAAATCATGATTTTATTTGATAGCACCTAAAGGAATGACCTAATGCCTTAGAGGCACATTGACAAATTGCATTACCTACGTCCAGTCATAGAGGCAACATAGTTCAACATGAAAAAGATTGAAATGATTGACTTTGACTCTATTTTTGGTATTTTTTGAAAGTTATTTGAATGTTTTTGTGTTTTTTGCATTATTTTTTTTGTCTTTTTTAGAATATTTGATTTTTTTGTCTTTTTTGAATGTTTTTTTTTTGTATTTTTTAAATGTTTTGATTTTTTTGGAGTTTTTCTAAATATTATGACCTCCAATGACAAGTATAGAATCCAATGAAGCCAGGTGTTAGGAAATTTCCCCCAGTTAGGTATAAGATAGTTAACCATTAGGGATGGGACAGGAAATGGAATTATTATGGAAGGAAAAAAGACACATGATGTCAAGCGTTATGATGGAAGATGCGAAGATAATGGAGGACAAATTTGTTATGAATGAAGGGTGAGTATAGGGATCGTGAAAAATGCATGTAAACGATGCTTACAATAAAGTGAGCAAGAATGCACAAGAATCAAAGGACAACCATGATCTTTCTCCTATTCAAGCTAAAAACCAATTGATAGGTGATGATGATGATGATGATGACACTGTTTGACATGTGAAGGACACATCTCGAAACAACACGAGGGTAACAATAATGTGACTAAAGGACCAAGGTTTGCATAAAGGCTAGGAATAAAGCCAAGGAATGTTTTTGATGATGTGTTAGGTTGCATATCAAGATTGTATAGGTTAGGATTATTGCATTTGGAAAGACTTGGTTAGGACTAGATGGGATGATGGAGGGACGTTGGATAGGAGGATTAGAATCCTTAGACCATTGGCAAGGGAAGACCAAGACATGTGATAGGTATGAAAGGATGGTGGGTGGCTTTGGTAAAAGATAGGAGACATGAGGATTATTGGATGGTAGAATTAGCATACGATCTCCAAGGACAATTTCGCATAGAAATAATTTTTTTTCTCCATGGTATGGGTTTGGGTAATGCTACAAAGGCTATGACATGATATTTCATGGATAGTGTATGACCAAAGGATAGACATGTCAAGAGTTTTTCCAAAGCATGATTTATGTTTATACCCTAGTCCTTATCAAGATCAAAGTAGGTGGGGAAATGGATGGGAATGATAGGGCTTAAATGGATAGATGGAAATTTCATAAGAAATTTCATGTGAAGGGTATGGGAGATGAGACAACTTGCCCCCAAGTGTAATGGTCCACATAGATAATTTCTCTTACACATGATGCCTACTTTCCAGGTTTTCATCATGGTACTTATCCAAAGCACCATAAAAATGGTTTTCACTATTGGACGAAATTTTTCTCTTCACTTTTTTATGATTTTTTCAATTTTTTTGGTGTCACCAAGATGCTTGTTTGCCCATTTTTTATCAGGGTCACGATTTTTTGTATTTTTGTATTTTTTGGATGGCCTTGATGCTTTAAATGATAACTGACTATGCTAAATCCATTGATGGTGTTGATGTAGAGACTGGGGCCATGATATGCTAATAATGACCTTTATGTCAAAGTAGTTTCTTTGTTAGGATCATAACACTTGCATACAATTGATTGATATCATTTCGATTCTTGTTGATACTAGAGTTGACCTTATTAGAATATGTAAACCACAATAGAGTTCCATGAGAGTCCTTACAATAAAAAGTTGTTACCAAGATGTGACAGATTCGTGAGGTATGTCTTTTGGAATGATGGATGATGGTAGATGTGGAAGGATTGTTTGGACACTTGGATGAATCACTTTTTATTTTCCAAACTTGGAATGTTAGATGGGGGAGTTTGGAATTTGTATTGGGATAGCGTTTGGAACCAACACTTTTATATTCCTTGCTTGAGGGAGGTGGGCATTTATTATATGTTAGAGTCCTCTTTTCTTGTGGCTCCTCATTTTGATTAACTTTTGGATTTGGAATATTTTCTTTGCTTGATCCATTTTAACTTCATTTGTCCACTCAAATTTTTTATTGATTCAATAGCATTTGAAATTTGATTTTGAAATTTGGACTTGTAATAATTTTATTTTTGTTGGTTCCAAATGGTAGGCTTAAACAATTGGGAATGATAGTTTGTGGTGTGGATGGAAGGAGTGTTGCCAGCAACCTTATGGTAAGAACTACTCATGGCCCCCATTTGGATGTTTGTATTAGATAAAGTTTCCCCCAAGAGGAGGTACCACTAACATCATTAGATTTGTTGATTGAAGAATAGCCAAGACCTTGATGTCTAGAATTTTCTTGAAACTGTACTAGGTCTAGAATTCCTTGCTCGTGTAGGCCTAATCATTTTCCTTGATACTACATGCTCTGATAAATTCTATTTATGATGGGGTATTTTTTGTTTTGAAAACAAGATGCTAACCCATCATTGTGTATGTGGAGATCATTACTCAAAATTTTCTCATATGCAAGAAAGCATGCTCTGACAAAGATAGATGATCTTAGTTGATAAGATGTCATAGCTTCATTGACATGTTGGATATATTTATGATTGATATATTTGGTCTGATTTTGTGAAACATTGGATTCTGATGGTTCTTCAAAAGATATTGGTGCTTCCAAGTCAATGTAGAAACCTTATGGTCATTATGATAGAGTCCAGTGTGTTCAACCATAGCTTGATCATTTGTAAATATGTCTAGAGTAGAAAACTCTTGTTCTAGAGGAAGATCATATATGTGTCCAAAGGAGGCAAGTGTCTCATTTTGGGAAATGGTGGTGTTCGGAGTTTGAGTAGGATCAACCTAAAATGTTTGATCATGAATGGAATAAAGGTCAATGAGTGGATCATTTTGGATTTCTTTATCAATGGTAGTGTCTTGGTCAAAGATGGGTTTGTCTTGGATGACATGATTGGGAATGGGATCTTGATCAAGGATAGGTGTATTTTGGATGCCATGATTATCTAGAAGGACATCTTGAATGGACTTAAGGATGGGATCATGGGATGGACTACTTTGATCTTGACATGAAGGTGAAGTTATGATGTCATGCCTTGGGTTTTCCTCTTGACATATATCCTCAAGTGTAGGTAATAGAATGTGATTTTGTAGACCATGACCAAATGTATTTTCATGACTAAATGTAGGTTGGGATGGATTGAATAGGAATGGATTAGTGGATGATGGACTAGAATAGGATGTGGAGGCTTTGAATGGATTAATGGAAGGTTGGTTTCCCTTGTCAAAGTTAGGATATGGATGACTAATGGATGTTTTTTGTGGATTAATGGCATGGATTGTCCTAAGGGAATCTTGATAGTGAGGGTAGATGGATGGAGGACTAGAGTTCATGGGTTGTTGGTAAGAGGTACATATGGGTGGTTGACTATGGGTTGTGGGTGATTGGGGTATAGAATTATTTTATTGTCTTTTAGATTCTATTGCTTGTTGGGCTTGACCATTATGGATTAATTGGTATTCAAATTTACTAGCAAGCATATCAAGCTGAATTGAAGACATGGTGGTGAGATTATAACAAAAGGTGGAGTATGACTAAGGTATGTGATATGATTTCTAAGGTATGAAAATGCAAAGGTATGACCTAAGCCTAAGGTATGCAATGTAAGTGATATTTTTTTTTTTGAATATATAGGGATGCCTAATAACGATACTAGATTAAGACTCAAGGTGATGACAGTCTATGACTAAGGTATGCAAAGTTTGGAATGAAGGGATGGGATAATATGACCTAGTATGAAGTCTAAAACCTCTTGAAAACCTAAGATGTGGTTGCTAATCAAACTAAGATAGGTCTAGCAACTAATCTGATTATCAATGACCTTAGGTAAAGTAAAGACTAATAAGATGTGCTAACAAGGTGGTATCAAACTTGACTAATGAGTTGAGGAACCAACCTAAATGATGAAGGACAAGGATGATTACATTGTTTAAAAGATAAGGTCAAGAGAATACAAATTTGAAGCTATGGTCTAGTCTAAGTTTGATGGACTTCCTAATCAAGAGGTTTATACAAGAGTTTTATGCAAGCTAAAAGGATGACCTAAAGTTTCATCCTATGGGTAATGTCTAATGCAATAAGATAATGTGATGGATGAATGATGGAAAAAATGAAGTGAACAAGTCCTTGGTCTAAATAGATTTAAATGTTTTAAGATTATTTTGAATGTGTTGGCCTAGTTTGTTTCAAGGTTTGAATGTCGTAAGTTTCAAGTGTGGTGTTTTATTTGCTTTTTTTCTTTGAATACACACACATTAAACACAATGTTTTGTTTGTTTTTGTTTAACTATTGCAATTTAGATAGAAGCATATTCAAGTACAAATCCTAGGCTAGTAGAGACAATATTTTTTGGATTCCCACTATGGATAATATGAGCCGCACTTATTCATAGTGGATAGCTTAGAATTTTGGTGGCATTGGATCCCCCTTAGACGGCACACACTTCTCGGGCACACCAAAATTTGAATTCCCAAAGACTCGAAGATCTCAAGGAACTTGCTATCTCAACTTTGAACTGTGAGAACTTGGGATGGATTTAGAGGTCCAACCTCTTGCGCCAGCAAATAGGACTTTGGCTAATAAAAAAAAGAGGTGTCTAGTGGGGGACTACCATGAATAGAGAGCTTGTTTGTAATCTTGAGAACTAGGAGTCCCACTCCCATTCTCATCACCAGCAAGTCTCAGAGGACTGAGGGTCTTGCGGCTTAGCTTCAAATGACGCTAGCCACTCCTTGGGGTACAACTTTCATTCTCCCTCCTTTGATATAGCCCATCGGAAAACATGCTTGAGGTCAAACCTTGGGGTGATGAAATCCCCATGCAAGCCTCCTACTAAAAATAAAAAGGGAGACTAATGTTTTTTTCTCATCACCCAAGATCGCACGAGTGCACAAGGGAAGAGGATATGTACACACTATCTCAGGTAACACATAATTTGCAAGCACACCAAACATGGCAAACAAAGTTCTTTTTAAACACCAATTGAAGTGTTTGCTATACTAAAAGACAATCGGTTTTAAAAATTAAATCTTCAAGAAATGTCATGCACCAAATGTCATTAGTATTTTTTTTATTTTCAATTCTTTGATAAACGTATATTCAATTTTTTAGCCTAATTCTTTGAAATGTGAACACAACCAAGGATTTCTTTGAAACACATCTCCAAAAAAAAGCTCGTCTAAAATTAAACAAACACAAATTAAACATAAAATGATTGAATCAAACTCTTTGACTATTGTAGCTTCCTTATTAAATCAAACCATGTTGATGCTTCTACTACTTTGATTAAAATCCTCAAAACATTGTGAAGAATAACCTTAAATCAACAACCAATGCAAAATGTTAGTTCACGTTAGGTTCACCAAATGTGATCAAGGTTTTTACGCATGATTAGATCAAAAAATCAAATTCAAATCAAAGATCAAGTAATAAAGAATGGATTAGCATAAAATATCATAAACTAATGAAGCGACGTAAACACATACCTATGCCATTATCGAATTACATACATTGTAACCTTTCTTCATTTTTCTTTACAGCTCTAAGTGCCCTCGGTTTTGAAGATGCAACTAAAGCCTATGACAATGATAGAAATATATTGAAATTATGTGCACAAGAATTATTTTAGAGATTCTCCAAATGATCCAAAATGATAAATGATAGTGGTATTTATAGAGAGACAGATGGAAAATGGATTAATGAGATCAATTGATTTTTAGTGCAATCAATGGCTATAATTAATCAAGATGGGATAGGATAAGATTGAAAGTGAAAGAGCAAGAGGAAATTGAATGATTTTTTGACAAAATTAATTAGTTTGAAGAGGAAAGTGAATAATTAAACAATGGAAGTATTATTTAATTATAGAAGAAAAAGGAAAACTGATTTTTTGAATTAAAGAATAATTTAATTCAAAATAAGTGAGGGAAAGTCTATTTGGAAAATCCTTTAAATAAAAAAATTATTTATTTAATTATGGAGAAAGAAAGATAAGTGAATAATTAAATAATTAGAATTAATTATTTAATTATAGTAGACAAAGTGGTGATAGTTAAATAAATTAGATTTATTTAATTATAAGGGACATGAACCATAGTGATGTAATTAAATAATATTTAACTAATCAAAGGCTGGGGTGAAATGATGGAAATATTTAATTAAATAATTAAAATTACTTAATTAATAGGAGAGTAATGACATTAGAAAATAAATTTTAGGTGTCTACATTGGTGTCATTCACTTTTAAGATAACAGTTGAATACACTGGTAACATTTTTGAATATGAGGCCTTGCTAATTGGAATAAGCATGACTTCTAAGAATGGGATTAGATTCTTGGAAGTTCATAGTGATTTAGAATTGGTGATGTCTTAGGTTAGAGGCACATACACTACTAAAGAAAAAAATTTAAGGGTGTATAAGAATGTTGTGTAGGGTACCATTGAAATGTTTAATAGCTTTGAAACTAAATAGGTTGAAAGAGAAGTTAATATAATATTTGATTCCCTTGCTACCTTAGCCTCAAAATTTGATAATTCCTTGAGATATCCCCACTATAGGTATAGTATTGAAGTTCCCACTAGGCCTAACAATCTTGATACCATCTATAATTGAGAAGTCTTTAATAATGATGAGGAAATTTGTAAGTTCTTAAATTTAATCAAACAATTTGAGAATCAACCCATCAATTGATAGCCCATCCAATGCAATTGGTAATAGAAAATATACTCTTTTTGAATATGAGATCGTGCACCTCAAGTCAAATGATATTCCAAGAGGCATTACAGATTCAAATAAAATGTTTGACAATATTGATTGTTATAAAATAATAAATAATCCTATCAATGAGGAAGATATTGAGGGAGTGAAACTAGGAATTGATATAGCTCATAGGATGATTTACCTTAGTAAGAAACTTAGATCAACAAATAGGCAGATGTTGATTGCATTGTTGAAAAAATTAGAAAATGTTTTGCTTGGTCACGTGATGAGCTAGAGGTATATAGGGAGGGTTGTTTTCAACATATTATTTCTCTAGAGCCTCATGATAAGCCTTTTAGATAGAAGAAGAGACCCATCAGCTCCACACTTTCCCCTCATATGCAAAAATAATTGATAAAGTTAAGGGGGGGGGGAATTATCAAGTCAAGTAGATGTTTAGAGTGGGTTTCTAACCTTCTATGAGTTATAAGGAAGAATAAGGCTATTATGCTTTGTGTTGATTTCATAATTTTGAATATCAAGTCCATCAAGGAAACCTATCCATTGCCTAGTACGAACCATTTTCTACAAATGGTGACAAGGTTAGAGATGATGTCTATGATGGATGGATTCTCAAGGTACCATAAATTCATTTTCAAGGAGTTTTAATTGTTGAAGAAGGCCTTCACCACACCTTGGGTAAAATTTATTTATGTTAGAATTTCATTCAATCTAAAAATGAAGGAGCTAATTTCTAAATGGAAATAGATGTTTCCTTTGTTGGACTTATCAATGAAATCATGGTGGTCGTCTAGGATGTTTTAACTACTTACTCCAAGGATATAAATGATCACTGTAAAGACTTGGAGTTGATAATCTAGAGGTTCTTAGAATATTGGATTTATTTAGATCCCAAGAAGTACATATATTCAAAATAGAATTTGACAAGCTTCTTGAACATATTGTGTCCAAGGAGTGGGTGAGGATTGATATAGAACAAGTTAGAGAAATTGAACTTATCCCTCAACTCAAGATAGTAAAATCAATCTAGTCATTCTTTGGGAACATGAATTTGGTTAGGAGGTTTGTTACTAACTTTGAAAAAAGACAAAGGAAATTTCTAAGGTGCTTAAAATGGTCAATCAACCAATTGGGACAAGGAATCCACTTATTACTTCATGGATTTTAAGGATGCACTTAAGAAGGAACCAATGCTAGAGAGTTTTGATTATTCAATGCATTTTTATGTATTTCCTTTTGTCTCATTTTGCACTATTTTGTTGTGATTTTCTATAGAAGAATGAAGATGAATATGAACTGAAATGAAGAAAAAAAGGTTTATGAGAGGGGGGTTCTCCAAAATGATATAGATGGACCTATTTTCCTCTATTTCATTAGGAAATGAGATCCCCACAAATAATTGACTAACAACCCTTAGGTGAATCAACTCAATGTTTGAATCTTTAGATTTCCTTATGCTTTGACGATGGGGGTTGGGTTCAAACAACACTTTTGGGAGAAAAACTAAAAATAGAAAATCAACCAAATTATGCTAATTCAAACTTGAAATAACAATATAAATCTCAATATTAGCAAAACCAATAAACCAATTACAGATCTAAGAAGGGCAGAAAGGTGTTTACCAATCACCAAAAGTCACTTTCTAGAGGAAAATTGGGACTTATTCGCCCATGGGTGAATGGGTTTTTTGTCAAGGTTTTTAGAAATATTTTGAGAGCCTCTAATGCTAATCTATAGCTTTTGATTTGTCCAGGTTTCAGTGTCAAAAATTTGGAAATCAAATCTATAGGTGAGATTTTTTGATTTGACAACAACTTTGATAACTTTGAAAACTTTTCCAATCTTGCACTTCAAAAGGTATTCAATTCTTCTTCAACCTAAATCTGCAATCACACACACAAGAGATAAAAATTGTTTTTTTTTGGTGAATGGGGGTTTTCCTTGGTCATACCCCATTTTGGTAATCAAATCTTCAATTGAAATAATGCATGAAAGAGGGAATGAATAATGAACAAAGCTATGTTACCACTCAAAAAACCTTGGTAATGGAGATATTAGAAGGTCTAAAACTTGCATGAAATGGATTCAATGGATGTGGATCTTGATGCTTGAGATAATGTTTTGAATGCTTGAACTTTGTATTGAAACCTACATCACAATGTTAGATCCAAAAACATGCATGATGCAAGAAGAGTTTGACATGATGAATGGATCTTGATTGCTGCAATAAATCTCTAATATATCTACTCTTGAATGTTATTGATCATCAAATTTAGCTCTTGGGACTTGTCACTTAAAAATTATAGGTGAAACTTAGTGAAATAACCTTATATTTATAGATATGTATCCTAAATTTCCCAAAATTCAAATATTACAAGCTGACATTGAAATGTGGATTTGGGGACCTTAAAATACCACCGAAAGCATATTTTAAATTTAGGTTCAAAGGTCTAGGGAGGACCCATTCACCCATGGATGAATGGGTCCCAGGTCCCTATTCCTGGAACACACATTGCTCAAGGTATTTAAGTGTTATGTATTGGAATTAATTATTGTTGGGTTTCCCCTTTAGAAAATGTAATTTATTAGGCTTGTAGATGAATAAAAGGACTTATTAAGGCCTAATTAAGCTTAATTTAATTAGCAGGGCCCAAACAAGTGTGAAAATGTAAAGGGATACATTTTTAAACACTACATTGAGGCATTATTGAGTTCATTTTAATTAGGAGGGCCCAAACACGTGTGAAAATGTAAAGGAATACATTTTTATACACTACATTTAGCCCCTACTTTAGTGAGAGGATGGCCCTACGTCAAACTCAGACTAAAGTAAACAATCAAGAAAGGTATAATTGTACAAGTGTTGGAAAGATAAGACAACAAAGGTCAAGGAGGGGGATCAAGCCCCCAAGATCTAAGATCTTATGACAAAGCAACACATACACAAGGACACACATTCCTATGTTAAACATATGTATGCAACAATGACAAGATACTCAATCATACAATGTCAAAGACTAAAAGAAAGACAGAAAGAAAGAAAAGAAAAGAAAAGAAAAGAAAAGAAAAGAAAAAGAAAAGAAAAGGGGTGGATCAAGCCTTGACTATTTGTCCAACTCGATGTGGATCAAGCCTTAGTTTTTTGTTCAAAAAAAATTCACAAGTGGAACTTGTTATCCACTATGCAAACAAACAATACATGCTCACATAGGCTAATGAAATTCATTGTCCACTAGGTGAGCCCCCAAAAGTGACTAAGTGAGAAAGTCATGCCAGGTCTACAGGCTCTCACCATACAATGAGAAAGTCATTCCAAGTCTATAGGCTCTCATCTTACTCACCATACCAAATCTATACCTCTAATAACCTTGATAAGGTGCCACAAAAATATGAACTTAGAGCTTCATAAGGTTATCAAGTTGTGTTATGCTAAACACTTATAAAAAAATATGCAAATAGGATAAGACGTGTGTTCAAAGGGGTTTTTCTTAGTTCACGTAAGGTCACCTCTTAGGAAGCATTGTGCTTAATTTCTCCAAGAGAGGACAATTCTAGGATAAAATATTTGCAACTTAGGGAATACAAAGCATAGCATCGCCACTAAGAGGAATGTTATATGCTAGGAAAGGTCGCACTCTTGGAGGAAACCAAACCCAATGACACCACCAAGAAGAAGACACATCATGTGAAGTAAGAAGAACGCACTATGAAACATAAGGTATAACCAAAAAACAAAATCAAAATGATAATTCCAATGTATGCCCCCACTTTAAATAAATTGCTAAACACCATGTTGTGAGCAATTACTTTATAGTAGAAAATGATAAATTCTCACAATAAAGAAGACACGAGAGTTTATTTGGAAATACCTATGCCAAACATATGTTTCCAAAGGAAGCTACGCCATGAAAAGGGGAGGGGTTTCCCCCAAAATGAAATCCAAAAATAACACATAAGGGATCGATGAATTTGGGTTCAGCATATGTCTTTTCTACAATGATATTATAGAGCTCAAAAATTTCATCATTCCCCAAATAACTCATGGAATGGGAAGAATGACACATAGAGAGAAAAAACAAAGAAAAATATTTTTGGTCAACATGGGAAAGACCTAAATATATCAACACCTTGTGTCATCCCCAAAAGGAATACACAAGAAAAAAGAAAAGATAAAGTTTTAAGACATTCAAAAGAATGTAGATACAAATAGAGGAATGAACATGAAGACATGTCAAACAGAACGGTACGGGAGATCACATTACACACATGCAATCACACAAAGAGAACATGAAAAGAAAAGAAAGAAAATGCTAGTAAGACACATGTGAGTCAACCTATAGCAGGTCGTCTGCATCCCAATCTTGTTCATTGTATGTGAAATGTAGACAACTAGCTAAAGGGACAACGTTAAGTGACAAACTAGGACAATCACCAAGTTCAGCACGTGGTGAACCACTCTTTGTAGGAGGATCATCATGGTTGTTATCATTTAAGCTCATGGAAGAGGAAAATAATAGATTTAACTCTTTATGCACTTCCTCATCAATTTTAGAAATTTCATTATCAGTATCCAAGTTTATTACAATAGAAGTTCTCATGATAATATCCATAGAAGAAGCTTGTTCTTGTTGTGGTCGAGGTTTAGGATTATCTTGTCTTGGAGAAGGTGGAGGATCATCATGCATTGCTTGGGTAAGCTTGGATTTTTATTTTCTATGTTTTTATTTTCTTCTTTTGCTTGCAACAAATGAGCAATAGCACGATGTTTATGCCTACACTCTAGCATTTCAGTTTCTTTTCGGCCAGTTTTCAAGTTACAATTGTGTAGGAGTGGATTTATCAACCATAGGTTTCTTTTCTTCCCTTAAGGGAGGAACGGAAGGAACCATGGGAGGTTGTTTAACCACTTTCTTTATCTTTATAAACTTGTTTGATCTTAAGAGGCACAACAGGAATTATTTGGTTATCTCATGGTCTCTTATATGAAATGGGTGGAGGTTTTGCTATGGTTTGGTCTTAGTTGCTTAGAGGGAATTTTGGTTTAATCATGGTTTCATCAAGGATAGGAGGCTCAATTGTGGGTTGAGGCATATTGCTAAGGGATAACTTTGTTATGCATTTTTCCTTAAAATTTCGATAGTATTTGAAAAAGAAGTCCTCATGAGGCTTAATAGGTTCCATAGGTTCAGGCCAAAATAAATCCACTAATAAATTCCAATGAGGATATATAGGATTAAAGCCACTATGGTGCATAGTAAAGATCTCATTGTGAAGCCATGGGTAGCCTAACCTCACAAGAAATTGGTCTGATGATGGGATGATGGAGAATGAGAAACTTAATGTTTTTCGGCCCAACTTTTAAAGGAAGAGTTAGAAACTATCATAGGGCAAGCAAAACCATTATGCATTTTTGATCCATGCTTTCATTTTTTCATAAGTATCTTGATAAAGTTCATGCAAAAATAAGAATTTTTTAGTGATCATATTCTCTACACAAAGGGGATCAATTAATATCCCACTAGTGGGTTTTTCATTGATTCTTCTAGCTATGTAAAGAGGACCATCAAGTGCATTTTTTATTATGTCATGTTGTGAGAAAGAAATTTCAAGGGGAATTTTGGTTAGGCCCTTACGAGGTTGAACTTCAATGGCTGCAACTATCTTATCTAGAGAACTTTCTACATTGTCTTTCATGTTTTCATCATCTGTGTCAACATTCATCACATCACTCTTAGTTTCACTAGCTTTGACAAAGGATATGTTATGATTTGGCATAGGATTAGTAAATATTTTCAAATTTTGGTTGGGTGGAGCAACAAACTTATTTCCTTGATCATTAATACCACTAATATGGATGTGATTATAATCAATGAGGTCTTGCATAATATGTTTAAGATGATCACATTATTCTGTATCGTGTCCATTTTGTCGACAATAATGGCAATAGGCATTTTTTCTATAGTTTCAAGGTAAAGGCTTAGTAGGATCAAGAGCTCTAACATGAGGTAAGGAAATTAAGTTCTTGTTTAAGAGTTGCAGCATGGTGTTATGAAGGGTATCAGGTAAAGGGGATGAATTTTCTATTTATATCTCCAAATGTGTATGGATTTATCATCTTTATAGCAGCCACTTGGGTGTCAACATGTTGAGTTGTTTGAGGGGGATTAAGCTATAAAAATCCCTTATTTTTTTTCTTGAATGGTTGATAGTTGTTTTGAGGCATAGATTTGGAGTTTTTAGGATGGCTAGAGGGAGTCTTCACTTCACAACTGTTAACCGAGTAGGTGCAAAAAAGTTGTGGGACTAAAAAGTGGCCAATTTTTTAAATTTTTTTTGAAAAATCCATATTGCGAGTGTGTTATAACACACCGCATTATGGCTTGGTCTCACCAATCTTATAACGCACTCACATTATAATGCAAGCATGTAATTATGAGTCTTTATAAGAAAAAAAAAAAAAGAGAATACAAATCATTTTAGACTATCATATTTCTTCATTTGTGGCCTACAAACCCTTCCAAGGCATGCTTGTGTTGTGGAGAAATCAAATGCGTCAATTTTTTTCACCAAATCGTTGATATTTCTTTTCCAAAATGTCGCCACGTCAACAGGAAGCTCCAAGGAGTAAACCTTTAATTTTTTTTATGAATTTGTTATTAAAGAGGTAGATTTAATATGTTTTTTATGTTAGTTTATTTGATTATCAGGAGTTGAAAATCCACTTGGTTCTCCTCCTCAAAATCCTTATCCTCGTCATGAACAAGCACACCAACAAAATCCTAATGAAAAACCACAGCAACAAACTCCTCCAACAATTCCTCAACATCCTCCTGGAACTCAACAAAATTTAATGGGGGAAATTGAAAACAAAAAAACAAATTAATGAGTTAATTGCGAGGTTGAACAATCTTGTAAGTTCAACCTCGAAAAGAACCACACTTGAAAATTCACTTCAAGCTATGTTAACACATGTAGATGCAATTATCAATAAATTAATTGGTTGGGCGGATAAGAGGCAAGAGTGCAAATATTTTTATGTAGATAAACTATCATACAAACAAGTAAAAAATTAAAAAAATACAAAATATGACTTGTGTTCACTATTCACCAACCCACATACAAATGAAACTCTTGACTTTACAAGCAAGAGGTTCCCTATCCATTGGTGCAACCACCAAGGGATAAAGGATAATTTTTGGAAGAGGTGGTGGATGATTTTTGACCATCCTCCATGCAACAATAATGAGGTCTCCCAATATTTATTGAGGAAACTCTATTGTGAGTTTTTCCTCAACAAAATCCCCAACTATTTTGATATGTGGTGATTTTAGGGGAGAGGTGGTGGGTCAGCATAGGATAGACCAGGTGCACATCTTGATCCTCAGCGACAAGCGAGATGAACACTCACTAGACCGACTTATGAGCATGTTGTTATCCCTTTTGTTATGAAGGAGAGTGTTGAGGTGGGAACTCTATATTCTATTAGTTCTTTAACCCAAAGTATCATCAAGCATGTGAGTCCTATAATATAGCGTCAGCTAGGGGAGATTTTGAGGGGTAGGGTTCCACCCCATACTTGTTAGGTTTATAGGTTTTCTTGTACTTATAACTCCACAGATAGTCAGGAGTTTGGTGCACAGGATATGTTTGTAGTTGACCAGTTGGCGATGGAAAATGTCATCTTGAATGAGGATTTCGACCTGGATACTCACGTAAATTTTAGCATGTTCATTGAATTTAATTTATTAAATTTCATCTTTTGAAATGCAAGATTAAATAATTTAGTTTAATGATTGTAATAAATTTTAGGGTCATAGTTTTCATACTGTTTTCACCAACCCTCCACCTGTTTAGTACTCCACTGCATCTACTGTTGAGGTATGTAACTAGTAAACAATTATAAATATTACATGTGAATAGCATTGCTATATGAATGGTATTCTAATATTTGATTTTGGATGTTGAATAGGTTAATATTGGAAGTTTCATGGTCACAACTCCCAGTGGTTGTGGAGTTCAAACCTTCACTCAGGTACTAGAATAAAGAGTTTAACTAATGAATTATACTTAATATATTTTTGTATTTTATATTCATGTCATTGATTACAATGCATTGCACATATTTCAAACTCAAAGCATTAATTCACATTGCATAACTAATAACTAGATGTTGATAGATGACAAAATAAATTACAATATAGTTTTTTAGAAATTTAACATAAGCAGTGATGCAATTACTTCACATAGCATAACTAATAACTAGGAGCAATTGCCAATTGCATTTTCTTGTCATGGCATTCCATGAGACCACATTTTATTACTTTAGTCATTTTTTCAAACACTTCACTACCTTGTCTATGCTATGGATGGTTGGAAAAAATCCATGAAAGCATAATAGTAAGGAATAGCATAGACAAGGCAATGAGTTGTTTGAAAAAATTCCTCAAAGAAATATGGTCTCATGGTGATGTTCATCACCATGAGACCCAATTTCTTTGAGGTATTTTTTCAAACAGCTCATCGCATTGTCTATGCTACCACATTTTCCATACATGTCTACCAAAGCATTTTATCAAATAGTTCACTTCCTTGCTACTATGGCTAAAATCCTATAACATGTGCTTTCCAACAAACTATGGATGCTTGGAAAAAATCTACCAAAGCATAATAGTAAGCAATAGCATAGACAAGGCAGTGAGTTGTTTGGAAAAATGCCTTGAAGAAATGTGGTCTCATGGTGATAGAATTCCTTTCCATCACCATGAGACCACATTTCTTTGAGGCATTTTTTCAAACAACTCATTGCCTTAAGAATAGAAATCAAGCCTTTATCCAAAATCCCCTACAAATCCTTTTCAAGGTCCTCATCCTCATCCCCAATTTACCAATCCATGGAAGCTTCCACCTATTATTCCACTTTCATATCCCACATCCTTAAAATCCATGTCTCCCCACTATTACCAAGTAAAGTCACTCCATGTCTATCATAATAACTTCCTCCAAGGAATATTTGCAAAGGTGGTTGTTTCCCCATGCAAAAACAAAGTGGTGCAATCTTCCCATATCATTCATCCACCTTCATCACCCCCACATCAAGATAAACCCTAATACCCTAAATCTTAAACGAATTCCCTATCAATCCATATATCCAAGTTGTAGAGTCTATAAAACCTTCCTCCCTCATGACACCATCCATATCAAATGAACTATGTCCATATCCTAACCCAAAGCATGCTAACATAGACTTCCTTCCATATAAAGATCAAGGAAACCCTTCTCCTCCATCATATGATCCCCTTCCATCTCATGATCCCATTTCCATCTCATCCAATGATATATTTACATCTCAAGAGAAAGATATCCCTTCATCCCCCATCTCACAATCCCCTCTCCCCCACTTCATCTAATAACATCCTTTTGTGTCCAGATCAAAGTACCTCTAACACTCCATTGTATGATTTCTCTCAAAATGTGGTCTCAAAGTACCCTTCCACCCCATATAATGATCATTTTCCCATCATGATCAAAACATCCATCCCCCTTCATCTCATGATTCCCTCCATCTCATAGCCAAGACCGCACTATACCATCAAGCCCATCTATTATGCCCCAATTTGAACATTGAAAATTTTCAAATTTTAATGTATTTCCTTATGTGCCTCGAGTCTTGAGTTTTTTATGGAGTTATTAAAATACTTTTTCCCAGTGAATAAACCTTTTCTCAACCAATTGCAAAGGAAAATGATTTCATAAAATTCAAATTTTAATATGTTTCTCTTTGTTATCAGGAGGTTTATATGTTCCCAAACTCTAAAATCTCCCAACTAATGTGGCTCTTAAATTAGAGAAAGTCTTGATCAACCGACTCTCTTCATAGTCAGATGATTGGAGAGTTCTCAAACTCCAAAATCCCCAACACCAAGGTTCAAATTTTTTTAAAATTTCTAACCACCCAACATCACAAAGAGGAGATATGTGTCTAGGAACCGTGGCATGCTAGTCTCCAATGTTTGAATCTAAGGTATTTATTAGATATTATGGATGAAAAATGCTCTGGTGGGCATGTATACGAAGTAGAGTATGAACAGGTCTAAAGGTTGTGTAAAGGACAAAGAATGGATTCGACTCATATGTTCTAGAGAAATACTTTTGTGCAATTGTAAGTTCAAATATATATAAAGAAAGATCAGGCAAGCCCATTGCATGATACAACAACCAAATTATGTTTAGAACCTGGAGTTCCTTTCATAAAATGGATGGAAGATATCATGGGGCTTGAGGAAGATTGTGAAGGAACTAAGTTTTATGGTAGTATCTATCTCAGACATTGATGATATCTTTAAAGAAAAAATTTCTTGATATACATATAAACATCATATGCTAGCTTCATATATGGCCGAAAGATACTATGATCCAACTCATAGCAGATCAATGAATACTTTCTTTGAATTGCAAGTTTATTACATTTGTAGCATAGAGCTACTTAGATGTTGAGACAAGCAAGAAGATTTCAGAATTTTAATGCATTTGGCCAAAAAAATAAGGTAGACGGTTCGGTATAAGATTAATGGTTATTCAATATTGCCACTAAGAATGAACAAAAAAGAGAGTCACAGGTGCTAAACTTTACCTTTCTATTTGGAATTACAGTCACATGAGAATAAGATGTGGAATTTTCTAGTTGCAAATAATGGGAAGCAAGCAAACCTTGTTGCTTAAGGCTATCTTTAAGGATTGATATGCAAGCCATTAGAGATTTCAAATGGTTATAAATATGATTGAGTTCTTTTCCATCTATTTCACCACAATCAAAGCTTGATGATTATGTTCCCATTGCTTCATCATTTCTATCAGATAATGAACTATTAGAAGCACCATCCATATAAATGCTATAAAAAGTCTCATAATAGTTTTGAAGTTGGTAAAAAAAAAAGACCAAACGACCACTGGAATTTTGATTGATAGATATATTGAGAATTAGCCCTCTACTTATGAAATCTCAAAGAAATATATTCACCAAATATTTGAGGAATGAGTGTTGGATTGTCTCTTAATGCCTTCCACAAGAGGTTGAGTCAGGAAGTGTACATATAACGTGACAATTTTTTTGAGTTTAGGGATGTCAAGTGTTCATCAATAACCCTTGAGCAATGTGATGACTGGGGAAAACTACAATTATCCAATCAATATAAAGAGTGTATGCCAGGACTATATAGTCATTAGTTACTATTTTCTCATACAGAGGTCATATCATAGCAACTTATTGTTATAATTTTGTAATCTTATGTCAATGAAGGAAAGGTATTTCATTTTTAACCATTGGTAGATGCTTTCTCTTAGTCGATGCAACTTACAAGGCAACTAGGGGAGCCACATTAGAATTAATAAAATTGAAATGCTAAAGTCACTATGTTGCAAAAGAAATATGAAAAGTTACCAAGAAATAGTTACATCACCGAAAGAGAAAATGATCTTTGGCCTATTCTTTGTAATCAAGAATTAGTTAAGGGAAGAAGAAAAGGAGATATTTTCATTGCTTTCCAAGAAGTGGTTGTTGGGGAACTGAAAAGTATCATGGGGAAAACATATAAACATGTAATTGGTATTCATAAAAAGGGGGATCTATTTTTTAGTTACTCTGTAGCAGGGGAAGAGGCGAGCGTAGTTTTATTTTATTTCAATCACATTTGTTGTATAGAGGTTTAAGTCTGGGTATTTAATTTTGTGTTGGATAAATAAAGGAGACATTTTTAAATTTGTGTATTCATTTATGTTTTCTTTAGACTAAAAGAATCCTATGTGATTTGTATTCATTTTTTCAATGCAATTTTTGTTAAATCAAACTATGTAGATGCCTATTTTTGAATCTTTGAATTCAAATTAGTGTATCTATTGAAAGGGAATTTATTGTCGGGCCTCTTCTTTGTTCTCATGTTTGGATGTAGAATAAGTGAACTTTGTTTCATTTGTTTTGCATTAACCTCTCTCTCTAAATCAACTTCTGCATCTATTTCATGGTTATGGATGGATGTTAGTGTACCTTTCCTGCTTTCTGGTTAAAAGCATAACCGGTATTTTCCATTCATTGCATATCTTTTGAAGGTAGTTGGGCCTTGTAAAATAAGCAAAGATAACTTTCAAATACCAAGTGAATCAACTATTAGTGCTATTTGTTCTTCTTTCTAGGCATCTTGAGTCATTTTCTACATTTATTTTTGAAGGACAAATATGTCAACCAACAGATTTTTGGCGACTCTACTAGGGAATTCGAATTGAAAGATTGGTGCTTTATTTCCTTATATTTTTTTAATAATATCTCCATGTGTAGGGAGATTGGTGACTCAGTTAAATTAAAGATCTCATAAAATGGTTTGGTGCCAGGAAAAACAAAGACATCAGCCTAAAGCCAAAAAAAGGCCTACACCAACAATTGTGTAGATACTAGTTAGTGATGATGAAATACTCCAATATTTGTGGAATGAATTCAAGGAAAGAATCTCTGAATCTAAAAAGAAGAGATTACATCCATCAAAAAACCACAAATCTTTACTATTACTGGAAAAGGTATAGTGCAGATACTATTTGATTAAATATTTTAAAAAAGAAATTTACCAGTTGCAAGATGTAGTGAAGAGATTGAAATGATCTAAAGAAGCACCTAAAGATAATAATGTTCTTTCCAATTCATATTTGTGTTCTTTCAATTTCTCTGTACTTGATGAGTGGATTGTTGTAGAGACATACATTACACCTCATAAATTTATGAAAGAGTCTAATCAAATTAAAAGAAAAGAACCAACAACCTCCATGATATGCATGCAGATGGGAGAAGTTGAACCATCACTTGTTTCTCTTGAAGAAGAGGTATCACCTAAAGACTCTAATACTATTTCAATTCCCAATTGGTGTTTAGAAGTTTCAAATGATGACTTCTTGTGTGCAATTATGGATGAGAATAGTCACATTACTAAACTTAAAATGAATACAGTTGACTATGATGCCGGTAATATGAAAGAAGATACGAATGATACTTCACTTTCTCCTGAATCAGAAATCTTTACTTTTGATATTGATGAAGTAGACCAAAGGGTGTAGGTATTGGCATGGTGTGATGGTTTATAGGTGGCACTATTGTTCTTGCCACCAAGGTTCAAACCCCATTGGGCTAGTATTGTTGAATGGTTGTATTCTGGTTCATAGCTCCGGTCAAAAGTGTTTACCTCTTGAATAGAAAAAAAGTAGACCAAAGGGTAGAAAATGTTCTTCAATAGGCTAATTTTTTTTTCTTGAACATAGTTTAAACATGGAAGAGATGAAAGAATCACATTTATGTACTTTATTTTACATATAGTTGGAACATTCATCATTTGGTTTTCTTAATAAAGAGCACGAGGAGAAGAAGCTATGAGAGAAGGTAATAGATCAATCTCCTATTACCCGTAATACCAGTGTGATAGATGAAATCCATGCACATGAAGGTGAAAGTGAAGAATTTGATAGTCTGGTGACCGACTTATTGGTGATATGGATAAATCATATTCTCTATCCACTAATATTCTTAGTGAAGATCTTCCTTCTACAAGATGTGAAGCAATTTTTTCTGTCAAATTTGATCCCATGCTTGAAGAATGTGATATTCAGGAGTTACATTTGCGAGTGACATATCCAAAAATTGATTCAACTTATAATTTTTGGAAAGAAGGTTTAATTCCTACCAACATTTCTTCCCATCCAGTTAATTTTGAACCAATAGAAGACATTGCAACAACAATAAGAATCCACAAGTGACTGGAAGAATGTTGGGATAAAAAGCATGATGAAGGCTTAAGTAAATTTAATGTTCTATATTTTCCAACCAACCTCTTTGAAGATTCTAAGGTTAGGGATAGCCCTCTTTTTGAACTCTATGATTCTAAGTCAAATAATTCTAGTTAGCTTATCCATATCAACATGAAACAAAATGAGCTTTCTCTTGAAAACAATTTCAGAGATGTTAAAAATATTGACAAATGTGGAATAGAATTTGATCATTTTAAAAATTTAAATACCAAAATTTTTAAACAAGTTTTAGAGAATGGTGTAATAAATAGTTATGATAGTTTAAATGAGAATGATCAGATAAATAAATGTGTCAAGCCTCATAATGTATACATTCCAAACCGGTGACTCCATGCCTATGATGATGAATTCTTGTCTGGAGAAGAGGTTGTCATATCTGATCTACAAGTTATAGATGAAGAAGATGAAGTGTGTCATGACACTGTTGAGTCAAATCTTGTAGAAGAAAAAGGGATTATTCTAGTTGGCAGTGATTTTTAGCCATATGAAAATATTTTTTGCAATTCGTATTCTCGATCTAAATCACTTCCAATGTTACGTGAGGTTGATGATTGTATTCTTGATGGTTTCAGTACTCATGATCAGCTTCAAGCATGGGATGTGAATCTATTTTCCACATGAAGAAATGATTGTATGTAGGAACATGGTAGAGCATATGTTGCAATTCAAGATTCAAAATCTTTAAACAATGTAGTCGTCTACGCATATGGAACTAAGGAAGAGTCTTTATCTCAAGGCTTATGTGTCACATGTTTAATTCAAGGGTTTGTTTCTCTTGGCTGGTCAAATCAAGTGTAACATGAAGTTACAACTAGTGTTATTCAGTCAGAAGTTGGTAATTGTATGTTGAGAAATCTAGATATGAGTCATCAAATTGGAAAATTTTACAATGAAGAATGGCTTCTTGGGCATCAAGTCACGTCCAGCGAGTATTTATATGAAGCTATTTTTATCGATTTGATCAGGGTGATCGCCTGTTGGTAGTTGTTGGCATGCATGCTTCTCATTCATCAAGTATTATTCCGCATTAGCAACTATTTCTCCCAACCTGTGAATGGATTTGCATGATCATTTTGAAGCTATCTGAGGTAGGGTCTTCACGACCATGTACATATAAGGATTTTTTGTGGTGATGGTAGTGTGGTTTCCTTTCCTGGTTTATCTGGTTTTGGTTTGCTCTAGCTCCTTGAGTTCCCTTGCTATTTCTTTTGACTACATACCCAATGGATTTTAAGCACTGACCTTCACCTAAAGCTTTTGGAGTTCTCTACATTTTTCCTAGAAATACAATCCCCAATCGGAGCCAATGTTATCCCCCAATTTGAACATTGAAATTTTTTAAATTTTAATGCATTTCCCTATGTGCCTCGAGTCTTGAGTTTTTTACGGAGTTATTAAAATACTTTTTCCCATGGCATAAACTGTTTCCTCACCAGTTGCAAAGGAAAATGATTTCATAAAAGTCAAATTTTAATATGTTTCTCTTTGTTATCGGGAGGTTTATATGTTCCCAAACTCTAAAATCTCCCAACTAATGTGGTTCTTAAGTTAGAGCTAATGTGGTTCTTAAGTTAGAGAAAGTCCTGATCACCCGACTCTCTTCATAGTCGGATGATTGGAGAGTTCTCAAATTCCAAAAGCCCCAACACCAAGGTTTAGAAATTTGTAAAAGTCTCGACCACCCGACATCACAAAGAGGAGATATTTGTCTAGGAACCATGGCATGCTAGTCTCCAATGTTTGAAGCTAAGGTATTTATCGGATATTGTGGATGGAAATGCTCTGGTGGGAATTTATGCGAAGTGCAGGAGTATGAATAGGTTTGAACATTGTGAAAAGTATGAAGAATGGATTTTACTCATATGTTCTGGAGAAAGAATTTTGTGCAATTGTAAGTGAAAATATCTATAAAGAAAGATCAGGTGAGCCCATTGCATTATACAACAACCAAATTGGGTTTAGAACTTGGAGTTCCTTTCATAAAAAGGATGGAAGACATCATGGGGCTTGAGGAAGATTATAAAGGAACTGAGTTTTATGGTAGTCTCTATCTCAAACGTTAATGAGATCTTTAAAGAAAAAATTTCGTAATATATATATATATATAAACATCATATGCTAGCTTCATAAATAGCTGAAAGATACTGTGATCCACCTCATAGCAGATCAATAAAGACTTTCTCTGAATTGTAGGTTTACTACATTTGTAGTGTAGAGCTACTTAGATTTTGAGACAAGCAAGAAGATTTCAGAATTTTAATGTATTCAGCCAACAATATAAGGAAAACCGTTCGGTATAAGATGGATGGTTATTGAATTTTGCCACTAAGAATGAACACAAAAGAGAGTCACAAGTGCTAAAATTTTCCTTTCTATTTGGCACTATAGTCACACGAGAATAAGATGTGGAATTTTCCAGTTGCAAATAATTGGAAGCAAGCAAACCTTGTTTCTTAAGGCTATCTTTAAGGATCGATATACAAGCTATTGGAGATTTTAAATCGTTATAACTATGATGAGTTCCTTTCCATTTGCTTCACCACCATCAAAGCTCGATGATTATGTTCCCATTGCTTCATCATTTCTATAAGATGATGAACTGTCAGAAGCACCAGCCATTTGAATGCTATAAAAAGTCTCATAATAGTTTTGAAGTTGGTAAAAAAAAAGACCAAACGACCACTAGAATTTTGATTGATAGAGATATTGAGAATTAGCCCCCTTCTTATGAAATCTTGGAGAAAGATATTCACCATATATCTAAGGAATGAGTGTTGGATTGTCTCTTAATGCCTTACACATGAGGTTGAGTAAAGATGTGTACGTACAGTGTGAAATTTTTTTTGAGTTTAGGGATGTCAAGTGTTCATCAATAACCCCTGAGCAATGTGATGACCGAAGAAAACTGCAATTAGCCAATCAATATAAAGAATGTATGTCAGGACTATACAGTCATTAGTTACCATTTTCTCATCTGGAGATCATATCACGACAACTTATTGTTATAATTTTGTAATCTTATGTCAATGAATGAAAGGTATTTCATTTTTAACCATTGGTAGATATTTTCTCTTAGCGGATGCAATTTACAAGGCAACTAGGGGAGCCACATTAAAATTAATAAAATTGAAATTCCAAAGTCACTATGTTCCAAAAGAAATATGAAAAGCTACCAAGAAAAAGTTACATCACCGGAAGAGAAAATGAGCTTTGGCCTATTCTTTGTAATCAATAATCAGTTACGAGAAGAAGAAAAGGAGAGATTTTCATTGCTTTCCAAGAAGCGGTTGTTTGGGAATTGAAAAGTCTCATGGGGAAAACATATAAATGTATGTAATTGGTATTCATAAAAAGGGGGATCTTTTTTTTAGTTATTCCAGAACAGGGGAAGAAGCAAGGGCAATTTTATTTTCTTTCAATCACATTTTTTGTACAGAGGTTTAAATATGGGTACTTAATTTTGTGTTTGATAAATAAAGGAGACATTTTTAAATTTGTGTATTCATTTATGTTTTATTTAGACTACAAGAATCTTGTGTGATTTGTAGTCATTTTTTTAATTCAATTTATGTTAAATCAAACTATCTAGATTCCTATTTTTGAATCTTTGAATTCAAATTGGTTTATCTTTTGAAAGGGAATTTACTATCGAGCCTCTTCTTTGTTCTCATTTGTGGATGTAGGATAAGTGAACTTTGTGTCATTCGGTTTGCATTCACCTATCTCTCTCTAAGTCAACTTCCACATCTATTTCATGGTTATGGATGGATTTTAGTGTACCTTTCCTGCTTTCTGGTTAAAAGCATACTCGATATTTTCCATTCATTGCATATCTTTCAAAGGTAGTTGCACCTTGTAAAATAAGCAGAGAGAACTTGCAAATACCATTACAAGTGACTCAACTGTTAGTGCTATTTGTTCTTCTTTCTAGGAATCTTGAGTCATTTTCTACATTTATTTATGAAGGACAAATCTGTCAACCAACAGATTTTTGGCAACTTCGCTGGGGAATTCGAATTGAAAGATTGGTGCTTTATTTCCTCATATATTTTTTAATAATATCTCCATGTGCACGAAAAATTGGTGACTCTATTAAATTAAAGATCTCAAAATATGGTTCAGTTCTAGGAAAAACAAAGAAATCAACCTAAAGCCAGAAAAAAGGCCTACACCAACAATTGCGCAGATACTAGTTAGTGATGATGACATACTCCAATCTTTGTGGAATGAATTCAAGGAAAGCATCTCCAAAGCTGAAAAGAAGAGATTACATCCATCAAAATACCACAAATATTTACTATTGCTAGAAAAGGTACGCTACAAATGCTACTTGATTGAAGATTTTAAAAAATAAATTCAGCAATTGCAAGATGCATTGAGTAGATTGAATCGATCTAAAGGACCTAAAGATAATAATGTTCTTTCCAGTTCATATTCTTATTCTTCTTTCAATTTATCTATACTTGATGAGCAGATTGTTGTAGAGACATACATTACACCTCAAAAATTTATGAAAGATTCTAATCAAATTAAAAGAAAAGAACCAACAACCTCCATGACATGCATGCAGATGGGAGAAGTTGAAACATCACTTGTTTCTCCTGAAGAAGAGGTATCACATAAAGACTATAATACTATTTCAATTCCCAACTGGTGTTTAGAAGTTTCAAATGATTACTTCTTGTGTGGAATTATGGATGAGAATGGCCACATTGCTGAAATTAAAATGAATACAAATGAGTATGTCTCTGGTAATATGAAAGAAGATACGAATAATACTTCACTTTCTCCTAAATCAAAAATATTTACTTTTGATATTGATGAAGTAGACCAAAGGGTAGAAAATGTTCTTCAATAGGCTAATTTTTTTTTTCCTAAACATAGTTTAAACATGGAAGAGATGAAAGAATCATATTTATGTACTCTATTTTACATGTAGCTAGAGCATTCATCATTTGGTTTTCTTAATAAAGAGAATGAGGAGAAGAAGCTATGAGAGGAGGTAATAGATCAATCTCCTATTACCCATAATACCAGTGTGATAGATGAAATGCATGCACGTGAAGGTGAAAGTGAAGAATTTGATAGTATGGTGACCAGACCTATCAGTGATATGGATAAATCACATTCTCTATCCCTAATATTCTTAGCAATGAGATTCCTTGTACAAGAGCTGAAGAAAT
Organism: Sequoia sempervirens; assembly: GCA_007258455.2. Lineage (NCBI taxonomy): Eukaryota > Viridiplantae > Streptophyta > Pinopsida > Cupressales > Cupressaceae > Sequoia > Sequoia sempervirens. The sequence goes on from VDFB02047230.1 coordinate 108,060,640, forward strand.
TTTTCTTTCAAATTTGATCCCATGCTTCAAGAATGTAATATTCAGGAGTTACATTTTCCAGTGACATATCCAAAAATTGGTTCAGATTATAATTTGTGGAAAGAAGGTTTAATTCCTACCAACATTTCTTCCCATCTAGTTAATGTTGAACAAATAGAAGAAATTGCAACAACAATAAGAATATGTGAGTGACTGGAAGAACATTGGGATAAAAAGCATGAAGAAGGCTTAAGTAAATTTAATGTTCTATATTTTCCATCTGGCCTCTTTGAAGATTCTAAGGTTAGGGATAACCCTCTTTTTGAACTCTATGATTCTAAGTTAGATAATTCTAGTCAGCTTATCAATATCGACATGAAATAAAATGAGATTTCTCTTGAAAATGATTTCAGAGATGTTAAAAATATTAACAAATGTGGAATAGAATTTGATCATTTTGAAAATTTAAATACCAACATTTTTAAACAAGTTTTAGAGAATGGCATAACAAATAGTTATGATAGTTTAAATGAGAATGATCAGATGCATAAATGTGTCGAACCTCGTATTGTATACATTATGAATTGGTGCCTCCATGCCTGTGATGATGAATTCTTGTCTTGAGAAGAGGTTGTCGTATTTGATCTAAAGGTTATAGACGAAGAAGATGAAGTGTGTCATGACACTATTGAGTCAAATCTTGTAGAAGAAAAATGGATTATTCCAGTTGGCAGAGATTTTCAGCCATATGAAATATTGTTTGCAATTTGTATTCTCAGTCTAAATCACTTCCAATGTTACATGAGGTTGATGATTGTATTCTTGATGGTTTGAGTACTCATAATCATCTTTAGGCATGGGATGTGAATCTATCTGCCACAAGAAGAAATTATTGTATGCGGGAACATGGTGGAGCATATGTTGCAAGTCAAGATTCAAAATCTTTAAACAATGTAGTCATCTATGCATATGGAACTAAGGAAGAGTCTTTATCTCAAGGTTTATGTGTGGGATGTTTGATTCAATAGTTTGTTTATCTTGGTTGGTAAAATCAAGTGGAACATGAAGTTACAACCGGTGTTATTTAGTCAGAGGTTGGTAATTGTATGTTGAGAAATGTAGATATGAGTTGTCAATTTGGAAAAGTTTACAATGATGAATGGATTCTTGGGAATCAAGTCACATCTAGAGAGTCTTTATATGAAGCCATTTTTATCAGTTTGATTAGGGTGATCACCTGTTGGCGTGCATGCTTCTCATTCATCAGGTATTATTCCACACTGACAACTATTTCTCCCAACTTGTGAATGGATTTGCATGACCATTTTGAAGCTATCTGCGGTAGGTTCTTTACAACCATGTACATATTAGGATTTTTTGTTGTGATGGTAGTGTGGTTTCATTTCCTGGTTTGTCATGTTTTGGTTTGCTCTGGCTCCTTGAGTTCCCCTGCTATTTCTTTTGACTCTGTACCCAATGGATTTTAAGCACTGACCTTCACCTAAAGCTTTTGGAGTTCTCTGCATTTCACCTAGAAATACAATCCCCAGTCAGAGCCAATGTTATCCCCCAATTTGAACATTGAAATTTTTAAAATTTTAGTGCATTTCCCTATGTGCCTCGAGTCTTGAGTTTTTTATGAAGTTATTAAAATTATTTTTTCTTGGGAATAAACTATTTCTTGACCAGTCACAAAGGAAAATGATTTCATAAAAGTCAAATTTTAATATGTTTCTCTTTGTTATCGGGAGGTTTATATGTTCCCAAACTCTAAAATATCCCAACTAACATGGTTCTTAAGTTAGAGAAAGTCTCATTCACCTGATTCTCTTCATAGTTAGATGATTGGAGAGTTCTCAAACTCCAAAAGCCTCGAAACCAAGGTTCATAAGTTTGTAAAAGTATCAACCACCCGACATCACAAAGATGAGATATCTATCCAGGAACCGTGTCATGCTAGTCTCCAATGTTTGAAGCTAAGGTACTTATCAGATATTATGGATGGAAATTCTCCAGTGGGAATGAATGTGAAGTGTAGGAGTATGAACAAGTCTGAAGGCTATGTAAAGGATGAAGAATGGATTTGACTCATATGTTCCAGAGAAATACTTTTGTGCAATTGTAAGTGCAAATATCTATAAAGAAAGATCGGGTGAGCCCATTACATGATACAACATCCAAATTTTGTTTAGAACCTAGATTCCTTTCATAAAATGGATGGCATACATCATGGGGCTTGAGGAAGATTGTGAAGGAACTGAGTTTTATGGTAATCTCTATCTCTGATGCTGATGAGATCTTTAAAGAAAATTTTTCCTAGTATACATATAAACATTAGATGCTAGCTTCATATATGGCCAAAAGATACTATGATACACCTCATAGTAGATCAATGAATACTTTCTCTAAATTTCAAGTTTATTACATTTGCAGTGTAGAGCTACTTAGATGTTGAGACAAGCAAGAAGATTTCATAATTTTAATGCATTCATCCAACAATATAAGGCAGACCATTCGGTATAAGATCAATGGTTATTGAATCTTGCCACTAAGAATGAACACAAAAGAGAGTCACAGGTGCTAAACTTTTCCTTTCTATTTGGAATTACAATAACATGAGAATAAGATGTGGAATTTTCTAGCTGCAAATTGAGTGAAGCAAGCAAACCTTACTGCTTAAGGCTATCTTTAAGGATCGATATGTAGGCCATTGGAGATTTCAAATGGTTATAACTATGATGATCTCTTTTCCATATGCTTCACCACCATCAAATCTCCATGATTATGTTCTCACTGCTTCATATTTCTATCAGATGATGAACTAGCAGAAGCACCAGCTATATGAATGCTATAAAAAAGTCTCATAATAGTTTTGAAGTTGGTAAAAAAAAAATTACCAAACGACCACTGGAATTTTGATTGAAAGAGATACTGAGAATTAGCCCCCTGCTTATGACATCTTAGAGAAATATATTAACCAGATATTTGAGGAATGAGTGATGGATTGTCTCTTAACGCCTTATACATGAGGTTAAGTCAGGAAGTGTACGTATAATGTGAATTTTTTTCTAATTTTAGGGATGTCAAGTGTTCATCAATAACCCTTGAGAAATGTGATGACTAGAGAAAACTACAATTAGCTAATCAATATAAAGAATGTATATCAGGACTATACAATCATTAGTTACTATTTTCTCATCCGAAGGTCATATCACAACTTATTGTTATAATTTTGTAATCTTATGTCAATGAAGGAAAGGTATTTCATTTTTAACCATTGGTATATATTTTCTCTTAGTGGATGCAATTTACAAGGCAACTAGGGGAGCCACATTAAAATTAATAAAATTGAAATGCCAAAGTCACTATGTTCCAAAAGAAATATGAAAAGCTACCAAGAAACAGTTGCATCATCGGAAGAGAAAACGATCTTTGGTTTATTCTTTGTAATCAAGAATCAGTTACGAGAAGAAGAAAAGGAGATATTTTCCTTTCTTTCCAAGAAGTGTTTGTTGGGGAAATGAAAAGTCCCATGGGGAAAACATATAAACATGTAATTGGTATTCATAAAAAGGGGGATCTTCTTTTTAGTTATTCTGAAACAGGGGAAGAAGCAAGGGTAATTTAATTTTCTTTCAATCACATTTGTTGTACATAAGTTTAAGTCTAGGTACTTAATTTTGTGTTGGATAAATAAAGGAGACATTTTTAAATCTATGTATTCATTTATGTTTTCTTTAGACTACAAGAATCTCGTGTGATTTGTAGTCATTTTTTGAATGCAATTTATGTTAAATCAAACTATCTAGATGCCTATTTTTTAATCTTTGAATTCAAATTGGTTTATCTATTGAAAGGGAATTTACTGTCGGGCCTCTTCTTTGTTCTTATTTATGGATGTAGAATAAGTGAACTTCACGTCACTCATTTTGCATTCACCTCTCTGTCTAAATCAACTTTCACATCTATTTCACGGTTATGGATGGATGTTAGTGTACCTTTCCTTCTTTTTGGTTAAAAGCATACCCAATATTTTCCATTCATTGCATATCTTTCAAAGGTAGTTGTGCCTTTTAAAAGAATTAGAGAGCACTTACAAATACCATTACAAGTGACTCAACTATTAGTGCTATTTGTTCTTCTTTTTGGGCATCTTGAGTCATTTTCTACATTTATTTCCGAAGGACAAAGTTGCCAGCCAACACCATCCTAGCATAATAGCATAGAGAAGGAAATGAAATGTTTGAAAACAATGCCTCAAAGAAATGTGGTCTCACGGTGATGGAATGCCATGAAAAATAATTTTTTCTTGGAATTCCATCACCATCAGACCGCACTTCTTTGAGGAATTTTTTTGAACAATTCACTGCCTTCTCTATGTTACCACATTTTTTTGTACATGTCTACAAAATAATTTTATGAAACAATTCACCGCATCACTACTATGGGTAGATGCCTAAAATAGGTGATTTCAAACAAGCTATGGATAGGAAAAATAGTAAGCATAATAGTAAGAAATATATAGTTCAATAAGTACTCAAAATTTTGTTGATTATCTCATACAAATGTTATAAGCCATGACCTACATCACTATACTTTTCGTGATTGAATAATTTGTTATTTTATTTTCATATGATAGAATCAAAGTCGCATGCAGATGTTGATAGGGTAATGGAGAAAGGTGTATCTTCTACAATAGATAACTCAATGCCTCTCAAGGGGGTATGAGTTAGATTAGTAAATTTCAAATTGCATTCATTGTTATAGCTATTAGTTAGTGAAAAATAAAATGATTATTGATTTGTAGTTTAATTTCTATTTGGATGGTTTCTATAGGACTTGGGCACGCCACAACATGATCATGCAAATATTTCATGAGAGGAGAGAGATCGTCTAGTGGCAATAAGTGATTATTTTGTTAAGTATATCATTTTTTATAATGTAATTTCTATATATTAATGTATTTACTTGTTATTGTAACACATAAAGTTTGATGAGGAACTAAACCCTAGGAGGAGGAGCCCTCGAATTCAAAGTAAACGAGTTTCATATGCATTGCCATCCACCCGACCACCAAAGGCCACCTATTTATTTCATTCACTTGGAGGGAAATGAATTTTGATTGGAGTCTTTGGTTGTATGCCTACATGGAATTTTGGACATATTTTGCATTGTATATACTTGACATTGTATCCCTATTGTAGATGTTTTACATCAAGTATTTAAAATCCAAGTGTTTTCCATGCACTCTTCTTTTCTATAATTGTAAATATATAATAAAGTTTGAACATTATTGTCTTGTAAGATTATTGAACATTAAACCAATCATATGAATATAGTAATACTTCATGTTTCATGTTTCATGTTCTTCATGAAGGAAATTCATGTGTATGATTGATGCTTCATGCTTCATGCTCCATGCTACCATACTTCATGCTTCATGTATATGCTTCATGCTTTATATCATTGAGGAAGATGTCTACCATTCCACATGTATGCTTGATTCTACCATTCCCTTGTATTCTTTATGCTTCATTTATTACGCAAATAAAGAAAACATCATAAAACTATTGACAAAAGAAAATGGAAAGTAACAAATAAGTCCCACAAACAAAAACTCAAGGCATGCAAGTCTTATTAAATATCATTATGGAATTGGATTATTGGAGATTAAGGTACCACAAATCAAACTTCATAATAGAAAACTTCATAGATATTCATCCTATTTCTAAACATGAATTTGAACCCAATAATTAGAAGAATGTAACTTTGAAAGTTAAAATTGCATGCTTACAATAGTCAACAAAAAACTTCAAGAGACATGCATGAAAGAAACAAAACCAACTAAAAGTTCAAGAATTTCCTTTTCCCCAAGCATATTCATAAAGTTGTAAATAAATCAATTTAGGTTCTCATGAATAGTGATGATATGAATTTGGTTGTGACTTTTCAAAGGCGAAAAGTTGTGACCCGTTGAATAGGAAAGACTATGAACCTTTTATATAGAAGCATGGTGACCATTCCTAGTGTGGATGTGCCCACCTATATGTGTTGGCACTAACTATTTGGCCCCACAAAGAACAAAAAAAAAAGTAGCATACCTTGCAACGTTACACTACATGCAAGTGACTCATTTTCCATCAACTGAAATTTGTTCACCACAGGAAAATGACTTGGAGCTATCAAAAACTAAGAGATATTATTGTAGAGGGGCCTACGTGATATTTTAGCCTTAGAAAAATTGTTTCCAAGTGCCATGGTTTTCGATTAATCGCTCATCAAATTTTTTTTCCCTTTTGCACTTTGGTCTCTTAAGAGACTTCACCAATAGAATGTGGCTCAAATTTTTTTTGGCATGTTTGGGTGTGAAAGAGGACCTTGGATAGCATAAACCCACCCATATAGACATTTTGGAACAGTCAGTTTGATCGTATGATGAACAAAATGAAAGTTACACCACTTTCTGACTTTACACTACATGTAACTGACCTATTTTCCATCAACTGAAATCTGTTCACCATGGGAAAATGACTTGGAGATATCAAAAACTGAGATATTTTATTCTAGAGGAGCCATACTTGATCCCATAGGCTTAGACAGAGTGTTTCCAAGTGCCACGATTTCTAAGTAATAGCTAGTCGATGTTTGTTTCCCTTTTGCACTTTGGTCTCTTAAGAGACTTAGCCGATAGAATGTGGCTCAGACTATTTCAATTTTTTTGGGTGTAGAAGAGGACCTTGGATAGCATAAACCCACCCATATAGACATTTTGGAACAATTGGTTCAATCGTATGATGAACATAACGAAAGTTACACCACTTTATAACTTTGCACTACATGCAACTGAAATCTATTCACCATGGGAAAACAACTTGGAGCTATCAAAACCTAAGAAAGGTTATTGTAGAGGGGCCCTATATGATCCTATACCCTTAGAAAAAGTGTTTCCAAGTGAAAATGTTTTTGAGTAATTTCCCATTGAAGTTTGCTTCCCTTTTGCACTTTGGTCTATTAAGAGACTTCATCAATAGAATGTAGCTTGGAAAATTTCAACATGTTTGGGTGAAAAAGAGGACCTTTCCTAGCACAAAACTACCCATAAGGACATATTGGAACAATCAGTTTGGTCGTATGACAAACAGAACAAAAGTTACACCACTTTGCAACTTTACACTACATGCAACTGACTTGTTTTCCATCAACTGAAATATGTTTATCATAGGAAAATGACTTGGAGATATCAAAAACTGAGAGAGATTATTGTAGAGGGGCCATACATGATCCCATAGCCTTAGACATAGTGTTTCCAAGTGCCACAATTTCCAAGTAATCGCTCATCAAAGTTTGCTACCCTTTTGCACTTTGGTCTCTTAAGAGACTTCATCGATAGAATATGGCTTGAACCATTTTAGTGTATTTGGGTGCAAAATAGGACCTTTCCTAGCATAAAACCACCCATACGGACTATTGGAAAAACAAGGACAGACAACTGAGAGGGGGGGGATGAATTAGTTGTCACAGATTATTTAAACTTTCCAAACTTAACTTAATCTCAGATCTGATGCATGAACAATAAACCATAAAAAATCAACACATCAGAAACATAGAGAACACCAAGATTTTTATGTGGAAACCCTGTTAGGGGAAAAACCATGGTGGATGTTAGTCCACAATATTATACCCTGTTAAAAGTATAGAGATGAATAATGGGAATGCACATGCATTCAGGTACACTGCCTAGAGCTCACTACTCAAATACAAGAGGTCTCACTACCCAAACAAGAGAAATACGGATTAGATCCATAGGGTATGAACTAAGAAAATATCTTCTCCAAAAGCTTGATTACAGTTCTGGTTAAGCACAAAAATACTCCTTCACACTTCACTCAAACTTCTTCACACTCTACTCTGTAATTGAATGATTAGATCATTACTTGCACACTTACACTTTCTCTGGCACTTATTCACACCACAAACATACTTAACTTTTCACAAACATCTGATCTTATATATCCAAAACATGAATTTCATCATCAACTTCGTCGGCCAAAATATAAAACATATTTTCAATGTTGGCCCAAATTTACAATTAAATTTTTAATGTGAATCGAACACCGACAACCAATATTATGTTGTACCCTAAACAACATCCTTGAGTGTGCCAAACATTCAAATTTTAATCTCCAATGATCCACAACATGTTACAACCACCATGTCAACCAAGAACATGAAAACCCAAACACACATGAGAAAAATCTTTGACCACAAACACACCAATCAATGCGGACATGCCACAAAGATAGAGAATGATCTAGAAGCATCCACAAGAAACAACAACCAAAAAAGAAACATCCACATCAACTAAAATTACTAGAATCACATCAACTTCACTTAGCAATACTAACTGAAACCATAAAAAACTGTCAAAACACAACTGTTCATAACATGAGAAAAAATTCATACAAACCTCTGAAACTTTCGGTGGATAGACTAGGTACTTTCAGAAATAAACCCTTTAGTCCACAATGATTGATCATCAACGTACTAAGAAAGACACCTTCATGAACTTCGTTGTTCCACTGGAAACTTGCAACTCTTTCTTTAACAATTTTCTCAATATCCTTGACATATTCAGCCTTCAATACATCAATGCTAATGGTGTTGACATCAATGACAACCACATATCAGCAACACAACCACAACATCCAACAATCTTCCCCTTTGGAATTGATGGAAAAACATGATGTGAAAAAAACCATCAACGCAACTCTCAATCAACACTTCTCCTTAGATTCTAACTCTTCTTCCTCAACCTCTTCTACATGAACTTCATCCCACAAGGCTCTTCTCCCCAGATAATTCACATTTTTTCACATGACTCTTCTCCCCCTTTGACATCATCGGCAAGGATAAAAATTATCTTCCCACATACAAGTTCTAAACCACATATCTGCACATCTGATTACTCCCCCTGTGTAGTAGCCACAAAAACATCAATCTGGATCAGAATATAGCTTTGAATCATACGGATTGATGCAAGTAAATGCATCTCTAGTTCATATCAGGAGGGGTAATCACCCCTAGCATCCCTCTAAGATACTCAAAAGTATCCTTTTGGAAAAACAAGGACAAACAACTGAGAGGGGGGTGAAAATATCTACAACCTATTCTTTGGTAGGCACATACTCCAATCTGACTTCTTTCTCATTCACCTTCTCCCTCAAAAAGTGAAACTTGATTGATATATTCTTGGTCTTAGAGTGTAGTACTAGATTATTCGATATGTTTATTGCACTTGAGTTGTTAGAGTATATGGCGATAGGGTCATCATATAGTACTCTAATATCTTTTAGCATCTATTTCATCCACATCACTTGAGTATAATTATTTGCAGCAGCAATATACTCTACCTTAGCAGTAGATAGGGAAATGGAATTCTTCTTTTTGCTCAACCAAGACACCAGCTTCTTCCCTAGGAATAAAACACCACCACTAGTACTTTTCCTATCATCTACATCTCCTTCCTAATATGCATCAATATATGTACTCAATGTAAGACCATCATCTTTAGGATACCAAAGCCCAAAATTAATTTTTCCTTTCAAATATCTAAAAATTCTCTTTATAGCAGTCACATGAGATTCTTTTGGATCAACCTAAAATCTAGCAACCATACATACAACATTCATGGTGTTTGGTCTGGTCTAAGTTAAGTAGAAAAATTATCCAATGATTGACCTGTATCTTGTTTTATTTTCCTTAGGAGAATCATCATTTTTTGTTAACTTGCATCTAGTCACCATGGGTGTGCCAACAGGCTTTGAGTCTTCCATGCCAAACTTCTTTAGTAACTCTCTCAAATATTTGGACTGAGATATGAAAATCCCATTTTTTAACTAAGTGACTTGCAATCCCAGACGAACTTCATCTCTCCAATCATACTCATTTCAAATTCACTTTTCATTTCATCAACAAACTTCATACATAAATCATCATCTCCTCCAAAAATAATGTCATCAACAAAGACTTCAATAATCAACTCTATATCATGATCCAACTTAAAATACAAGTTTTTGTTAGCAGTACCTTTATTGAATCCAAGATTCAATAAGTATTTATCTAGTCTAGCATACCAGGCTCTAGGAGCTTGCTTGAGCCCATACAGAGCTTTCTTCAATTGAAAAACCATGTATTCCTTGTCAGTTAGTTGAAATCCATCCAGTTGTTCAACGTATACTTCTTCTAACTCACCCTTCAGAAAAGCTAACTTCACATCCATTTGATAGACTTTATAGTTCTTATATGTAGCATAAGCAATAAATAATCTTACAGCTTCAATTCTAGCAACAGGGGCAAAAGTTTCTTCAAAATCAATACCTTCCACTTGTGAATACCCTTTACATATTAGTCTTTCTTTATTCCAAACCACTTCACCTTGTTCATTTAGCTTATTCGAAAAGACCTATTTAGTGCCAATCACATTTTTATCTTTAGGTCTAGGAACAAGAATCCATGTATCATTCTTTTCAATCTGCATTAGTTCTTCCTTCATAGCTTCCATCTAATATTCATCATTGCAAGCTTCATTGACATTTTTTGGCTCAGTTTTGGAAATCAAGCAATACTCTTATGCAGTCCTTCTTCTAGTTTGCACACCTTTATTCTTGTCTCCTATAATTTGATTCTCTGAATGATTCAATATTACATACCTCATAGTTTTAGGATTCACTCGCACTTCTCGTTCTTCTATTCTTTCTTCAGCACTTCCACTTGTCTCTCCTTGACTTTCTTGATTTACCAGAACAACTTGAACTTGATTTTGTGTCTAAGCATTATTCCCTTTTTTTGAACTATCTTTTTGGTCATTCGAATCATATCCATAGTATCTAGATGATCTAGCAAAGTCCTCATCAACTCTAATATTTGCACTTTCAACCATTTTTCTCAATCTTCTATTATAGCACCAGTAAGCCTTACTCTTGGTAGAGTAACCTAGAAAGATTCCTTAATCACTCCTTGCATCAAACTCTCCTATGTCCTCATCTATCTTAATGTAGCACTTGCTTCCAAAGATCTTGAAATATTTAACAGTAGGCTTATAACCAAACCATAGCTCAAAAGGAGTCTTACAAGAAATACCATTGACATTTACCTGATTTAAAGTGTACATATAAGTTCTTACAGCTTCTCTCCAATAGATGTGAGGCACATTTCCTTCTATCATCATTGTTCTAGCAACATCCAAAATTGTTATGTTCTTTCTCTCAACAACTCCATTCTATTGAGGGGTTCGGGGAGTAGATAACTGTCTTTTGATTCCATGCTCTTCATAAAAGGAATTGAGCTCCCTGGAGGTGAACTCACCACCTTTGTCTAACCTTAGACACTTTATCTTCAGACCTATCTCATTCTCTGCCATAGCTTTGAAACTTTTGAACTTCTCTAATGATGTACATTTTTCCCTTAAGAAAGCAACCCATATCATCCTAGAGTAATCATCAATAAGCAACATAAAATAACTTTCTCCTTGTAGACTTCTGGTTCTGGAGAGACAACATAGATGAGTATGCACTAGCTCTAGTATTCCATTAGAATGATACTTTTTACTCTAAAAAGAAACTCTAATCTGTTTACCCATCTAACATTCCTTGCATATTGTATTAGTAGGATTCACTAGCTTACCTTGACAATGTTAACAAAATTCACATGACACAACCTCCTATGCCATAACTAGCTTTCATCTACTTGAGCAATTAGACAACTTACATTAACAACACTCAAGTGAAAAATATTACCTCTTTTCTTTGTACCTAAAGCAATCATATTTCTAGGTCTTCCAAGTATCCTACATCTTCCATCCTTGAACTAAAGATCATAACCCTTGTCCACCATTTTTCAAACACTCAACAAGTTGTGCTTCAAGCCTTCAACATAAAAGACATCATCAGTGTTATGTTTGCCACCAAGACAAATAGATCCTCTTCCATGAATCACACTAGCATTGTTATCTCTAAATCTTACAACCCCACCATCACATTTCTCTAGAATTTCAAATTTTCTTTTGTCATGGGTCATATGATGTGAGTATTTGCTGTCAATAACCCACTCATCCTTCTCTTCAATTCGGGTTGCGAGAGCTTTCTCAACTTTAGTAGATTCAATAGCCACTGGACCATTTTCCTTGATAGCAATGAAAACCCATGCATCTTCATTTCCATTTTCTTTATTAGATTCTTCATTAGTCGCACCTTCTTCAAAAAAATAACACTTCTTTTGAAATCTAGGTTTGTAAGGTTTATTCCTAGGAACTCTTTTAGGACACCTTGAGGAAAAATGACCTATTTTACTGCAAGAGAAACATTTAATAGGCAACTTTCCTTTATACTTACCTTGTCCCCTGCCTTCTTTCTTCACAATCAATGCTTCCACCTCTTCAACCTCTCTTTCTTCTTCTATAATTTGTTTCATCTCTTCCTCATACTTGAATGTATTTCTATAACTTTCTCCTAGATCATATCTTTGCATGGTTCTTCCAAATACAAAAGCCTTAAACGCAAATTCAGTCTTAGGGGAAAAATCACCAAATTCACTTAACTCAAAGGCAACAAGTTTACCAATTAGCATATCCCTTGTCACATTTGTTACTGATTTGAACTCTTCAATAACATGAGCCTTTGACTTGTAAGATGGAGGCAATGATCTTAACACTTTAGCTAAAACTTCATATTCATCTAGAATACCACTGGCACATCTAATACCCATCACAATTTCATTTATTCTTTGCATAAAAGAAGAAATATTTTCATCTTCACCCATTTTCAAACTTTTATACTTTCCTTTCAAACTCTATAGCTTAGCGACCTTCACATGTACATATCCTTCATAAAAAGTCTCTAGCTTTATCCAAATCTCATGAGTTGTCTTCAGACCTATCACATTTTTCATTTCTGAATCTGTCAAAGCACTCAACAAAGCTTTAATAGCCCCAATATTAGTCTCATCCTCTTTAATCTCATCAAGAGTGGAAGGACCATTATGAGGAATAGTATATCTATTCTTTGTAATCTTCCAGAAGGCTTCACCAATACACCTCAAATGACACTCCATTCTGGCTTTCCATAGAGAGTAGTTTGTTCCATCAAATCTAGGGATTTCCTTCTTATATGATGCCATCTCGGATCACCTCAATCTTTTAAAATTCTTCAGAGGAACCTGCTCTGATACCAATTTTTGGAAAAACAAGGACAAACAACTGAGAGGGGGGTGAATTAGTCAAGTCATAGATTATTTAAAATTTTCAAACTTAACTTAACTGAATCTCAGATATGATGCATGAACAATAAACCATAAACAACCTACACATCAAAAACATAGAGAACACCAATATTTTTATGTGGAAACCTTGTTAGGGGAAAAACCATGGTGGATGTTAGTCCACAATATTATACCATGTTAAAAGTATAGAGAAGAATAATGGGAATGCACATGCATTAGGTACACTTCCTAGATCTTATTGCTCAAATACAAGAGGGCTTACTACCCAAAGAAGAGAAATAGAGATTAGATCCATAGGGTATGAACTGAGAAAATAGATTCTCCAAAAGCCTGATTATAGTTTTGGTTAAGCATAGAAATACTCCTTCACACTTCACTCAAACTTATTCACACTCTACTCTACAATAAAATGATTAGATCATTACTCACACACTTGCACTTTCTCTAGCACTTCTTCACACCACACACATGCTTAACTTCACACAAACATTTGCTCTTATATATCCGCAACACGAATTTCATCAACAACGTCGTCGGCCAAAATATAAAACATATTTTCAATGTCGACCCAAATTTACAATTAAATTTTTAATGTGAATCAAACACCATCAGCCAATATTATGTTGTTCCCTAAAACAGCATCCTCAAGCAAACAAAACATTCAAATTTTAATCTCCAAAGATCCACAACATGTTACAACCACCATGTTGACCAAGAACATGAAAACCCGAACACACATGAGAAAAATCTTTGACAAAAACACACCGATCAATGTAGACATGCCACAAAGATAGAGAATGATCTAGAATCATCCACAAGCAACAAGAACCAATAGAGAAACATCCGCAACAACTAAAATTACTAGAATCACATCAACTTCACTTAGGAATACTAACTGAAACCACAGAAAAACTGTCAGAACACAACTGTTCATAACACAAGCAAAACTTCATGCGGACCTCTTAAAATTTTAGTGGATAAACTAGATACTCTCAAAAATAAACCCTTTAGTCCAAAATGATTGATCATCAATGTACTAATAAATACACCTTCATGACCTTCACTATTCCATTGGCATCCTGCAACTCTTTCTTTAACAATTTTCTCAATATCCTCGACATATACATCCTTCAATACATCAATGCTAATGGTGTTGACATCAATGAAAACCACATATCAGCAACACAACCACAACATCCAACATGTATGTGTTGGAACAATTAGTTTGGTCGTATGACAAACAAAACAAAACTTACACCACTCTCCAACTTTACTCTACATGCAATTGACCCATTTTCCATCAATTGAAATTTGTTCACCACAGGCAAATGAATTGGAGCTAGAAAAAAAATAGAGAAGTTATTGTAGAGGGACCCTACATGATCTCATAGCCTCAGATAGAGTGTTTCCAAGTTCCATGGTTTCTAAGTAATCACTCATCAAAGTTTTCTACCCTTTTGCACTTTGGTCTCTTAAGAGACTTTTTTGGTAGAATGTGGCTTAGACCATTTCAATGTATTTGCATGTGAAAGAGGACCTTTCCTAGCATAAAACCACTCATACAGACATGTTGGAATAGTTGGTTCAGTTGTGTGATGAACAAAATGAAAGTTACACCACTTTACAACTTTACACTACATGCAATTGACCCGTTTTCCATCAATTGAAATTTGTTCACCATGGGAAAACGAGTCAGAGCTATCAAAATATGAAAGTTATTGTAGAGAAGCCCTATGTGATCTCACAGCCTTAGAAGGAGTGTTTCCAAGTTCCATGATTTTCAAGTAATCGCTTATCAAAATTATTTTCCCTTTTGCACTTTGGTCTCTTACAAGACTTTGTCGATAGAATAAACCCAACCATATGGACATGTTGGAATAGTTGGTTTGGTTGTATGAAAAATAGAGAAAAATATACACACGCACCTTCCTCAACTTCTCGAGAGTAGGAATAATCTCTTCATTGAATACATTATGTATCTCATTCAATTTGGTCTGCTTCTTTTTCAAGTGTTTTTAGAGTAGACTAACCTCCCTTTCGTTGATGATAAAATATTCTTCTTGTCTTTTAATTCCTTTTCTAAGTGGTTAATTTTAGTCTTCAGTTATTTTGCTTCAATTTCAACACTTCCAACTATTTCCTTTGCATCTACAACTATTTTTATCATATTGTTTCTTCCTAATCATCTATTTCCAGTTGTATTTTCTTCATGGAAATCTTAAGTTCAAGAATCTTTGACTTCATTTTTTCATTTGTCAATCTGCCCATAAATATTGAAATGATTGTAGGATATGCCCAAAATGGAAAACATATGGAAAATGTGGTAGCATAGAAATGAGTTGTTTGAAAAAATGCCTCAAAGAAATATTGAAATGATTGTAGGATATGCCCAAAATGGAAAACATATGGAAAATGTGGTAGCATAGAAATGAGTTGTTTGAAAAAATGCCTCAAAGAAATATGGTCTCATAGTGATGGACATCACCATGAGACCACATTTCTTTGAGGCACTTTTTTAAAGAACTCAATACCTTTTCTATGCTTTTGCATACTATTATGCTTTGATATGTTTTTCCACGCATCCATAGTTTGTTGGAAAACACCCATTTTAGGCTTTTAGCCATAGCAGCAATGGGGCCTTGGAATGGGGTATGGCATCTACCAAAACATAAAAGGGGGGATTTTCATGAGTGTTATGGTTGCAACTTCCTTGGTAGACACATGTGAAATGTCGATGCATACACAAGGCACATGAAATTTTGACAAAATGCCTCAATGAGATATGGCCTCATGGTCAATGTGGATGCATTGACAAGGTAGTGAGCATTGTAAGAAAAAATACATCAAAGAGCTCACCACCTTGTCATTGCTACCTTGTAGGAAAACTAATAAAAGGGCAATGTGAGAACAATATAGTCAAAGTTAAAGTTTATACTTTTAATGTAAAACAATGTATTTACAGATTACTAAATTCGGGACGTTAATTAAAATGGTATAAAATGTAAGAGGAAAGGGAACAAACATACATTTTTAAGAGATCAATCAAACTAATTTTTTAAAGGATGTATTGCTAGTGGTTAATCATTGAGTGAAAATATTCATTCTCACAAAGGTATGCCAAAATCAATAGGATTAATGATAGAATGAGGTGATGAATAAAAAATTAATTATTGAAAATTAACTACTTAATCAAGTGGACCAACTTCTATTGAGTCAAATAATGAACTCACAACCAATGAATTAATAGCAAATTCATCTATCTATAAGTGGGGTTAGAAGGAATATTTTTTGAAATATTGAATACAAGGTAGTGAGTTGTTTAAAAAAATGCCTCAAAGAAATGGGGTCTCCTAGTGATGTACATCACCAGGAGACCCCATTTCTTTGAGGCATTTTTTCTTAGAATTCTCACTACCTTGTCAATGAATCTACATTGACAAGCTAGTGAGTTTGTCAAATTGTCAATGCAATAGCATAGAAAGGTAATGAGATGTTTGAAAAAATGCCTCAAAGAAATGGGACCTCCTAGTGATGTGCATTACCAAGAGACCCCATTTCTTTGAGGCATTTTTTCAAACAACTCACTACCTTTTCTATGCTACTGCATTGACAATGTAGTGAGCTTGTCAATGCTCACTACCTTTTCTATGCTACTGCATTGACAATGTAGTGAGCTTGTCAATGCTCACTACCTTGTCTATGCTATGCATTGAACCAAAACATATAATCTGCCCACTATTCATATGTCAACTTTGAACCAAAACATATAATTTTCCCAATATTCATATTTAAACTTTGAACCAAAACATATGTAAACATGAAATATAGAAATGAAAGGTCTAACTATCAACTAATATTGATGTGCATACTCTAAATTTTAATACAAATTAATGTGCATATTTACAAATTAATAAGAACCAATGTGCATACTTACAAATTAATCCAATGAACCATCTTAGTCTGCTCTACTCTTTATTGTGTCAAGTATTTCCTCATGATTAGACTCACGAACCTTCAACAAGGTCTTGTTCAAAGGTCTACCCCCATATTTGATCAAATGAACATTGGATTCCATGACAAGGTTCGAGTAATGAAGAATCTTCTGATGCATGTCAAAGTCCTAAAATAACCAAATATCAACACTCTTATGTGGGTACCTTTTAAGCCATGTTCCAGTAACAACCACTAATCTTGTAGGGTCTTCAATGTTTTCTACATCTATTATTGGGGCTTCCAATTTCTTTTTTTCCCCAACACAACGACACAAGTAATAATTTGTTCCCCCTTCGTTGTCTTCATTTGCAATAACTACATAAACATACCCTACATTGATATATGTAGAAAATTAAATGAAATTAGTCAACGTTACAAATGCACTACAAAGTGAGATAACAATAGGAATTTCAAAAACTATGCAAGTATATATATTACCTAATTGAACTAGATCTAATATATGGTCAAAGTCATCTGATGATTCCATCTGTGTCAATTCCAATGTCATCAGAGGACAATACATGTGAAGTGGGATAAGATAACTTAACCACCATTCGTCAACCCACTCCTTTGACTCGCACTCATTCCAAGATTTAATTGTACATGAAGAACAAAAGCATGCCATCTTCCGAATATGAATACTCCATGAACCTATATTTGAGCTAAGGAAAGAGTGTATATCACTTGATCTTATTAGTGTACAACAATCCTCATATGGTGCAATGTTAGTATCATCTATCAACAAAAAAATCTATGAACTAAATACTTACCTTCATTACTTGGACCCATCGAAGCATTACACCACTCAACAATTGATTTTGCATTGATCTATCAACTTTGAATTGTCTTTATACTTTAACTCTTTTCATGTTAATGCTCTTTTGATACATCCTCCTACACCATCATGCTTCACCTTTCCATGCCCAGCCTCACAATAGTCTTACATATGTTGAACACTTGTAATAACATGCATCCTACTCAACCAATAGAACATTCACAAGTTCTTGAACCGTGATGCACAATTATTTGACCATATTATATGTTGACTATATGTTATGCCCCTCCTAGTCAAATCATTG
This sequence comes from Sequoia sempervirens, assembly GCA_007258455.2. Lineage (NCBI taxonomy): Eukaryota > Viridiplantae > Streptophyta > Pinopsida > Cupressales > Cupressaceae > Sequoia > Sequoia sempervirens. Next base: position 108,078,966 of record VDFB02047230.1, read on the forward strand.
TAGAACAACTAAAAGAAACCTTGCACAAAATCTATAGAGTGTGTGATCATCACTAATGTAAAAATGGTACTCCCTTAATACCTTCCTATTATCCTTTGTACTATCATCTACCTGAATGAATTCTATGTGCAAAAATATGGAAACCTATGTGAAGTTGTAATATTGTGATTGCACCTCACGTTGTGGTTGTAGAGTGTAGTTCTCTGCAAATTCGACCATTGAAACAATGCTACCAATTGGAAAAGTGTCATTCCATAACCTGAATTGCAAGTCCAACCATCGAGCTCTATGGGCATGCCTTGCATACTCATACACTATACTATCACGAAATGTAGACATAAACTGATACACTGGAATCTTTTGAATAGCCAAATCACACCTCTTTTCTTGATTTCCAATTTTTGTATTGTAGGCCACTACTTGATACTTGTCAAACTCTACTAGTTTCTTTCCAACCACATGTGTTTTTCCATATGTTCACATATTGGAATATGTTGCAAGCCACCGCAATGCTAACATGTACCATCCAAGTATAGTTTCTTGTAGAATATTTTACCTTCCTCTCTTTCACATAATTTTTTTGATAAGAAGTCTCTTGAAGATGTTGGTGGGGCATGTATGTCACAATCCTACAAAAATTGTTAGTATGCAAATATAAACATATAGAATGATAAACATCAAAATGGTTAGAAAATTCAATATGTAATCTACAACAAGTAGTGTGTGTGTGATTTATCTTGACATAAAAAGGTTTAAGCATTTCAAAATATATTTGAAATTTTTTATTTTTAGGATAATCCTCTAGAAATTTACAAAAAAACCATGTTTGATTCGTATCCAAAAAATGCTTTGGATGTGGCTCACAGTTTCAACTGTCAATTCTCCTTCTTACCACATCCCTTTGATTCAGAGACACCCTTGTGTTATTCTTCCAATAGTCTTCAATTAGTGATCTCAATGCTTCAACAATTGGTTTATCTTTTCATGGTAGTCTCCCCAAGAATTCCCATAATTTAATGGAATCAATGTCCTTAATTATTTGGCGCCTTTGAACAACACTTGATAAAAAAAATCTATTAATTTTGAATTGTTGAATTGTCTTTCTAATGAGATTAGCTTTCCTCATTTTATTACTTACCATTTTTTATGTAATGACATGTCATGTGACATTACTATCTTTTGAGCATGAGGTCTTACCCACACTCTCATATGCATCCATTAGATTCTTCACAATATTTTTTTCACTTGAAGCATATGATGTTCTCAACCCGAGAATCTTCATTGTGGACCTATACTTTATACTTCGCATCATTTTAACAAATATTTTACATCTTGTGGTCTCATTTAACTTTTCAAAGAACAATCTACAAATCTTATGAGCATATCTTCTACAAGTGCATTGTTGAATCTTACCTTCCATTGGCTGCAAAATGTTCTCATCAATATTAATCAAAAACTTTGGCTTTCTATGCAAAATTCTAGGTTGTGTTCTCAATGTTTAATTCATCTCAACATTAGGAATTTCATCAATATTTAAATGAGATGGGCTATATGGTGTACCTTTGATCGAGGATGGAATAGATGGCATACCTTGAGGTTGAGATGGGAATGATGGTGTACCTCCTTCCTCAAATGTGAGTGATGATGTACTCTCAACTTGAGATGTGGTAGATGGTGTCCCTCCATATTCACTTGTGGTAGATGGTGTCCCTCCATATTCACTTGCGGTAGAGGGTGTGTATCCAACTACAGTATTCAAATCTCTCTTAGCACAAAGGTTTTTCATTCGTTCCCTTTGTGTCACCAATTCTAGTTCTCTTCTTGATGGTTGAGGTTCCTCTCCAATTGGCATGTCTTCGTCATTTTTTTCCAATCTCTTATTCTCATGATGTTCCATCATCCATGTTGCTTTATTTTCATTCTTAGCTTCTATCTCTTCTTGTGTTGGTTTAATCCTTGATCATTTTCTCGACACGGAAAATAATTTTATTTGTAGCATATTAAAGAGAAAAATATTAGTTCCTAAAAAATGAATCCATACAAATAAATGAAATATATGTCATTCAACCCTTTATACAAAATACTTACAATCATCCTGTAGAAGAGTATTTCTAGCATAGACAAAGCTCACATGAATTTTTGGATGGAATTCCTTATAGAAATGTGGTCTCATGGAATGCCATGATTGCAAGATAAGCACAAAATGGAAGCATGAACAAGGAATGTGAATTGTTTGAAAAAAAAATCGGTAGACATGTATGCAAAATGTGGTAGCATAGACAAGCTAGTGAGCTCACTAGCTTGTCAATGTGGCTACTGCATTAACAATCTAGTGAGTTCACTAGCTTGTCAATATGGATACCACATTGACAAGCTAGTGGGTTGTTTTAAAAAATACCTCATAGAAATGGGGTCTCACTATGAGACCCCATTTCTATGATGCATTGTTTTCAAACAGTCCACTACCTTGTCAATGCTACCACATTGACAAGCTAGTGAGCTCACTAGCTTGTCAAAGCTCACATGAATTTTTTGATAGAATGCTTTAAAGAAATGTGGTCTCATGGAATGCCATGATTGCAAGATAGGCACAAAAAGGAAGCATGGACAAGGGATGTGAATTATTTGAAAAAAAAATTGGTAGAAATGTATGTAAAATGTGGTAGCATAGACAAGTTAGTGAACTCACTAGCGGCATAACATCACTATGAGATGCCATCTCTATCAAACATTTTTTCAAACAACCCACTACCTTGTCAATGCTACCACATTGAAAAGCTAGTGAGCTCACCAACTTGTCAAAGCTCACATGAATTTTTTGGTGGAATCCCTTAAAGAAATGTGGTCTCATGGAATGCCATGATTTCAAGATAGCACAAAATGGAAGCATGGACAAGGCATGTGAATTCTTTGACAAAATTTTTTGGTAGAAATGTATGCAAAATGTGGTAGCATAGACAAGCTAGTGAGCTCACTAGCTTGGCATTGACAAGGTAGTGGTACATCACCGTGAGACCCCATTTCTATGAGTCATTTTTCAAATATCCCACTACCTTGTCAATGCTACCATATTGGCAAGCTAGTGAGATCACTACCTTGTAATGGGGACCTTGGAATGGGGTATGGAATTTATCAAAACATGAAATTTTATGATCACAAAACATGTATGGAAAATTTGGTATCATAAACAAGGCAATCAGTTGTTTGAAAAAATTCCTCAAAGAAATGTGGTCTCGTGGTGATGTACCACATTTCTTTGAGGCATTTTTTCAAACAGTTGATTTCCTTTCCTATTCTATTTGATAAAATTCTTTGGTAGAAATGCATAAAAAAATGGTAGCATAGACAAGGTAATCAACTATTTGAAAAAATTCCTCAAATAAATGTGGTCTCATGGTGATGCACATCACCGTGCATCACCATGAGACTGCATTTATTTGAGGCATTTTTTCAAACAATTGATTGCCTTGTCTATGTTGTTTGATAAAATGCTTTGGTAGACATGTATGGAAAATTTGGTAGCATAGACAAGGAAATCATTTTTTTGAAAAAATGCTTCAAAGAAATGTGGTATCATGGTGAAGTGCATCACCATGGTACCACATTTATTTGAGGCATTTTTTTCAAACAACCAATTGTCTTGTCTATGTTGTTTGATAAAATGCTTTGGTAGACATGTATGGAAAATTTGGTAGCATAGACAAGGAAATCAGTTGTTTGAAAAAAATTCCTCAAATAAATGTGGTCTCATGGTGATGCATAGTGATATGCATCACCATGAGACCACATTTCTTTGAGGCATTTTCTCAAACAATTGATTGCCTTGTCTATGATGTTTGATAAAATTATTTGGTAGACATGCTTGGAAAATTTGGTAGCATAGACAAGGAAATCAACTAGTTAAAAAAAATTCCTCAAATAAATGTGGTCTCATGGTGATGTGCATCATGATGAGACCACATTTCTTTGAGGCATTTTTTCAAACAATTTATTTCCTTGTCTATGCTATTTGATAAAATGCTTTGGTAGACATGTATGGAAAATTTGGTAACATAGACAAGGAAATCAGCTACTATGGTAGAACTGCTTGACAAAATTCCTTAATGAGATATGTCCTCATGGACTACAATGATTGTAGGATATGCAAAAAATGGATTTGTTGAAAATACTTTAGAAAATTTCAAGCAAATGCAATTTCTAGGTGTAAAACCAAATTCCACTGCATTTTCCAACACCCCCCATGCCTATACCAAAATGGAAGCTTTGGAAAGGGGTATGCACATCCATAGAAAAGGATTGAGAAATAATTTATTATATTACATACTTATAAGTACTCTCATATATATATGTATACAAAATGTGGAAGCATACACAAGGTAGGTCAATTGGTTTAACAAAATGCCTCAAAGAGATGTGGTTTAAAATGTAATTGGTAAGTGTAAAGAATTGTGTAGTTTAAAATGTGCAAAGAGGGGCTAAGGTTATAATGAAAAACAAACAATGGTGAACATGGAATATGGATAATAAAAAAATCAAAGCGTTGTATTAAGCATGTATAATAAGGGATGATAAAGAAACATAATAGAACTAAGGAAAATGTAAAGAAAATGTGTAAAGACTTCACATACCTAATAAATGAAGATTTGAATGGAGGAGTTCTACCCAATTTTTTAGTCTTTGTTTCTTCTTCCATCAAACTCCTCAAAAATTTAAGATTTTCACAAGCTTGTTTCCTTTTCAACATTCAATTGTATATCACTCTTGAATAGAATTACTAACAACAATATAAATAACCAATGTATAATGTTAAATTCCTACAATTCAATCACAATTAACATTGTAACACTACAAAATTTGAGACTTAAATTGATATATATCAAATTCGATGTGAAAACTTTGTTATTTCCTCCTTCCTAAGTTGGAAAACAATAAAAAGGTGGCGGAAAGTTCATGCAAAAGTGGTAGAATGTGAAAAATTTGCATGTGCACTTCCCAACAATATCAAAAAGCTTCCTTTTGTTAGAGCACCTGCATAACCAGGAGAATAACATAGCATGTGGGCCTAGATCATGGGTTTTCTAACATTTTTACCAAAATGCGCTCAAGTTATAACATGCTTGAGTTATACCACGAGTGCATCTTGTCTTTCTATACAAAATGACTATATCTCAACTTCTTCAAAATGCACTCACGTTATGAAAATGTTGATTTTCTAAAGGTTTCCTCTCTCTCTCCTTAGCCATTCATCCCTCCTTAGCCATCTAGGTCTCTCACTTATCCCTAAACCCTATCCTTAAATCCTCAACCCAGGACACTATTGTTGATGGTGTTTTTTGCACAGCAGCAACACATACAAGATGCAATATCCTATCTCTCTTGAAAGGTAGATCTCTATCAACAAGCCTCGAGAGATAACCCCAAGGTCTCTAATGTCAGGTCTTGACAATGCATAAACAACTTAGTGATAAATGTGAAAATGTTGGTAATCACAATGGGACCTTACTACAAGCAAACTACTGAATCAAAATTTATAAAATTTGACCATATATTGATACTTCAATCCTAAATTTAACCCAATAATTAAAGAAATAGAAAAATAATAAGGGTTTCAAAGAGATTTCTAAATCTAATACTACTCCTAAGATCAACAATGAAAATGACCAACACCCAGAATGGACCAATCCCTCAAAATTGATCTCTACTTGACCCAGATAAATCTGCAATCTTATAGAAATAGTGCAATCTTCTAAGGTGTTAATATTTTTAAATCATGAGAATTCATTCAAACAACCCTATTGCAATCGAAATGAATAAACCCTCATAATTGAACTTAAGTAAAAGGAATATGAAAAGTCCAGGCTAACTTTGCAAAGCAACGAAAAATCAGTTGGTTGCGAAAAGTATGGACTAAGGGGTTGTTGCAACATTCAAGTGTCACATCACAGACATTATTAAATCAAATGTAATCTAGATATTAACCTCCTCAAAGAAATTTTAAAGATGGAAGAACAAGAACCATGCAAGACAAGAGAATACCAGTATGGCACCAAATCACAATGTCATTACTTGTATTTGAATTATCCACTGTAGCAACAATTCTAGCTTTTTGTTACAATATTTGCTTGAGAGCAACTAGTTACTAATTTACACTACTTCTAACCAATGAACCAGGAACCCTATTTTCTAACTTCGTTTTCTAACTTCCAACCCTTTACATAGAGGTGAAATGCCCAATATATAGAATTCCCTAGAAAACATGTCGGCCCAGCAAGAGTTCCACAGCATTAAAGGCATAACCACCCATCGGCCAAGAGGGAATTCAAAGATCGGTCAAATAAGCATTAAATGCATGTTCCATCCAAGTCATCTCGGGATCCATAATATAGTTTGGACCAACGTGCGAGAAGATAATAGGGAAGCACAAATCATGTCACAGCCCATCATTAGCTCCCTTCCCTATTACCCCTATTCTGATCTAGCTCCTCATGAACTTTTAAGAACGTCCCATCCAGGCTAGCCACTGGTGGAAAGGGAAAAACCCTAAGTCATCTTTCGATGGATGCAATCTCACCCCTTGAGTGGTTGACCGACTTATCCCAGTCTACCTTATACAACAAATACTTATCAATAACTGCAAGGTAGGTGGCCGCATCATCAAGCTGGTGATCAGACACAGAATCATCATTACTTGGTGCATAAACATCCTGCCACCATTCTCTCAACTGCTCCAAACTCAAATACTTGGGTATAATCTTCCTTCTTCCTATCATTATCTTGAAAAAAGCAATGTAGCCATTGTAGACACCAGCTAGGGTGTCATCAATGTGTCTTCTCTGTTTGTAAATCTTTTTCAATACTTTTTGCCCGATTTGAAATATCTTGAACCATTCCCATGGCTTGGCAGCTCCAAAAGAAGGAAGGATCCCATCACTCACCAACCTGTCCTGGGTGTACTCCATAATAATCTTGGTTTTCTGTAGAAGGAGGTCCGTGTCTTCTTTATCTTGTTCCATTACCTACTTCAACCATTTAGTTGTTCTCGCAACATCCTTTCCAGTTGATAGAATTTCCTTAATGGCTTCATCACCCTTTATTTGCAACCCTTTTAACCAATTCATAGTGGCAATAGTGGATGCTTTCATCTTTTCTAGCTCAGTTATGGTCTCTTGAGGCAGAGGATTTGTGGCAGAGGAAGAAGGATTAATAGATTGTAGTGGCTTTATTAATTCCTCCAAGCACCTCCTGAGATTCTCATTTTCTCTCTTCAGCTCCTACTTTGTTCTCATTTCCTTTCTCAATCTATCCACAATAACTATATTGGAGACTTCATATTCTTCAATATCCTACTCAACTGGTGTAGGCCCTAGATTGAAAGTTTGAACACTGTAATCTTTTCTGGCCACATCACCTCTATATTTACCTAGAGAAGGGGTGGCGATGTGAACAACTTTGTTATGCGCCTCATCCCTTTCAACCCTTGAGATCACTCTAGCCTTCTTCTTATCTTTAGCCTTCTGAAGTTTAGCTAGGAGCTCATCCCAATTCGGTGGCATATCTTCTACCACAACCTATTTTCTCTTTATCTCTTTGTCCAGCCACTCTGGAATAGCGGGCTCTAATTGTGAATCAGTTTGCATCTCCCTCTGTTGATCCTTCGGTATCTCCTTCTCTAAATTGTGTTTCTCAGGGGTTTCATCCATCTTTCCTTACTTTCCAATATGCTCTTCCTTATGTTCTGGTGATAGGACCCTTTCTTCCTCTTCCTCCCTTGGAGGAGATTCAATCACTTCATTTGTGACTAGTGACTCTGTATATATAACCAAGGGAGATTGCATTTCTTTTTCAATTTCAGCCTCTGCACTGTAGAGCTCTCCCTCATGGAATTCCTCCCCTTCTATTTCTAGATCTTCATCAACTTCTTTAGCTTCACTAGGTTCACTTTGAGTATCATGAGTGGAGGGAATATCATCCTGCTGCCCCTCATGAAGAGTGGTAGGAGGAAAATATTCCTTAGGCACACCGTTCTTTGGAGAAGGAGTCCTAGACCTCCTTGTATATACCTTTTCTTTCTTCTCTAAACTTTTGACATTCACAATTGGTGGGGAAGTTACCTCTTCTGCAACCTTGGAGCTTGCCTTCTCTGATAATTTTACAATTCTTCTTCTCTTCAGCACAGGAGCATCAATCTCAAGATTTTGTTCCTCAACTCCCTTGTGTTCAGACCTCTTAGTCCTTGTCCTCGTCTTAGCCTTTGGTCTTCTCTATCTCACTGCTTCTTGGGCCTCTTCTCCCTGAACACCTTTTGTCTTGATCTTGGATACGGAATCCAACTTACCTTTACCCTTAGGATCCTACTCGGTCGATTTGTTAGAAGTGGAATGAGGATTTAGATCTCCCATCAGGTTATAAGTGCATTTCACTCCTCTATTCTCCAACTCCCATACCGTGTGCTTCAGCCACATCTTGGTAACTTTGATGACTGGCTCAATCAGTAGCTTTAGTTCTATTTGCTCCTCCTCTAACCAGTCTATATCGCCAATCAACCTATCTTTTACTGCCTCATAGGCATGATCCTGAATTAAGTTCCCATCATCCTCCAATTGATCAGGCACCTCCCTTACATTATACAATCTGACTGCATCCACTAGAAGCCAACAAAATTTCTTCTTCCTAACCTCATATTCATCACCACAATTGGCCCAGTAGTCCTCCAAGTTAACCTTATGGTCATACTCTCTACTTGCCTTCTTTTGAGCCTCACCTGTGATATCAAACTTTGACCTCCTAGAATGAAGAGACAGACTGAGAGCACTCAATTCTTCCTCTGAAGCTTGGGAAAAACCAATGGAAGGATAAACCTCTCTAGTGCCAATCCTTAGGGGAAAATCTCCACCAAATCCTATCTTGTGTTTTTCCTTCTTGACAATAGCATCAAAATCACAAATCTATCTAGTTACTTCCAACAATATGATGTGGTCAGTGGGATACCTTGGAAGTTTGTATGGGGCCCTTTGGATGCCATCAATCCAAATGCAGGAGAAGGTTGGGAATTGAATAAACCAAGCTCCATACTTCTTGATGAGCTCCTTGGCTTGGTCTAAAATTCTGACATGCTCTGCTTCCTGAAGCATTCTGGTGATATAGATGGTGAATGCATCATTTTCCCTTCTATAATCTAAGCTTCCTAAATACAACTGAGGGAAAACTTCATAAATAATATCCTGCCTAAAAATTCCCTTTGTACTTAATCCTTTGTAGGGATGGAATCTAGCTAGTGCATAGACCAAATATGAGGTCATTGTGAAGGTCTTTGTCTGCAACACATTGGACAACTGCTTGTGAATTACTTGGCTAATGACCCCTACCCAATGGTAATTAATGTTTTCCTACTCCATCCTCACAATCACATGGAACATCCAGCTCTCAAATGTTCCATCACTCTTCAATCCAAGCACCCTGCTAAGAAAGGTGATGGCATCATAGTATTCCTTCTTTAATTTTTCTCTGTACAACTGCTTGGGAAATTTGGAGTAGTGAGACTTGGGCTTCTCTAGCCAGGAATTGATAAACTGTTGTGACTTCACAGTCTGGTCGTTGTAGAACTCTTGAGCTGCCTCAATGGTGAGTTCCACCACATGAGACTGGTCTAGAATGTCAAAGGTTTGGGAAATGGAGACTGGGTTAAGATTTGCAACAACCCTTCCTTGAGGACTAATAATTCTCTGTGTATCCTAATCATAATGTCTAGCACACTCAAGGACTAGCTCATAACATTGCACCGTAGAAGGGAAACTAGCAACATGGGAGAAACCATATTCCATCATTCTTCTAGCCACCAAGGGAAGATCCTTGGCCGCCATTCTTTCTTTAAATTCCTCGTAATCCCATAGGCCAACTTTTGTATCAGTGACTTCTAACTAGACTAAAGTGATCTTACTCTCAGGGACCTTGCTCTTAATATCTAGCTTAATCCTCTCTGCATCAAACAATGAGGAACTAACTATTGCCTTGCTAGATTCATCTTGCACTCAACATGAAAGCATAATAAAAACCATAGGAAAGAGTCATGTTAATCCATCAAAATACCATTAGAATGCATTTCATATAGTCAAGGTTTTATTAAATCTCATATGGAATGACCACAAAAAATTTTGGGTTTCAAGACCATCCGTGGAATCTGAGCTAGAGAGGAATTTTGGAAAATTTCGGACTGATCAGATTGCAACAGAATAGCCAGGAAACACCTACTTGACCATTAAACTTGATCATTTTCATCAATAAACCACATGGGAGCTCATAAGATAGCATGAATAAATCATAAAATGCATTGAAAATCACTAACATATCATGCTATTCAATATTCCTTTACATTTCATCAACTTTCGGGAAAATCCACAAGAGACAGATTCCCGCGAAGAACGAGCCAAAGAGGATTTTTGGGAAATCAGAGAGACTCTAGATTTTGGAGAAATCTAGACCTGGTGGAAATCTGTGATTGAGGAAAAACTTCAAACCAAACAGTGCAAAAGCAAGTACTTCGGCTAGACAACTTCCATTCAGGATGAGGTCACGCCGAGTGGGGCTTGTCTTGCTGACCGGCGATGAGGAAAGTCATGTCGATGAGAGATCTTCTTCAGGGTAAAGTCATAGCAAATCCCCCTTGTCTCACCGACCATCAGAGTTTAAGTAATAACTTCAGCCAGACTAAATTTTATCTAAATGATGTCTTAGCAAACTTACAGAGTCTTTCCAAATGTTGATGTAACAAACATCTCGATGTGACCAGTCGGTAGTCGAGTTAAGGTCTTAGCAAATTTCCTTGGTCTCATCAACTAGTGATAGAACACGAGAGACCTTCAGTGTGAGAAAGATACTATCATAGTGAGCGGATATGAACTTAGGAGGGATTCTGGTATAACGTCTTGAGTTCGGATAGAGGTCCTAGCGACTTTGTAATGTTTCGCCGATGCAGGGTTCTATCAATATAACCTATGGCCAACAATATGTGGTCTCCCCAAAAAATATCTAGGCTCAGTAAGAAAAGAAGGCTTTGCTATGAAGTCCTGGCGACTGTTAGGATTCTCACCCAAAGAGAAGGTCTCGGCAAGAGTAGCGAGCTCGCCGAAAGGTCTCTCCAACTAGATAGTCTCAGTGACTAAAATGAATAGAGCTTAGTGAGAGGTCTTGCCAAAGGAGGGAGGTCTTAGTGACAAAAAGGAGCCCGCTATGAGCTCTTGGTGATAGGGTTTGTCTTGTCAACAAAAAGACTTTCGGCATGAGAATTATAGTGTCCTAGTGATCAAATACAAACCCACAAAGGGCTTCGGTGAAACACAAGATGACCGATGTGACATCTCCCCGACCTTGAAGGGTCACAGCGAATAAAATTTTGAAGGGATGGATTATCCTGAACTACGACGTTGAATCATGACTTAACCCAAACACTAGATTAATCAAAAGATTTCAAACATTTAAAATCAGAACTAGTCAAGGACAGACCTTCAAAAGATTTCCTCCATGTTCTAAGCCCATTCAGGAGCATACTCAAGACAAATGATGTTGCCCTAGGTTAAAATCCCACACATCTACCATTAAAGCATAGGCGAGCTTACAACTACGGTAATTCAAAGGCTGACACCATGCTATGGTAAAATACATCATGATTCTCAATTAAGTTCACTAAAATACAAATAGGCCAACAAACTCATAAATCACTTGAGGGATCAAAAATTAATCAAGTGTTACATAACCCTAGTCATGAAGCATCCAAATATTCAGGAATTCAAGTCCCAAAAGCTCTTATAACATTAATGCACTACCCCTAATCATCAATTCAAAGCAAGGCAACCAAACACATACCATTACAAAGTGGTAATCGATCCCTGAATCAACAAATGCGAAGAGAATGGTACCTGCGAGGAACAACGGAATGAACATGCAAGAAAAATTCACCAAATTGATCAATTCAAAGCCAAATGCCCCAAAATCCCAACCAATCACTCGCAAGGAAGCACTTCTCAGCTCAAATGATAACAAATAAGAAGTAGGATGCCATTAAAGACCTTAGAAACAAGTTAAATACATCCCTCAGACAGGCACAAAGCCATTAATGCAGTCGATAAGACAACCAAAGAAGGAATTCAAGAATCCAACAATAGGGTAGAATCTGGGAAAATATTGCCCATGCGGAAATCTGTAGATATTAAAAATTCCCAGATAATAAGGGTCGAATCGGAGTCCAACTGGGATCTGGAAAATTTTGACTAGGGCAAAAAATCTCGAATCCAGGAAAAGCCCAAAATTCATCCAGAACTTAGGATTTTCAATGAATAACCTGGGGAAACACTTAGGCATTCAAAATAAACATTTTAAGCACATGCCTAGGTAAGAAAAAACCTCAAAAAGAAAGGGCCAAAACACCAAAACTGAAGCGAAAGAGGGTCCTTGCTTCCAGTAGGGCATGTGTGCGAAAAACTGCACAACAAATGGCGACTTCTATTGGGAAAATGCTCTAGAGCATTTGATGAGGAACAGGAATCGAGAACCCAGAATCTCTGGTCTCAATATCACCATCAAACAAACAAGTTAGAATGTAAGGATTCAAAGAATTAGAACCAAAGGATAGACCGAACCCTCCATAAACTAAAAAATCCGACTATATGCAAGTGAGTTCATTACCTTCCTTAAGCTACTACAGAAACCAAGTTCAATCAAGCCAGGCTACATAAGGATTCTAACTTCAAAAGATACCTAGATAGGGCCTCGCTGCTAGTTAGGTGTCCATAGCCCTGACGAGGTTATCGTTGTGATTCTCCTGAACATAGCTCTCTTGCCAGGTAGGCGTCCATAGCCCCGGTAGAAATATTCAGATACCCTTGATAAGTTGAATCTATTCTTTGATATTCAATATTTCATTTTTCTTTCTTTTGATATTCTATATATGTCACTTTCATTTCAACCTATGAACAATTAAGTTCACACTTAGGGCTGAGAACCACAGTGGCACTGAAGCAAAAATAGGATTTTTCACTTGAAAAGACTTCACAAGGATTCCTATAGTGACATCAGGATTCTTAAGATATATGATGGATATAAGATTTTTAGAGTACTTCAAATTCGAATCAAATCCGATGATCAATCTTCTATAAATCTGACATTAAGATGGTTGGCAATAGCAAAGACTTCAACCATCCTTTCAGGATGCAGGACGACAGTCCACCAACAAAATACTTAGAACAATCCTAGAGAAGATAGATTTTCCATGCAGGTGCAACACATCCTGACAGAAACAGAGAAACCCCCCCAAAGCAAGAGTGAAAGCAAAAGAAACAAAGCAAAATCAAACCAGAGCAAATAAAACCAAAATGCAAAGCAAAAAGGGAAACCTAATCTAACTATATACAAGACAAGAGCTGAAATAGCTCACGATTGGAAATAATGCTTCAAATACTGCCCATTGACAGGCAGTGGGATATCTTCTCCAATGAGGGTTTTCAAATGAAAAGCATTATCTCCCAGGATTTCTAAAATCTGGTAAGGACCGAGCCAAATTTTATCAAATTTTCCATGCTCTCCCTTACGGTCATGGGCTTTATCCCAGTAAAGAACCAAGTCAGAAATCCTAAAAGCTTTAACCTTGGCCCTCTTACCAAACCATCTCTTGACAACCCTCTGGTGTTTAGAAAAGTTCTCTAGGGCTTCATCCCTCTTTTCTTCAAGGTGAAATAGTTCGGCAAGTCTTGCCTCACATCTATCTCCCTCATCATAATAGTCATTAATGAATTGCAAGGTGGGGATTTTCAACTGAACGGGAAACACAAGCTCTAACCCATAAACCAGGTGGTAGGGTGACATCCCTATGGAGGCCTTATGTCTTGTACGATCTGCCCAAAGAGAAAATCTGAGCTGGGTATGCCAATCCTTCAGGTTTCTTTCTAATAACTCATGGATGATGGTAAGAAGATTCTTATTAAAGTATTCAACCAACCCATTATCTTGCAGATAGTAATTGGATGAAAATTTTATGATGTTCCCATGATCAAAAGCCCAATTAGAAAATTTCAACAATGAAAACATAAGACCATTATCACAAACCAAAGACATAGGACATCCAGAATGATTAAGAATACATAATTCGATGAAATTAATTACTACCTCAGAAGTACATTGTTTGCATGCAAGAGCTTATGTCCATCATGTAAAATAATTAGTAATGGTGAGGATATACCTGTGACCAGCAGAGGAGGGTGGATTGATGGGGCCAATGAAGTCCATTCCCCATTTTGCAAAAGGTTTTACCTCAAATACAGGCTAGAGTGGGAGTGTTGCATACTTCTCTCAAGTGGCCACAGTCTGACACACATGACAAGTTTAGATGTGGTTGTGTGTATCCTTGAACAGCGTAGGCCAATAGTAACCAGCTCTCAAAACTTGGTTCATTGTAGAAGGTGTTGACCTATGGCCTGTACCATATCTATCATGAAACTCCAACATCACTTTTTCAGATTCTGCCTTACCCAGGCATCTTAAATAAACACCCTCATGATTTTTCTTATATAGGATAGCTCCTTTCAACATGAAACTTCCACTCTTTAAGTGCAATGCCCTTCTTTGTAGTGGATTGATATGATCAGGGCACCTCTGAGTTAGGAGATAATGAACAACATCATCATACCACTCACCAGGAGAAACACCTTCTAAAGTATAAGCCTGAGCTGTAAGATCAGGGCCTGTCTCTACCATTGTCTTTATGAGACCCTGCCCTCTTACCAGCTTCATGGGCTGAATTTCCATATCATACTCCTATAGCATAGTTACCCACTTGGCTCTACATTCTCCTAGTTCATTCCGTATCAATAACAACTTGACTACAGGATTTGGAACTATAGAAAAGATCTTATTTCTGAGGATGACATGTCTGAATTTTTTGACCGCCCTGACTAAGGCATAAGCCTGTTTCTCCACATTTGGGTACCTCAATTCTACATCCTTCAATGGTGTGGTCATGAATGCTATGGGGTGTTCATTTCCTTGGTCAGATTTTTGAGTTAATATAGCAGCACAGGAGTGGTCAGAAGCAAATGAATATATGTAGAATGGTTTGGCATAATCGGGACTTACTAAAACTGGAGCTTTAGCAATAGCCTTCTTTATCTCTATGAATGCTTCTTTTTCTTTTGCATTCCATTCCACCTTGGCCTCCTACTTTAACATTGCATTCAGTGGCTTAACTATTTCCGCAAACCTAGTGATGAACTTTCTGACAAAATTGATCTTGCCAAAGAACGATTTCATTTCTTTTTTACTAGCAAGTGGTGGGATCTTAAGAATGGCCTCTATACATTCTGGATCAATTTCAACTCCCTTTTCAGAGATGATATTCCCTAGTAACTTACCTTCTGTAACTCCAAAGATGCATTTCTTTGGGTTGAGGGATATCCCAAACTCTCTACATTTCTAAAAAGCTTTGCATAAATCTGAGATATGATCACCTCTCTTCTTGGAAAAGACAGTTAGATCATCCATATAAATGATTACGCACTTACCAATTATGTCTTTAAAGGCTATATCCATTGCTCTCTGGAATGTAGGTCTAGCATTAATCAAGCCAAAAGGCATTCTTCTATAAGCAAAAGTTCCCCACTTAGTGGTGAAAGCAATCTTGTGTCTGTCCTTGTACTACACCATGACCTAGTTGTATCCTGAATAACCATCCAGGAAGGACATCATCTGAGATCTGTTAACAATCTGGAGCACTTCATCTAGTGAGGGAACTAGATAATTATCCTTTTTTGAGGCTCAGTTTAGGTTTCTGAAATCTGCACAGCCTAATTTCACCATTTTTCTTCCACACTAGGACCAAGTTTGTGACCCAAGTAGAGTGTCTAACCAGAAATATGATTCTTGCAGACAACAGTTTCTACACTTCCTTTTGTATTATAGGTTCCAGTAGAGCATTAATAGGCCTTTGCCTCTATCTGAAGGGTTTTATTCCTAAATTGAGAGGGATAGTATGAGTTATGATTGATGTATCATAAGTCTTCAAGTCTTCATAACTTCAGGCTATCACATCTGGATATCTATGTAGTGCCTCCAAGATTCCTTTTCTTTCTTCTAAAGTGCACACTTTACTGAGGAAGATGCTATTGAAATCATCCTAGGATCCCACATTATACTTATCACACTATCCACTGATGGACTCTTTTCTGACATCTTGTTCCTGATTTTTGATCTTATCCAGATAAAATATTCTTTATAATTGTACCATCCCCCTAGGAATAGTGTCGATCTTCAAATTGATTACCCCTTTGAGGTCCATCTCTGCTTTTTGGACCTTAGTTTCATCAATGATATGAGAAGTAAAAACATTTGTGTTTGTGATAAAATCTAGAATATGCTTATCATCTTCAAATACCTAGAAGTTGGTGACAATATCAGGTACTGAGGGTACTGGGGTCAGTTCTACGGTAAACTTCTTCAATCCAGAAAGAGATAGATTCTACAGAGTACTGGCTGCTTGGGCCAAGGAATCAACTGTCTGGTTTATATTTTGTGGAATTAGCTGAATGTTGAAGGCATCAAATCCTTCAATAAGGTCCCATACTTTGTGTTTGTAGTTAGTCATCCTTCTGTCATGACAAGAATATTGTCTTCTAACTTGCTTGACTACTAACTCAGAATATCCATATACTTGCAAGATCTTAACCTTCTTCTTCAAGGCTATTAACAATCCATGAACCAAAGCTTCATATTCTGCTATGTTATTTGTAGAATGAAATTGAATTCTATGAGCAACAAAAAATTTCTTACCTTTTGGGCCAATTAGCTTGAAACCAACTCCAGCTCCTTGCTTTGATTTGGACCCATCGAATCTTAACAACCAACATCCTTGTGCTGTAGAATTTCTTGCTGTATTACTTGTGTTGTTACTACTGGATGGCTTTTGAGAAGGCATCATTCCTTCTCCCTTGTGGTCTTCTTGGACATTAATTGGGGTTGCAGGAGTGGGATCAATATATCGTTGTATTTGTCTTACTGCAGCCTAGCATAAGCAACAATCTAATTATGAATGTGAAGCATTATGTACCCTACACCAATTAGGCAATAGTAACTCTCCAAAGTTCATTCTTTTCCCTAACTAAATTTGACCTTCAATACATTTTTGAATGAACTCTTGAAATCTATCTAACAAAGCCAGCTGATTATCTTCTGGATCATCATTACTTTCAGTTGGTTCACCATTGTCTTTAACTGGTTCCACTAGGGCTTCAACATCACTAGACTCTGTCGTAAGGTCAACAAGCATTGTGTGGAACATAAGAACTTCCTCCACATCTGGTTCTTCAAGAGGAGCAGCAAGCATGTAGTTATCCATACTTACTTTTGATACCAGAATTGCAGCAGAGGTTTTCTGATATTTTGTAATCATATACTTCATTCTGGATTCTCATTCAATTCTAATCTGATTTGGCACTCATTTCCAGGGAAGCCACGTATGGGAGTGATTAGTTGAAACATATCCATTCAAATCCCTAGTAAAGTCCCTTCCCAAGATTAGGCCATAAGCGTCAGGGATGTCAACCACTTGAATATTGATAACTTATTGAATCCTAGGATCAAAAGCAATCTCCATATGAATCATGTTTAACTCTCCTACAACATTGACTTCAGTCATATCCAACTATGTGACTTTCTTTTGAGAATCAGTAGGGGTGATACCCATAGCTCTACAAACACCAAGGGGCATAACATTGGTTGAAGCACCCGAATCCAGTGGATAATTATGTAAATTCTTGCCAAATAAGCAAACAGAAATCAAGAATGGGGGTGTGTTTGTTTTCCCTTGAAACAGAGTTAAGGGGGTATCTACTTGAACAACTTGAGATTTATCCTTTTCTTTCCCAGTATCCCCAGGGGGCATATGGTTTTGATCATGAGCTCGATTTTTCCCTCTTATTGGCTGAGAACTAGATAATTTATGGACACTCTTGCTAACTAATTTATCTTGTGACACAAAATTTGCATTATAGGATCCCAAGACTACATTCCTAATGGATGGAACTCTTTATAACTCAAATGTAGATAGATTTACATTCAATTTTCTAAGTTCTTCAGCAACATACAGAGCCAACTGTTCTTCATTTAAATCTGTAGGGGTCTCCCTCGGGTATTCCACCATCTTTTCTTTACTTGCATCAACATTTCTTCCTTTTGGTACATCAACATGTCCTCCTTGAGATAAATATTGCCTGGAAACCAAGGGAAATGATGGATTATTGCTTGCATTGGGGTCTAGAGGTGTGTTGAAATTGTTTGGTGGGATGGAAGTGGTAAAGGGGCCTTCAGCCTGTGGGCACCTGTGTGGCAACTCTCTCAAGTCATACTTCTTGATAGGCCTCTAGAAGGTCTACACTTCTTCAATGTAAGCTTCTTCTTCATCTCTGGGACCATTATCATTCACTCGATTCTCATCAAATAATTGTGTCATTTCATCCCCATTGCATACCTAATTTGTTTCTTCCTCCAACTGGTCAGATCCTTCTTCGGGTACACTCTCCTCACTTTGTGGAAAAGGATCATGATTCAACACAAGCACTAGCAAATCATAAGGAATGGAGGGCACTATTTCCTGACCGGTTGCATTATTTTCCACTTCATACTCAAATATTGAGGCCACAGTTTGGAATTCTTGACAGTCTAACTCGGAATGCTAACTAGTCTTGTGGAGCCTACACCATCCAAACAAGGTAGCCTCAACTAGGTATATGCCACTAGGAGGCTTCTCTTGATTAATTGGTTGACTAGCCGACTAATTGAAAGGTTGACTAATTGGTTGATCCAATGGGGTGGGAAATCCTCCATTGTTGGGACCTGTGTTCCAAGTCCTATACTATCCTGATTGCTGCCTTCTCTTGAATCCTTGTCCACCACCTGGTCCTCTGTCAAAGTTTTGACCAGATGATTGTCCTTTATCATAATTTTGTCTTCTATCATTATTATATCCCCTGTCATTGTTGTAACCTCTGTCATTGTTGTATACTTTATCATTATTGTATCCTTGGTCCTGATGTTGTCCTCTATCAAAGTGTTGTGGATTCTCTCTATTCTGATTGGACTACATATTCCTCTAAGCAGCTTGCAACTGACTATTCTGATTCCTCAAGTAGGTTACCTCCATATTCAGTTTCTTTATTTGTTCAGACAATTCATCCAGTCTTTCCTTGTCAGGATTACTGTATGAAGGTTGATTCGCATCATTCTGGAAATACCCTATGGTAGTATTGGCATTTAGTGACTAGTTCAGGACTTCAAAATTTTGTAGGTATGAAGGATAACTATCCTAAGGCTAGATATGTAGAGGTTGATTCACCCTATGCTGAAGATAACTAATTGTGGATGGAACTTGTCTGCCAGGAGGTCCTGGGTAAGGGACCAAAGGCAACTGAGGTACTAGATTCATGATTGAAGTATGGTTCACAAAATCTTGATTGAGAACTGGAACTTGTCCAGGGTGAGCAACGGGTCCTAATGAGGGTAAAGGCCCAGACAGATGTTACCTTAGATTAGTGCAAAATTTTACAACCTCTGCATATGCATCTAGTAGACTCTCAAGGGGGTTATTACTCCACTTCATAAAGGTAGCTGTCAAACTATCAATTCCTTCATAATAAACTTCTAGGGCAGTGGGTTCATCAACAGCATAAGGGGCCTATAATCTGGTATAAGCACGATGAAACCTATTGTTGAAAGATCCTATTGGGACTGTAAAAATTTGATGTTTTTAAATATGTTTTCACTCATTAATTTCTAGATTTGGTCCTACTGTATGCATATTTCACCCATATTTTGCCATGTTGTCCCATTGAATCTGTTGGGTCATGCATATTTTACATTATGGTTCATATCAGCGTGAGAATACCTTTGTCTCCCCAACCCATTGTGCATTTTTGCTAACATAAGTCTATGTTGCCTATCGGAAAGACTTATTATTTGTCATGGCAATTGGATTTCACTTACAGGCACCATTCGGCAGGACTTTTTCATGGTCTCGGTGGCTGAGGATGATGCACATTTCAGCAGGAGTTGCGGCGTCGACATATGGTCATAACGAGCTTTTTAGGTCTTGCCGATAGGTGCATTATGGATTCTCTTCAGCTAGACTTGGTGGTATCAACATTATGTCTTGGCAATTATATTTTGTCTTGGTGACCAGCATGTGGAGACTTCTATCAGCATGTGTTGTGGCTATCGGGGTGGTGTCCTATTGAATATCGTTTATCTCCCTGACTAATGCATTGAAAGTCATATCGGCGTAAGTTTAGTCCTTGGTGGAAGCTCTTACCGAACTCATCATGTCTCACCGACCGGAGGAATAGAAAGTCATATCGGCAAGAGTTGAATGCCTTCGATGAGATGTTATGGGGAAGTGAGTTTTTCTCACCAATGAAGCACAAACAATTTTTTTCAAATGGCTTGGTGGGAGAGATTGCTTTCATTGTAAGGTCTTGGCAAGTGACCTTCGGTCTCGCTGACCTTGCATGTGGATTTTTTTTCATGTGGCTTTCAGTATAGGTGTTATTTTCTCTTGGCGATCAAAAGTTATTTCAGGGTGACTTTTTGTAAAGAAAGATGTACTCTATAAGAGGTCCCCCGACATTGTTCTATCTTTCCAATAGCTCAATGAGTATTCTCTTCGGTGAGAAAATCTAGTGGTCTTGGCGAAGATGAATGTAACAAAAGGAATGACTACAAGATCTTTCGGTATAACATGGGCACTCTATATAACCTCTCCCCGATATTGTATTGTCTTGGTGAGGGCAGGTGATGGATGTGTTTTAGTGGGAGAAATCATAAGTTTCGGCAACAGGTTTTGGTCGTTTGAATTTTTTGGTGAAACAGGGAGTGATCTGCATAACATCTTCCCAAGAGCGATAAGTTACAGTGATAGATGAGATGAATAGGGGGCTTTCAGCATAATGATTGAATTCTCTATATGGTCTCCCTGATATCACAGAGCTATGGCTAATCACAAAGG
This sequence comes from Sequoia sempervirens, assembly GCA_007258455.2. Lineage (NCBI taxonomy): Eukaryota > Viridiplantae > Streptophyta > Pinopsida > Cupressales > Cupressaceae > Sequoia > Sequoia sempervirens. The sequence continues at coordinate 108,100,000 of VDFB02047230.1, forward strand.
GAACATGCAGATGCTTCTTATTTTTGGTGTAACGAACAGAAGGTCATAGCAACATGTGACAGGTTTAGCCACGGGGCTCTCAATGAAGCAGAGTATAATCTATAGAACATCTCCCCAACTTTGATGGTTCATGGTGAATGTGAGCACAGTGAACACAGACAGATAGCAATAAATGAATGAATTGCCTTCGGCATAGCTACCGTCTTGTCTCGCCAACTGTTCACTGATGAATAACAAATTTTCAAACACTGTGGCCGGCATGAATCTATTTGGATGATCGTTTCAGGCTGACACAATTTGAGCTCAATTTTTATTGTTGGCTGACATGTGATTTCAATATGATATTTTCTTCAAATACTGGTATATAAATAGACATATTGTAATTGTAAATGATCACCAGTTATCAGTTATTTGATATAGTAGGAAAATTGTATGGATACAGAACAATAAATTTATCAAATCAGAGGCTATGATACATGTTCTAAAATGGAGGTATTTATGAATGTCAATTGATGTTGTTGCACATGTCTAGTATCAATTATCTGTTGAATTTAATAAGAGAATTGCTAAGTTGTCTCCAAGCTAGATTCTTTCTGATTGTTTAAATTGATATGACAAGTTTGTATTCAATTTATCAATGCACATTTGATGCACTTGTGTGATCGATTGATTGGTTCTTTCAAGTAAAGACTAAATCCTTTTAGTTAATCATAGTAATCAGAGAGATTCAATTGGATTATTCAAGTAGAGCTTAGTAATCACATTCTTGCATGTTTATACAAGTTATAAACAAAATATATGCCAGATAATTTGTGTCTTCTCCAAAGAGTGTTGCTCATTTTGATCTCACTTGACTTTGCATACCCAACAAGGCACTAGTCTTTGCACTTCACCATTTGAACTTATTCAGTTTTCTTTACATCTGTTAATCAAGCATTCATTTTATGATTCAGATCAGAATATTGTTACTGTTTTCAAGTTTGATTTCATTTGTTTACCTCCCATTTCCATTGTGAACAAATTGTTTTAAGAAGATAATCACAAGTTAAGTCTGCACCATTCAGAAAGGTACACCCGCCCAGGTTTGCAGCACCTAAAGAGTAGAAGGTTGAGTTCTCTTAACCTTGTATGTTACCCTAAAACATATCAAGAGATTAGTAGCCTCTTGAGGCATTCAACCTACATTTTTGAGAGCTAACAAATTGGCGGCTCCGCTGGGGACTACATTCAAAATCAAGGCCTTAATCATAGAGTCAGGAACTATATACAGACTCTACTAGGAATAAAAAACATCAAGTATTTTCTCATTTTTGATAAAATTGAGTGGCGAATCTAACAAAAAATTTATAGCTGTTCATCATGAATAGAAGAAGATCTCAATATAGGGGAGGTCATAGTGGAGCCCCTGCTGGCAGTAATAAGTGGACACACAAAGATGACAGGGTTGATAAAGTAAAAAGGATCAATGAGGACATGTGCATAATAGACAAAGGAAAAGCACCAAGAGCACATTGTGAAACATATAATTGCTATGATACATGGAGAGATGATTCAAGTGCAGAACTTTGTACCCCTGAAGATTAAAGAAATCCTTTCTCTTCTCTTGATCCTTAGAAATAGACTAAGTTTGAAGCTAGGAAGTAGGCTAAGTTTGAAGCTAGACTTGAGCCTGAACGAATCAGAATTCAACATGAATATGATCAAAAAATGGAAATTTATCAAAACCAGATTAATGAGAATATGATTTCTCAAACTGATTATGAATCTTTGACTTATGAGGAAGTTAAAGCACGGTTTGAATCTCAAAAGAAGGAGAGAGAAGAATAGGAAAAGGCCTGGATGGTACAAGCAATGAAATAATTTGAATTGTAAAAAAATCAAAACATTACTCAGACAGCTGATCACCCCCCAAAGTATGTGCCACCTCATAAGCAGGGCAGTCATGGTGCAGGACCTTCTGATCCACCTGTATCTCCTCACCATCAAACAGGAAATCATCACAAGCAGCCAAATCATCTGCCTCATATTCCCACACAGCATACAAATGTGCATCCACCTCTTGGTCAGCATCACATTCCTCAGCATAATGCACAATAGAATAATCCTCACCAATATGCAGCAATGATCAAGTAGTTTGATTTGGCAGGGTTCCATCTATGCCCTTACCCTATGGATAGTAGCTGGAGAGGTCTGGTTCCCAAGTTTACAGGGAGCAATGCAGTCACTACTGAAGAACATCTAAGGAGTTTCAATGTGTTCATTCAAGACATAGGTATGCCACATGAAGATTTGCACATGAGGCTGTTTATGATGTTACTTATTGAAGATGCTAGGGATTGGTTTAACAACTTGACAGCGTATTCAATTAATTCTCTTCAAGTATTCCAAGATTGATTCATAGAGCAATATGGGAATCTAAATGCATCAGATGCAGCTCTTCATGAATTGATGCGAATTCAAAAAAATCAAAATGACTTAGTTTATGATTTCAACCGAAAATTCAACAAATTGTAGACTAAGGTACCGCCTGGATCAAGGTTGCTAGATTTTGTAGCTTTAAGTGTTTATTTAAATACATTTGATCCCAAAACAGGGTACGAACTAAGAAATAGATTTCCAAGAGATCTAGCTAAAGCATAGAAGATAGCATTAACAATTGAAAACAACAAGAAGGTTGCTGGTATAATTAGTAAAAGAGACAACCTGAGGCCTTCTCAGCAAAATAATAATATCAGTACATACAAGAGAATACATACAAAAATGAGAATAGAAATGAGAGGCCAAGGTTACATGGCATGCCTTATAATATAGATTGAAAGGATGGAAAACCTATAATAGCAAGGCCAAGAAACAAAGAGACTCCTGATCCATTGAGCAAGAAATGAACTTATATGGTGAGTAATAATTACTTCTGTGAAGTTTGTAATTAGCCACATTCCCCAGATTATTGTGTTGTAGCCCAAAGAATACAACAGGAAGGAATGTTGATGGAAATCAATGGAGAAGATCACATAGTGTATTTGACTTCAAATACTTCTCACCATGTGGAGGAGAGGTACTCATCTTCAGAGGATGATGGCTACGAATTTGATGTTTCAAGTCAAAAGTACAATGTCCATATGGCTAAATAGCAGATCTTCTATGACTCTAAAGAATATGGTGAAGAGGATTATACTAAGTCACATTTGGTTGAAGCACCTGCTTAATGCAATGTGAGGAGACTTACTGAAGATGAAACAGAGAGACTAATTGTTGCTGCAGTTGAGGAAGCAAGAAGTAAATACTGGTTGAGAAACAAAAAAGTAAATGAGACAGAGGGTGTTCCGAGGGGAATTTCTATGAAAGATCAGAAGGCAACACAAGGAACTATGAAGAAGTCAAAAAAGAGACTGCCTAATAAAGATGAACAGAATCTTTCACATAAGGAGACACAAGCACCTAGCCAGCCTAATAAAAAAGAAAAGGAAGAAAACAAAGGAGATGTGCCATAACTAAAAAAAGAGTGTTAAGGTGCAGGGCTCTTCTTTTGACTTCACTCAGGCATTATCCCATGTAAAAATGTTTGTTCCACTACTTGAGATGATGAAGATTAAAGAGTATAGGGATACTACTATTCAATTGATAATGAGTGGAAATGAAAAATGTGTGAATTCTAAAAGAAAAGTAGTTGTTAAAGCAGTCAATAGGCAGGAGAAAATAAATAATTATGAAGTATGTTTGAATGATATACTATCAACTCCCCCTCAAGTTGATCCTTTTTTCACTACATTGCTTATCAATAATAAGCTATTGAGAAATTGCATGATAGACTCTGGTGCTGCCATAAACATTATGCCAATAGGAGTTATGAAGCAGCTTGGCATGTGGGTTGATATTACTGGAGGAAAATGTTATGTAATGGATAACAAGCATGTTCCTGTGGTTGGTATTATGAAAGATGTTGAAGTCAAACTAGCTACTTATCCACAGGTAGCTTATAATATAGACATAATAGTCATTGATACTCCTCAGTTTGGGATGCTTTTGTCAAGGCAATGGACAACAGCTATTGGTGGAAATGTTCAATTTGATCTATCCTATGCTACAATTCCAGTGAATGGTCAAGAGGTCAAGTTGTATAGGGAGCCAAGAATGAATCAAATTGTTGACTGTGTGCCACAGAATCAGATTAATTGTTTTTGTGATGTTGATATTGGGAATTTTAAAATTGAACCAGCTCAGCCAGAATTAACCAATAGTGATCCAATTGAAAAACATGCTACACAAAATTGCAATGGTGTCTGGAAGATGTATTTTGATGGAGCCTGCAGCCAAGAAGGTAATGGAGCTAGGATTGTATTTATTTCACCTGAAGGTATTACTTTTAAATATTCATTTATGTTAGCATTCGAATGTACAAACAATGTGGCAGAGTATGAAGCTTTATTGACAGGCTTGAACATAGCTTTGAAACATTAAATCAAGTTGCTGGCTTGTTTGGGTGATTCTGAGTTGGTTGTTTCACAAATCAAATCAAAATATGCAGCAAAGCACGAAATATTAAAATAGTATAGGAATGTTGTATGGGATACAATTGAATTGTTTGATGCATTTTGATTGAGTGGATTGACAAATCAAAGAACATAATGACTAATTTATTAGCAAATGTGGCACTCAAAAGAGATGATATTACATTGGTTGGGGTGCTACAAATTGAATTTAAGACAAGGCCTGTTCTTGAAAAACATTTATAGTTGACAAGTCTTCAATGATGATACTGACCTTTTGAAATTCCTTAATTGTATAGATCAATATGAAGCCTAGGAAATTTATTTTAATGCTTTTGTTGAAGAAGTAGATGGGAAGCAAACAGTGTTTGGAAAAGAAATATTGCAGCTCAAAACAAATAAGCTTCCTAAAGGCTTAGTGGCACTAGAAAGGGTGTATGACGGAAATGATCGGTTCCTTATGAAGCAAACACCAGTCAATAAGGAAGATGTTCAATAAATTAACTTCGGGGCTGAAATAGCACCAAGAAAGGTGTACATAGGAAGAAAGATAAGTCCTACAATTAGAAGAATGTTGATAGAGTTATTGAGAAAATACAAGCATGTTTTTGTGTGGTCTTATGAAGATCTAAAAGCATATATGGAGGATTTATTTCAGCATGAAATACCATTGAAGCTAGACGCCAAGCCTTTTAGACAAAAGCAAAGGCCTATAAATCCAACACTGGAGCCTAAGATGCAAGAGGAATTAACAAAGCTTAGAGATGGAGGAATTATCAAACCAATCAGGCACTCAACGTGGGTTTCAAATTTGGTTCCTATGAGAAAGAAGAATGGTGATATCAGATTATGTGTGGACTTCAGAAATTTGAATATGGCATCTCTCAAGGACAATTATCCTCTACCCAATATGGAGGCTACATTGCATAAGGTGACAGGGTGTGAAATGTTGTCCATGATGGATGGGTTTTCAGGATACAACCAAGTTAAAGTCAAGGAATCTAAGCAATACAAGACAACATTCACAACCCCTTGGGGAACATATGTGTAGACACCGAAATTTGGTTTAGGCCCGCGACTTCAATATTCTTCATGGTCATGATTAAATAATCTTAATTATTTAATTAATTCATCTTAACATTAATTCTTCTATTGATTAAATAATCTTAATTATTTAATTAATTCATCTTCTTTTATTTCTTCTATTAATTAAATAATCTTAATTATTTAATTAATTCACACTTTCTTTATTCTATCTATTAATTAAATAAATGCTTTTTATTTAATTATGTTACTAATTAACCTTATTCTTCTTGTCAAATTAAATAAATTCTTATTTAATTTACTCTTTATTATATTTCAACTATAATTAAATAAATTATTTATTTAATTATTCGTTTAAATCCCTTCATCATTTAATTAAATAAATCTTATTTATTTAATTATTCTTCGAATATTGATTCTTGAATTAAATGAATTATTTAATTCATTAATTCTATTTTAACACATTCCTCTATATTTTAGATAATTATGTGAGTTATCTAAGTATTCACTTTTACTCGACTCGACATCTAATTTAATCGTTCAGTCAACTATTGATTTAGTGTCTGAGTGGCATCTTCAAGTAATCTCTTTGTCAAATCATGCAATCGTCCAGTTCTAACTCATTTGCGTGCACATGCATATTAATTAAATATTCTTATTTAATTAATTAAATGTTGTGCGTGCATTTGAACAAGAGTTGATTTAATCAATCTTCATCTTTGTCATGCAAAGATATTTCTTATGTTTTTGAATGCCGAACTGAAGATTAAATCATTTATTTAATCTTTAATTCTATTTTTAATTTGTATCACTCGTGTCATCACTGTCAGTTGACAGAATGCATGAGTAATCAGTCAATCTCAACCGTCCGTTAATCTTTCAATCCTGACCTATCGTTTGAATAATCAATTTTCTATAATTGATTTGTCATTCTTCATTCCAATCTCTCTCGAAATCTCTCTCGCGAATTTTGTAACTTTGGAGAGCACTTTGTCTTGAATCTTCGTTATTTTGCTAATCACAATCTTTAGGCTATACTTGCATGAACTTGAAAAATTTGAGGGCAATTATACTACACAAGCAAAATGGAGAAGGGAAATCGAGATGAATCATGGAAATACGTTTAAAAATTGGTGAGATTGTTCTAGTTTTAATTACGTTTTTACTTTCCCATGTTCTTTGTTGCTTAACGAATGAATTTGCATTTTAGATTTTAGTATTGTATGCATGTGTGCTTCTAATCAATCTTCTTTGTTGTCTATTGTGATAATTGCTTTTATTTGGAGTTACATTTGGTGAACCCGATGTGAAGACACCATCTTTGCGGATCCGTAGATATTTTATTTTCTTTTTTGCAAGTTTTTCATACGGAACGACGCATGTGAAGTTTTCTGCACCACAATTGACATTCTGAACCGCATCTGATAGAAAAATGACGCAATTAAAGTTTCTGAACCACAAGTGATTTCCCGAACCGCAACTGAAAAATAAACGACGCATCTGACTAGTAACGAAACGACACAATTGACTGGTAAAATTTTATTTTCATTTTCCACAATCTAAAATTTTCAATTGATTTTCATGTTACTGATATTTGATTTTCAACGTGTGGCCATTTGGAGTTAACAAACTTTTTGCAGGATGATTGACGAAGACAATATTGAAAATTACTAATTAGTTTTTCTGTAGGACGTTTGTCGAAGACCCTAGTTAAATTTAAAACTGATTGTTTGGTAGCATAGAAAATCTTTCGTTTGGATTAAAATTAACAAGTGTCTACTGTGTTTGGTGTGAAAGCACAAGTCTGGTTACCCTTATGACTTGGTATATCGAAGTATCCTCTCCCCTTGCACATTCGTGCGATCCTGGGTGTAAGAGAAATGGTTACCAACTCTAGAACTTGGGCCTGTTCTGGTGGGAAAAAGTACTCACCCCAGGACGACTCAGACCGGTAGCACCCTGAACCCGAGGGACTTCCAGCCAGTATATAAAAGTGGGTTCTTGGGGAAACCCCAAGAATCATGAGTGTGGTTCCGACGAGATGGATCCAAAAGGGGACTCGCGCCGTATGGATCACACCCCACGAACGGAATGCCCGAATTAAATACCTTTTGTTTTAGAGACCAACCTATTTGTGGTTGTTGCTTGGTATAGTGCAGGGTACAGTATCATGCCCGAAGATACTCACTATTGATCCCCTTGAGTAGAGATAGCACTTCTTGGGAGGTCATTGCCCAAAGAATTCAGAATTGGTGTGCTCAAAAGACGTTAATGAGCCGTGGAGGGGAGCCAATGCCACCAAATTCCTAAGCTATCCGCTCTTGAGAAGGAAAGGTGTTCATCACCAATCCGGGGTATAATAGGTGGGCTATACCAAGTATACAAACCCTAGGCCTTTGGCCTATTAGGATTTGCTTGTCTGTTGTCACTTAAAATGTTCTTTGAGTCTGAAATTGAAACTGAAAACACTTTGTCTTACGATTGTCTTTGATTGTCAGAATTTCATCACGAAAAATGGAGTCAGTTTAAATTTCATGTCACTAAAAATTCACAAAGAGTCGCAACTATTCACCAGAAACACACATCTGATTTTTAGAGTCACATCTGTTAGGTTTTGAGTCACATCTGTAATTTTTGAGTCACATCTATCAGATTTGCTCGCATCTGATTTATAAAGGCCGCATCTGTTAGTTTTGAGTCGCATATCTAATTTTTGAGTCACATCTGTTATTTTGGCTCACATCTGATTTAGAAAAATTGCATGTGTTATAGTCTGAGTCGCATCTGTCAATTAGAGTCACATCTATAATTTTTGAGTCGCATCTATCAGTTTAGACCGCAACTGTTAAACTTGAACCACATCTATTAAATCCTGCGATGCATCTGTCTGATTGTCAGAAAACTAGAATTCACAGTCACTATCCAGTCAACACGGTTATACCAGTTTCAGTTATCTTCACACAAATAGTTTTTGAATAGAAACCTGAAATGATTTGCTCAATTTTGCATTCTTTAGGGTCATTTAGTCATTACCCTAGTTGTCTTCATTTAGAGTTTAGTTTCATCTTAGGATACATATTACCTTGCATTAAACTTCTAGAAAGGTCACTTTTACAAACTTTAGGATTGATTTACCATCTATACTCTAGAAAAGTCATAGTGTCAACAAAATTTGTCATTGAACCTAGTCCTATCATCTTATACTTTGTCCTATAGAGAGTAATCCTAGCTCATCAGTCTAGTTAGGAAACTCAAGTTATCTTTGATCCTTGTCCTACAGTGGTTCTTTGACATAACTAAATTGGCACCTTGGTTTGACTTTAGGTAGTTGATCCCTTCATCTTAAGGTTTATAGAACTGATCACTTTAGGGTCTTACTTAGACTTTTGCATTTTTAGAGTCTAGACTAGTCTCATCTTAGAACATTCCTTATTTTGCATTCAAAAAAATCCCAAAAAACATAGCTTAGGTTGCATACCTTAGCCCTCATATCACATACCTTAGTCATACTCCATCTTTCATCATAACCTCACCACCATGTCTGCAATTTACCTTGATATGTGTGCTAGTCAAGTTGAATACCAGTTACTTCGTAATGGTCAATACCAACAAGCCATAGACTTCAAAAGACAATATGTCCAATCCAAATTCCAACCAATGTCAACCCATGGTCAACTACCTACATACTCTTCCTACCAACAATCCATAAGTCCTAGTCCTCCATCCATCTACCCTCATTATCAAGAGTCCCTTAGCATAATCCATACCACGAATCCACAACAAACATCCACTTATCATCCTTATCCTAACCTTGACAAGGGAAATCAACCTTCCACTAATCCCTTCCAAGCCTCCATGTCCTATCATAGTCCTTCATCCACTAATCCCTTTCAATCCTCCATGTTCTATCCTAGTTCTTCATCCACTAATCCCTTCCATGCCACTCCATCTCACTCTACATTTAGTCATGACAATACATCTATTCATGGTCTCCAAAGTCACATCCCATCTACTAAACTTGAGGATACATGTCAAATGGAAAGTCTAAAGCATGACTTCTTGGCTTCACCTTCGTGTCAAGATCAAAGTAGTCTATCCCACGACCCTATCTTTAAGTCCATCCAAGAAGTCCTAGACAATCATGGAATCCAAACTACACCTATCCTTGATCAAGATCTAATTCCCAATCATATTATTCAAGACAAACCTGTCTTTGATCAAGACACCACTATTGAGCAAGAAGTCCAAAATGATCCACTCCTTGACCTTTATACCACTCATGATCAAACACTTGAAGATGACCCTATCCAAGTACAAAACACATCCATTTCCCAAAATGAGACACTTGCCTCCTTTGGACACATAGATGATATTCTTATAGAACAAGAGTCTCCTACTCTAGACATATTTACAAATGATCAAACTATAGCTGAGTTCATGGGACTGTATGACAATGACCATAAAAACGGTTTCAACATCGACTTGGAAGCACCAATAGAATCCTCTAAATTTGATATGTCACAAAATCACACCAAAGATATCCAACATGTCAATGAAGATAAGAGATCCTATCAACTAGGATCATCCACTTTTATCAAATCAGGCTTTCTTGTAGAGGAGAAGATTCCAAGTAACAGTTTGCACAAACACAATGGTGGGTTAGCATCTTGCTTCCAAAATGAAAAATACCTCATCACAAACAGAATCTGTCGGAGCATGCAGTATCAAGGAAAAGGACTAGGCATACATGAGCAAGGAATTCTAGAACCAATACAGTTTCAAGAAAATCCTAGACATCAAGGTCTTGGTTATCCTTCAATCAACAAATCTAATGATGTTAATGGTACCTCCTTGATATTGGGGGAAACTTTATCTGATACAAACATCAAAATGGAGGCCATGATTAGTTCTTATCATAAGGTTGTTGCCAACACTCCTTCCATCCATACCATAAATTATCATTCCAACATGAATAAACCTTCCATTTGGAACCAACACAAACAAAAGTCTTACAAATTCAAAGTTCAAAATCAAATATCAAAGGCCATTGAGTCAATCAAAAATCCAAGTGGACAAATAAAGTTAAAATGGATCCCAAAGAAAAATGGATCAAGCAAAGAAAATAGTTCAAAAGTAAAAGTCAATCAAAATGTGGAGCCACAAGAAAAGAGGACTCCCACATATAATAATTGTCCACCTCCTTCAAAATGGTCATCATACAAGGCATATATAAGTTATGGTTCCAAACATTATTCCAATCTAAAACCCAGTCTCCATCATCCATCACCCCAAGTTTGGCAAATAAAAATTCCTACATCTAAATTGCCAAACACGTCTCCCATCATCCATCATAATCCTACATATCGTCTAAAGTCTAAAAATCCTATGTCACAAATCCGTCGCATATTGGCAGCAACTCTTTATTGTAAGGACTCCCATGGCACTCTATCACGCTGTGCATATTTTGATAAGGCCAACTCTAGTGTCAACAAGGATCACTATGACATCAATCAATTGTATGCAAGTGCTATGATCCTGACAAGGCAACTACTTCATCAAGGTCATTATTGGCATATCATGGCACCGGTCTCTACATCAACACCATCAATGGATTCAGCACAATCAGTGATCATCTAAAGCATCAAGGCCATCCAAAAGCAAAAAAAAAAAAAAGAAAGAAAAAAAAATTCACTTTGATGAAAACCTGGCAAATAGGCATCTTGGTGACACCAAAAAGAAAAAACAAAAGTCAAGAGAAAAATTTCATCCAATAGTGAAAACCATTCTTATGGCACTTTGGATAAGTACCATGATGAAAACTTGGCAAACAGGCGTCATGTGTAAGAAATTATCTATGTGGACTATCACACTTGGGGGCAAGTTGTCTCATCTCCCATACCCTTCGTATGACATTTCCATCTATCCATCTTAGCCCTACCTCTCACATCCATTTTCCCACCTACTTTGATCTTGATAAGGACTAGGGTGCAAATATAAATCGTGCTTTGGAAAAACTCCTGACATGTCTATCCTTTGGTCATACACTATCCACGAAATATCATGTCATAGCCTTCATAGCATTTTTCCAAACAAGTTATCCTTATATGAAATACCTATCACATGCCTTGGTTTTTCCCTTGTCAATGGTCTAAGGATCTTCCATCATACCATCTAATCTTGAAAAGTCATTCCAAATGCAACAAGCTCAATCCATATAATCTTTCTATGCATTCTGGTGCATCATTCAAAACATTCATTGGCTTTGTTTCTAGCATGGCTGCAAACCTTGATCTTTTAGTCAAATTATCGTCATCCTCATTTTGTTTCGGGATGTTTCCTTCCCACGTCAAACAACATCGTCACCATCCTCATCACCTATCAATTGGTTTTCAGCTTGACTAGGGGCAAGATCATGATTGTCCTTGGATTCTTGTGCATGCTTGCTTGGTTGCTTGTAGGAATCATTTCCCTGTACATGCTACCTATCCTTATACATATCCTTTATCTTTTGTGTCCATCACTTGTATATACCATTCATAATAAGTGGTAGTCTTTCCCATAACTTGGAACGATTGACATCGAGAGCATTTCATATCCCCCATTTTACCCTTTTCATAATCAATTGGCCTTATATACTCGACTGGGGGCAAACACTTGACATGTGTCATATTGGTTCTTACATTGGTTGTGTTGAAGACGTAAAACCATGGAAAAATCCAAAAAACATTGCAAAATGACCTGAGAAAACACAAAAAAATTAGAAAACTTCAAAAAGACAAAAAAAAATCAAAAACATTTCAAAAATCCAAAAATAGAGTCAAAGTCAGTCGCACTTGTCAGTCTTTGTCGTTTGTCGAACTACGTTGCCTCTACGATTAGACATAGGCAAGGCCATCTGCCGATGTGCCCCTGAGGCATTAGGTCAGTACATTTAGGTTTGTCTGCATAACGTCCTGAGTCAATCCATGTGTCTATACGACAAGGTCATTAGTTGTGTCGAACTAAGAGGTCTCTGCATGTACAACATAGGCAAGGCCATCAATCGATGAGCCCCCGAGGCCACACTAGGTCAGTCCATTAGGGTTTGTCACATTCACTTTCATACACATTTGTTATAAGTAGTCAGTCTTGTCAGTCGCAGTCAAGTCAAACTACGAGGTCTCTACATGTATAATGTAGGCAAGGCCATCAATCGATGAGCCCCCGAGGCCGCACTAGGTCAGTCCTTTAGGGTTTGTCGTCACACACAGTCAATTGTCCACACATCATCTTAAGTCATGCATCAATCTGGTGAGCAAGTCAGCAACCTCTCTAAGTCAAATCAAACAACTTGCCAAAGAAAGCAATCAAAACAGATCAACTATAGTCTGCTACAGGATGTGTCCTTTTTGGAAACAGACATTATTAAAACAGTCAACCTATGTCTTATACAGGATGGGTCCTTCCTGCATAATTGACAAGGTCACACAATCAAACATCGCCTTACACAGGTTACCACATCAACAGCATCTGACTCAACGTCTTATACGATACATGTCTTTCTGAAACCAGGCTTTGTCATGCCTTATACAGATAGTCATAACATCGAAACCAGACTCATAGTCTTATCCGGTAAGTGTATCTCCTGCAATCAGGCTCTATCAATCGGTCCCTCTATCAACAAACAAATCAAACAAACAGATCAAGTTTTGGCAAATATTTTACTAGCTTTTGGACTCTGTGGCTTATTTATCTTATCATTTATCTTGGATTGATGACTAGGATTCATGTTACTAGCTTTCTCAAGGATGTCCCATGAAGGATTTAGAGAAGCAACGATGTATCAGGATTCTATTTTCTTTGACTGCTGTCTGTTGACTGTCTTTTTCATTTGATTTTGGGTCATGTTACTAGTTTCCTCAAGGATGTCCTATGAAGGATTTAGAGGAGCGATGACGTCTCATGACCCATCTTTTTCTTTTGTTTGTTGTTTGTGGTTTGATATGACAAAAAGACTGGGGCAACTTGTGTCCTTAGTATGAGTTGGTGACAATCCTTGTCTGTGACTGTTTGTTATCAGCAAGTGGATGACCTTGCACACCTTGATCTATGTCATATCACGGTGTTTTTCTCCATTTGTATTAGTCCCGCCCAATGATGATAAAATGCAATACCTTTTGTGATATAGCAAAATATCAAAGATTGCTAATACTAACATTTATCTCTTATCTTTCGTTCTTTCTCGATCTTTCTTTTCACACTAACATTTCTTCTTTTCTACATCTTCACCACCATTATCTATTTTCCTCTATCCTTTTTTCTTTCATCTTCTAGTTCTCTCATCAATTTCGAGAGCACACTCATGTTCTTTGAACCCACCTGTCCTCCCGAGGGGGCATACCTTCACCTGTTTTACACTGGGGCATGACTGGGCCATATTTCTTATTGATTTTCATTGACACAACGGTGAAACGACATTGTATCAAAGAGGGGCAAATGTAGACACCGAAATTTGGTTTAGGCCCGTGACTTCAATATTCTTCATGGTCATGATTAAATAATCTTAATTAATTAATTAATTCATCTTAACATTAATTCTTCTATTGATTAAATAATCTTAATTATTTAATTAATTCATCTTCTTTTATTTCTTCTATTAATTAAATAATCTTAATTATTTAATTAATTCACACTTTTCTTTATTCTATCCGATTAATTAAATAAACGCTTTTTATTTAATTATGTTACTAATTAACCTTATTCTTCTTGTCAAATTAAATAAATTCTTATTTAATTTACTCTTTATTATATTTCAACTATAATTAAATAAATTATTTATTTAATTATTCGTTTAAATCCCTTCATCATTTAATTAAATAAATCTTATTTATTTAATTATTCTTCGAATATTGATCTTGAATTAAATGAATTATTTAATTCATTAATTCTATTTTAACACATTCCTCTATATTTTAGATAATTATGTGAGTTATCTAAGTATTCACTTTTACTCGACTCGACATCTAATTTAATCGTTCAGTCAACTATTGATTTAGTGTCTGAGTGGCATCTTCAAGTAATCTCTTCGTCAGATCATGCAATCGTCCAGTTCTAACTCATTTGCGTGCACATGCATATTAATTAAATATTCTTATTTAATTAATTAAATGTTGTGCGTGCATTTGAACAAGAGTTGATTTAATCAATCTTCATCTTTGTCATGCAAAGATATTTCTTATGTTTTTGAATGCCGAACTGAAGATTAAATCATTTATTTAATCTTTAATTCTATTTTTAATTTGTATCACTCATGTCATCACTGTCAGTTGACAGAATGCATGAGTAATCAGTCAATCTCAACCGTCCGTTAATCTTTCAATCCTGATCTGTCGTTCGAATAATCAATTTTCTATAATTGATTTTTCATTCTTCATTCCAATCTCTCTTGAAATCTCTCTCGAAATCTCTCTCGCGAATTTTGTAACTTTGGAGAGTACTTTGTCTTGAATCTTCGATATTTTGCTAATCACAATCTTTAGGCTATACTTGCATGAACTTGAAAAATCTGAGGGCAATTATACTACACAAGCAAAATGGAGAAGGGCAATTGAGATGAATCATGGAAATACATTTAAAAATTGGTGAGATTGTTCTAGTTTTAATTACGTTTTTACTTTCCCATGTTCTTTGTTGCTTAACGAATGAATTTACATTTTAGATTTTAGTATTGTATGCATGTGTGCTTCTAATCAATCTTCTTTGTTGTCTATTGTGCAAATTGCTTTTATTTGGCGTTACAATATGTATATATAAGAATGCCATTTGGTCTCACTAATGCTGGAGCGACTTTCCAAAGAGCCATGGATGTAGCATTTGCAGACTTGATCAATGTTATCATGGTAGTATACTAGGATGACTTGACTACTTATTCAAAGAAGTCTGAAAATCATGTGTAGCATCTTGAAAAGGTATTTATCAAAGCTCTTGAATATGGTATTTGTTTAAATCCAAAGAAGTGTCATTTCGTAGTCACAGAGGGTAAGCTCTTAGGACATATTGTTTCAAAAGAGGGAATTAGGATAGATCCTGAGAGGGTTGAAGCTATTGATAAAATTCATGTTCCCAAAATTGTCAAGGCTATATAGTCATTCTTTGGACAAATTAATTTTGTTAGAAGATTTGTCTCTAATTTTGCTGAGATCGTTAAGCCCATATTGCAGATGTTGAAGAAAGGATAAAAAATGGATTGGACTATAGAAGCTTTAGATGCTTTTATATCTATCAAAAGGGATATCAAGGAGGCTCCTGTACTTAAGTCTCCAGATTTTGCAAAGCCTTTTCAGATTTTTTCATTTTCTTCAATGCATACTATTGATGTTGTTATGTTGCAAAATAATAATGATGGTCATGAACAACTTGTGTCTTTCTTTAGTAAATTGGTAAAGTAGGCTTTTGCATTGGTAAATGCCAAAAAAGCATTCAAACCATATCTTATTGGAGTGAAGGTGATTTCTCATGTCCCTCATGCTGTTGTTAAAGATATTCTGACACAGTCTGAAGTTACAGGGAAAAGATGTAGATGGATCAACAAGATTCAAGAGTTTGACATGGAGATACAGATCACTAAGCTAGTAAGAGGTCAAGGCTTGGCTAAGCTGATGGTAGAATCAAATATTGAAGCAAGTCAATTCTGTAATGTAGAAGAAGGGATTACAATTGCAAGCATTGAGCACACTCCTTGGTATACTGATATCATGCATTATCTTGAATACATGAAGTGTCCAGAAGGATTGAGTGACAACCAGAGGAGAACTTTGAAGTTGTAGGCATCCAAATATGTTTTTATGGATGGGGATCTCTTTTGGAAGAACAGGGATGGCATATTGTTATTATGTCTGGATGAGTCATAGGCCAAGCATGTTCTAAAAGAAATGCATGAAGGAGTTTGTGGAGGACAGTATTCAGCAAAGACAACTACACACAAAATTCTCAGGGCAGGTTATTATTGGCCAAATTTTTTTAATGATTCTTTTACACATGTGAGAAGATGTGAGGCCTACCAAAATTTTTCTAGAAAATTAAAGTACCAAGGTGCTTTGCCACTTCGACCCTTGTAGGATGATGCCCCTTTCCATCAATGGGGAATTGATTTCATTGGAGAGATTCAGGAAAATTCAAGTGGAGGACACAAGTGGATACTAGTTGCCACTGATTATTTTACTAAGTGGGTAGAGGAAATCCCAACTAAGCTACAAGTAAGGCAGTTAATAATTTCCTGATGGACAACATTATCACCAGATTTGGTACACCAATGAGGTTGATCATAGACAAGGGGATGTGTTTCAGATTAGATGAATTCAAAATATTATGTGATAAGTATGGCATTACTATTTCTTATGTAGCTCCTTACCATCCACAAGCTAATGGACAAGCAGAGTCTAGCAATAAAAGTCTTTTGAAGATTATAAGGAGAATGCTAGGGCAGAACAAGAGCGCTTGGGATTCAAAATTGAAACTAGTTGTGTGGGCTGATATGATCACTGTGGAAATGGAAATTGGAAAATCCCCATTCGAATTAGTGTATGGAGCACAAGCCAGGATGCCTCTACAGAATTTGTTACTAGTCTATAGGTTTGTCCTTCAGGAAGATTTGGATGTTCCTAAACCTATGGAAGACAGAATGGAGCAACTAGTTGAACTTGATGAAATAAGGAGAGTTTCCCAAAACCAAAATGTAAAGTTACAGACATAGATGAAGTATCTATTTGACAAGAAGGCAAAGAATAGAAAATTTGAGGAAAGTGACTTGGTGTTGATGTGGAATGCAAGATGTCAGGAGAAGGGCAAGCATGGTAAATTTGAAGCTTTGTGGCTAGGTCCTTTTGTTGTTGTTGAAAAAAAGGGTGAAGACTCATACTTTTTACAGAATATGGCTGGTGAAGATCAGGAATTGCCTGTTCATGGGAAATTCTTCAAGAAATTTTTCACTTGAGCAACATAGAGGATTAAGGGTTTCTAATGCATGGACAACTCTTACTTATTCTCTTTAAAATTATTTTCCATGCACATTAGTTTAGGATTTTATCCATCTCCATTTCACTCTCATTTTCCATTCATTTCCATTTCACATTCACTTTCTTTCCATTCCATCATGCTTCATTTCCATTACCATTCATTCCATCCCTGCTCACTGGTCCATCATTTTGTGTTTGGTCTGCTCACCCAAAGATTTTGGATCCTTGCAATGATCTCACTATCATTCATACCCAGACGGAGCCACTGTTGGGACTATAAAAATATAATGTTCTTACATATGTTTTCACTCATAAATTTATAGATTTGATCCTACCATATGCATATTTCACCCATATTTTTCCATGTTATCCCATTGAATATGTTGGGTCATGCATATTTTACATTCTGGTTCATATCGGCGTGAGAATACCTTTGTCTCTCTGACCCATTATGCGTTTTTGCTAACATAAGTCTATGTTGCCTATCGGCAAGACTTATTATTTGTCATGGCGATTGGATTTTGCTTACAGGCACTATTCGGTAGGACTTTTCCATAGTCTCGGTGACTGAGGATGATGCACATTTTGGCAGGAGTTGCGACATTGACATATGGTCATAGCGAGCTTTTTAGGTCTTGCCGACAGGTGCATTACAGATTCTCTTCGGCCAAACTTGGCGGTATCGACATTACATCTTGGAAATTATCTTTTGTCTTGGCAACCAGCATGTGGAGACTTCTATCAGCATATGTTATGGCTATTGGGGTGGTGTCCTACTAAATATCATTTGTCTCCCTGACTAATGCATTGAAATTCATATCGGCGTAAGTTTAGTCCTCAGTGGAAGCTCTTACTGAACTCATCATCTCTCACCGACCGAAGGAATAGAAAGTCATATCGGCAAGAGTTGAATGCCTTCGATGAGATGTTACAGCGAAGTGAGTTTGTCTCACCGATGAAGCACAAATGGAATTTTCCAAACGGCTCAGTGGGAGAGGTTGCTTTCGTTGTAAGGTCTTGGCGAGTGACCTTCGGTCTCGCTGACCTTGCAAGTGGATTTTTTTTTATGTGGCTTTCGGTATAGGTGTTTTCTCTTGGAAATCAAAATTTATTTCAGGGTGACTTTCGGTAAAGCAAGATGCACTCTATAAGAGGTCCCCCCGACATTTTTTTGTCTTGTCGATAGCTCGATGAGTATTCTCTTCGGTGAGAAAATCTAGTGGTCTTGGAAAATATTTTCATGTAACAAAAGGAATGACTACAAGGTCTTTTGATATAACATGGGAACTCTATATAACCTCTCCCCAATATTGTATTGTCTTGGCGAGGGCAGGTGATGGATGTGTTTCGGCGGGAGAAATCATAAGTTTCAGTGACAGGTTTTGGTCGTTTGAATTTTTCGGTGAAATAGGGAGCGATCTGCATAACGTCTTCACGAGAGTGATAAGTTACGGTGACGCATGAGATGAATAGGGGGCTTTCAGCATAATGATTGAATTCTCTATATGGTCTCCCCGATATCACAGAGCTACAGTGAATCACAAAGGGAACATGCAGATGCTTCTTGTTTTTTGGTGTAACGAACAAAAGGTCATAGCGACATGCCATAGGTTTAGCCATGGGGCTCTTGGTGAAACAGAGTATAATCTACAGGACATCTCCCCAACTTTGATGGGTCATAGTGAATGTGAGCATAGTGAACATAGACAGATAGTGATAAATGAGTGAATTGCCTTCGGCATAGCTATCGTCTTGTCTCGCGGACTGTTCACTGATGAATAACAAATTTTCAAACACTGTAGCTGACATGAATCTGTTTGGATGACTATTGTAGGCCAACATAATTTGAGCTCGATTTTGATTGTTGGCCGACATGTGATTTCAATATGATATTTTCTTCAAATGCTGGTATATAAATAGACATATTGTAATTGTAAATGACCACCAATTATCAGTTATTTGATACAGTAGGAAAATTGTATGGATACAGAATAGTAAATTTATCAAATCAGAGGCTATGATGCATGTTCTAAAATGGAGGTATTTATGAATGTCAATTGATGTTGCTACACATGTCTGGTATCAATTATCTATTGAATTTAATAAGAGAATTGCTAAGTTTTCTACAAGCTAGATTCTTTCTAATTGTTTAAATTGATATGACAAGTTTGTATTCAATTTATCAGTGCGCATTTGTTGTACTTGTGTGATCGATTGATTGGTTCTTTCAAGTAAAGACTAAATCCTTTTAGTTAATCACAGTAATCAGAGAGATTCAATTGGATTATTCAAGTAGAGCTTAGTAATCACATTCTTGCATGTTTATACAAGTTGTAAACAAAATGTATGCTAGATAATTTGTGTCTTCTCCAAAGAGTGTTGCTCATTTTGATCTCACTTGACTCTACATACCCAACAAGGCACTAGTCTCTACACTTCACCATTTGAACTTATTCAGTTTTCTTTACATCTATTAATCAAGCATTCATTTTAGGATTCAGATCAAAATATTGTTACTATTTTCAAGTGTGATTTCACTTGTTCACCTCCCATTTCCATTGTGAACAAATTGTTTTAAGAAGATAATCACAAGTTAAGTTTGCACCATTCAGAAAGGTACACCCACCCAGGTTTGCAGCACCTAAAGAGTAGAAGGTTGAGTTCTCTTGACCTTGTCTATTACCCTAAAACATATCAAGAGATTGGCAGCCTCTTGAGGCATTCAGCCTGTGTTTTTGAGAGCTAACAGATCCTATGGGCTCATTGACCTCCCTCTTCACATTAGTGAACTGATGGTAAAGCTCATTGGAACTAATGGGGATTCGAAACTTCTGCAAAAAGGCAGCTTCTAACTCAGTCCAATGTTGGATAGATCCAGCAGGTAAATGGTTGTACCAATAAAATGCATCTTCCCCTAGTGAATAAGGAAATAACCTACATGCTACATCCTCATGGTTTATCCCTCTATCTTTAAGGCTAGTCTAAAATATCTCGTTGTGTTCCTCAGCGGTTCTATTTGGATCATTGACATTGAATTTTGAATAGAAGTGTTCAGGGTTTTTGGGCATGACATTGTAAATAGAAAAACTTAGTGGAGATGGGTTGGATGCCAAGAAATCCATTGGTGGAGGTGGGGGTGGTAATGGATGATTTATGACTAGCTGAGGTTGTGGACTAGGAATGCCCTCAGACTCAGATGAACTTGATGAAGATGGGGATGATGGAGGTGTGGGAGGTGGATGGGATGATGATGATGATTCACTTCTTTTGTTGGTCCTTCTTGACCTAGTAGGGTCTAGTAATTCCTAAAATTCTTCCTCTCCTAGAGCAAATCTTGTTCTTCTTTAGAATCTCTCAAGAGAGATGGTGTTCAAAAATTAATCCAACTTGCTTATTCAAGGCCCTCCTTCTAGAGCCAACACTGTTGATGGTGTTTTCTACATAGCAACAACACAGACAAGATGCAATATCCTATCTCTCTTGAAAGGTAGATCTCTATCAGCAAGCCTCAAGAGATAACCCCAAGGTCTCTAATGTCAGGTCTTGACAATGTGTAAACAAATTAGTGATAAATTTGAAAAAGTTGGTAATCACAATGGGACCTTACTACAAGAAAACTACTGAATCAAAATTTATCAGATTTGACCATATATTGATACTTCAATCCTAAGTTTATCCCAATAATTAAAGAAATAGAAAAAGAATAAGGGTTTCAAAGAGATTTCTAAATCTAATACTACTCCTAAGATCAACAATGAAAATGACCAACCCCCAGAATGGACAAATCCCTAAAAACTGATCTCTACTTGACCCAGATAAATCCGCAATCTTATAAAAACAATGCAATCTTCTAAGGTGTTAAGATTTAAAAATCATGAGCATTCATTCAAACAACCCTATTGCAATAGAAATGAATAAACCCTCATAATCAAACTTAAGCACAACGAATATGAAAAGTCTAGGCTAACTTTGCAAAGCAACTAACAATCAGTTGGTTGCAAAAAGTATGGACTGAGGGGTTGCTGTAACATTCAAGTGTCACATCACAGACATTATTAAATTGAATCTAATCTAGATATTAACCTCCTCAAAGAAATTTTAAAGATGGACGAAAAAAAACCATGCAAGACAAGAGAATACTAGTATGGCACCAAATGACAATGTCATTACTTGTATTCGAATTATCCATTGTAGCAATAATTCTAGCTTTCTGTTACAATATTTGCTTGAGAGAAACTATTTACTAACTTAATCTACTTCTAACTATCTAACTTCTAACCAATGAACAAGGAACCCTATTTTCTAACTTCATTTTCTAACTTCCAATCCTTTACAAAGAGATGAAATGCCCAATATATAGAATTCCCCAGAAAACCTGTTGGCCCAGCAAGAGTTCCATAGCATTAAAGGAACAACCACCCGTTGGCCAAGAGGGAATTCAAAGATCAGTCAAATAATCATTAAATTCACGTTCCATCCAAGTCAGCTCAGGATCCGTAATGCAGTTCGGACCAATGCGCAAGAAGATAAAGTGAAGCACAAATTGCGTCACAGCCAACATTAGCTCCCTTCCTTATTATCCCTATTTTGATCTAGCTCCTCATGAACTTTTAAGAACATCCCATCCAGGCTAGCCACAGGTTGCAAGGGAAAAACCATAAGTCATCTTTTGATGGACGCAATCTCGTCCCTTAAGTGTTTGACCAACTTATCCTAGTCTACCTTATACGCCAAATACTTATCAATAACTGCAAGGTAGGTGGCCGCATCATCAAGCTGGTGCTCAGACAAAGAATCATCATTACTTGGTGCATAAACATCTTGTCACCATTCTCTCAAATGCTCCAGACTCAGATACTTGGGTGTGACCTTCCTTCTTCCTGTCATTATCTCAAAAAAAAGAATGCAGCCATTGTAGACACCAACTAGGGTGTCATCAATGTGTCTTCTCTATTTGTAAATCTTTTTCAATACTTTCTACCTAATTTGCAATACCTCAAACCATTCCCATGGCTTGGCATCTCCAGAAGAAGGAAGGATCCCATCACTCACCAACCTGTCTTGGGTGTACTCCATAATAATCTTGGTTTTATGTAGCAGGAGGTCGGTGTCTTCTTTATCTTGTGCCATTACCTACTTCAACCATTCAGTTGTCCTCATGACATCCTTTCCAGTAGATAGAACTTCCTTAATGGCTTCATCACCCTTTATTTACACCCCTTTTAACCAATTCATAGTGGCAATAGTGGATGCTTTCATCTTTTCTAGCTTGGTTATGGTCTCTTGAGGCAGAGGAATTGCGGCAAAGGAAGAAGGATTAATAGACTAAAGTGGCTTTATTAATTCCTCCAAGCACCTCCTGAGATTCTCATTTTCTCTCTTCAGCTCCTACTTTGTTCTCATTTCCTTTCTCAATCTATCCACAATAATTGTACTGGAGACTTCATAGTCTTTAATATCTTGCTCAAATGGTGTAGGCCCTAGATTGAAAGTCTAAACACTGTAATCTTTTCTGGCCACGTCACTTCTATCTTTACCTAGAGCAGGGGTGGCAATGTGAACAACTTTGTTACATGCCTCATCCCTTTCAACCCTTGAGATCACTCTAGCCTTCTTCTTATCTTTAGCCTTCCCAAGTTTAGCTAGGAGCTCATCCCAATATGGTGGCATGTCTTCTACCACAACCTGTTTTCTCTTTATCTCTTTGTCCAGCCACTCTGGAATAGCAGGCTCTAATTGTGAATCGGTTTGCTTCTCCCCCTACTTATCCTCTGGTATCTCCTTCTCTAAATTGTGTTTCTCAAGGGTTTCATCCATCTTTCCTTCCTTTCTAATATTCTCTTCCTTATGTTCTGGTGACAGGACCCTTTATGCCTCTTCCTCCCTTGGAGGAGATTCAATCACTTCATTTGTGACTAGTGACTCTGTATATGTAACCAAGGGAGATTGCATTTCTATTTCTATTTTGGCCTCTGCACTGTAGATCTCTCCCTCATGGAATTCCTCCCCTTCCATGTCTAGATCTTCATCAACTTCTTTAGCTTCGCCAGGTTCACTTTGAGTATCATGACTGGAGGGAATGTCATCCTGCTACCCCTCATGAAGAGTGGCAAGAGGAAAATCTTCCTTAGGCACACTGTTCTTTGGAGAATGAGTCCTAGACCTCCTTGTATATTACTTTGCTTTCTCCTCTGAACATTCTACATTCACAATTGGTGGGGAAGTTACCTCTTCTACAACCTTGGAGCTTGCCTTCTCTGATAATTTTACAATTCTTCTTCTCTTCAGCACAGGAGCATCAGTCTTGAGATTTTGTTCCTCAACTCCCTTATGTTCAGACCTCTTAGTCCTTGTCCTCCTCTTAGCCTTTGGTCTTCTCTGTTTCACTACTTCCTGGGCCTCTTCTCCCTAAACACCTTTTGTCTTGATCTTGGATGGGGAATCCAACTTACCTTTACCCTTAGGATCTTGCTCGACCGATTCCTTAGAAGTGGAATGAGGATTTAGATCTCCCATCAGGTTATAAGTGCATTTCAATCCTCTATTCTCCAACTCCCATACCATGTGCTTCAGCTACATCTTGGTAACTTTGATGACTGGCTCCATCAGTTGCTTTAGTTCTGTTTGCTCCTCCTCTAACTAGTCTATATCACTAATCGGCCTATCTTTTACTGCCTCATAGGCATGATCCTGAATTAAATTCCCATCATCCTTCAATTGATCAGGCACCGCCCTTACATTATACAATTTGACTGCATCCACTAGAAGCCAACAAAATTTCTTCTTCCTAACCTCATATTCATCACCACAATTGGCCCGGGAGTCCTCCAAGTTAACCTTATGGCCTTACTCTCTACTGGCCTTCTTTTGAGCCTCACCTATGATATCAAAACTGCACCTCCTTTTGACAAACCGAGAGGACTAAATTCTTCCTCTGAAGCTTGGGCAGAACCAATGGAAGGACCAACCTCTCTAGTGCCAATCCTTAGGGGAAAATCTCCCCCAAATCCTGTCTTGTGTTTGTCCTTTTTGACAATAGCATCAAAATCACAAATCTGTGTAGTTACTTCCAACAATATTATTTGGTCAGTGGGATACCTTGGAAGTCTGTATGGGGCCCTTTGGTAGCCATCAATCTGAATCTAGGATAAGGTAGGGAATTGAATAGACCAAGCTCCATACTTCTTGATGAGATCCTTGGCTTGGTCTAAAATTCTGACATGCTCTGCTTCCTGAAGCATTCTGGTGATATACATGGTGAATGCATCATTTTCCCTTCTATAATCTGAGCTTCCTAAATACAATTGAGGGAAAATTTCATAAATAATATCCTGCCCAAAAATTCCCTTTGTACTTAATCCTTTGTAGGGATGGAATCTAGCCAATACATAGACCAAATATGAGCTCATTGTGAAGGTCTTTTTTTGCAACACATTGGACAACTGCTTGTGAATTACTTGGCTAATGACCCCTGCCCAATGGTAATTAATATTTTCCTACTCCATCCTCACAATCACATGGCATATCCAACTCTCAAACATTTTAGCACTCTTCAGTCCAAGCACCCTGCTAAGAAAGGTAATGGTGTCATAGTATTCCTTCTTGATTTTTTCTCTGTAGAGTTGCTTGGGAAATTTGGAGTAGTGAGACTTGGGCTTCTCTAGCCAAGAATTGATAAATTTTTGTGACTTCACATTCTAGTCATCGTAGAACTCCTGAGCTGCCTCAATCGTGAGTCCCACCACATGAGATGAGTCTAGCATGACAAAGGTTTGGGCAATGGAGACCAGGTTAAGATTTGCAACAACCCTCCCTTAAGGACCAATAATTTTCTATGTATCCTGATCATAATTCCTAGCACACTCAAGGACTAGCTCATAACATTGCACCATATAAGGGAAACTAGCAATATGGGAGAAACCGGATTCCATCATTCTTCTAGCCACCAAAGGAAGATCCTTGGCCACCATTCTTTCTTTAAATTCCTGATAGTCCCATAGGCCAACATTTGTATTAGTGACTTCTGACTAGACCGAAGTGATCTTACTCTCAGGGACCTTGCTCTTAATGTCCAGCTTAATCCTCTCTGCATCAGACAATGAGGAGTGAGTTGCTAACTTGCTAGATTGAGCCTACACTCAACATGAAAACATAATTAAAACCATAGGAAAGAGTCATGTTAATCCATCAAAACACCGTTAGAATGCATTTCATATAGTCAAGGTGTTATTAAATCTCGTATGGAATGACCACAACAAATTTTGGGTTTCAAGACCATCTGCGAAATCTGAGCCAGAGATGAATTTTGGGAAATTCCGAATTGATCGGATTCCAACAGAATAGCCAAGAAACACCTACTTCACCATTAAACCTAATCATTTTCATCAATAAACCACATGGGAGCTCATAAGATAGCATGAATAAATCATAAAATGCATTGAAAATCACTAGCATATCATGCTATTCAATATTCCTTTACATTTCATCAACTTTCAGGAAATTCACCAAAGACGGATTCCTACGAAGAATGAGCCAAAGAGGATTTTCAGGAAATCAGAGAGACTACGAATTTTAGAGAAATTTTGGACCCGGCAAAAATCTACAGCTGAGGCAAAACTCTGAACCAAACAGTGCAAAGGAAAGTACTTCGGCCAGACAACTTCCATTTGGGATGAGGTCACGCCAAGTAGGGCATGTCTTGCCGACCAGTGATGAGGAAAGTCATGTCGATGAGAGATCTTCTTCAGGGTAAAGTCACAACAAATCCCCTTGTCTCACCAACCATCATATTTTAAGTAATAACTTTGGCCAGACTAAAGTTTATCTAAATGATGTCTCAGCAAACTTACAGAGTCTTGTCGAACGTTGATGTAACAAACATCTCAATGTGACCAGCAGGTAGTCGAGGTAAGGTCTTAGCAAATTTTATTGGTCTCACCGACTAGTGATAGAACACAAGAGACCTTCGGTGTGAGAAAGATATTGTCATAGCGATCAGATATGAACTTAGGAGGGCTTTTGGTATAATGTCTTGAGTTCAGCTAGAGGTCCCAGCAACTTCGTAATGTTTCACCAATGCAGGGTTCTATCGGTATAACCTCTAGCTGACAATATGTGGTCTCCCTGAAAAATATCTAGGCTCGCTAAGAAAATAAGGCTTTGCTATGAAGTCCTGGAAACCATTAGGAGTCTCGCCAAAAGCGAATGTCTCGGCAAGAGTAGTGAGCTTGCCGAAAGGTCTCTCCGACTATACAGAGTCTTAGCGACTAAAATGAATAGAGCTTTGCAAAAGCGGACTGAGCTCAATGAGAGGTCTCACCAAAGGAGGGAGGTCTCAGCAATAGAAAGGAAAATCAGCAAGATGAAAGGAGCCCGCTATGAGCTCTTGGCGATAGGGTTTGTCTTGTTGATAGAAAGACTTTTGGCGTGAGAATTACAGTGTCTTGGCGATCAAATACAAACCCACAAAGGGCTTCGGCGAAACACAGGATGACCAATGTGACATCTCCCTGACCTCGAAGGGTCATAGTGAATAAAATTCAGAAGGTATGGATTATCCTAGACTACGACACTGAATCACGACTTAACCCAAATACTAGATTAATCACAAGATTTCAAACATTTAAAATCAAAGCCAGTCAAGGATAGACCTTCAGAAGATTTCCTCCACATTTTAAGCCCATTCAGGATCATACTTAAGACAAATGACACTGCCCTAGGTTAAAATCCCACACATCCGCCATTAAAGCACATGCGAGCTTACAACTATGGTAATTCAAAGGCCGACACCATGCTAGGGGAAAAGACATCATGATTCTCAAGTAAGTTCACTAAAATGCAAATAGGCCAACAAACTCAGAAATCACTTGAGGGATCACAAATTAATCAAGCGTTATATAACCCTAGTCATGAAGCATCCAAATATTCAAGAATTCAAGTCCCAGAAGCTCTTATAACATCAATGCACTACCCCTAATCATCAATTCAAAGCAAGGCAACCAAACACATACCATTACAAAGCGGCAATTGATCCTAGAATCAACAAATGCGAAGAGAATGGTGCCCGTGAGGAACAAGGGAATGAATGCACAAGAAAAATTCACCAAATCAATCAATTCAAAGCCGAATGCCCCAAAATCCCAACCAATCACTCATAAGAAAGCACTTCTCAGCTCAAACGATAACAAATAAGAAGCAGGATGGCATAAAAGACCTCAAAAACAAGTTAAATACATCCCTCAGACACGCACGAAGCCATTAATGCAGTTGATAAGATAGCCAGAGAAGGAATTTGAGAATCTGACAATAGGGAAAAACATGGGAAAATCTAGCCCACGCGGAAATCCGTGGATACTAAAAATTCCTAAACAACAAGGGTCAAACCAAAGTCTAACTAGGATATGGGAAAATCCGACCAGGGTGGAAAATCCTGAATCTAGGCAAAAGCCTGAAATTCATCCAAAACTTAGGATTTTCAATGAATAACTTGGGGAAACACTTAGGAATTCAAAATAAACATTTTAAGCACATGCATAGGTAAGACAAAACCTCAAAAAGAAAGGGCCAAAACACCAAAACTGAAGTGAAAGAGGGTCCCTGCTTCCAGTGGGGCGTGTGTGTGAAAAATAGCACAACAGCTATGCCTTAAACCATAATCCCTCAACCCTATACCCTTAAACCCTTAATACCTCAACTCTTAAACCCTAAACCCTAATCTCTCTCTAGTATCTCCCTCCCACCCCCACCCCCTCTCCCTCTCTCACTAAATTTATCTCTCTCTCTCATCCCTCTATCTCCCACTCCCTCTCTCTCTCTGTCTCTCTGTCTCTCTCTCTCTCTCTCAACCCTAATCCCTCAACACTTAAACCCTAAACCCTCAACCCATATAACCTCAATTCTCAACCCTCTACCCTATACATTGGATCCACAACTCTCATATTTCTCCCACCCTCCTCTTCTCTCATTCTCTCTATCTCACTTCTCCCTCCATCTCTCCTTCCCTCTCTACCCTAATCCCTCAACCCTCAACCCTCAAACCCTCTACCCTCTACTCTCCTGACCAAATACCCTATACCCTCAATTCTCAACCCTTTACCCTATACATTGGATCCTCAACCATCATCTCTCTCTATCCTTCCCTCCTCTTCTCTCCTCTCTATCTCACTTCTCCCTCCATCTCTCCCTCCCTCTCTACCCTAATCCCTCAACCCTTTACCCTCAACTCTTAAACCCTTAAACCCTCAACCCTTAACCCTCAACCCTCAACCCTATACCCTCTACCCAATACCCTAAACCCTCAACCATAATCCCTCAAACCTAATCCCTCAATCCTTAAACCCTCAAACCCTCAACCCTTAATCCCTCAACCCTCAACCCTTAAACCCTAAACCCCCTTAATCCCTCAACCCTAATCTCTCAACCCTAATCCCTCAACCCCTATACCCTCTACCCTATACCCTCAACCATCTACCCTCAACCCTCTACCCTATACATTGGATCCTCAACTCTCATCTATCTCTCCTTCTCTCTGTCTCACTTTTCCATCCATCTCTCCCTCCCTCAAACCTATACCATCAACCCTTAAACCTTCTACCCTCTTGACCCTCAATTCTCAACCCTCTACCTTATACTTGGATCCTCAACCCTCATCTCCCTCTCTCCTTCCCTCATCTTCTATCCTTCCCTCCTCCTCTCCTTCTCTCTATCTCACTTCTCCCTCCATATCTCCCTCCCTCTCTACCATAATCTCTCAACCCTATACCTTCAACTATTAAACCCTTAAACCCTCAACCTTCAACCCTCTACCCTCAACCCTCAACCCTCAACCCTAAACCATAAACCCTAATCCGTCAAACCTAATGCCTCAACCCTTAAACCCTTAAACCTCTTCCCTAAACCCTCAACCCTCAACCCTTAATCCCCAAACCATTAAACCCTAAACCCTCAACCCTTAATCCCTTGACCATAATCCCTAAACCCTCAACCCTTAAACCCTAAACCCTCAACCACTATACCCTCTACCCTATACATTGGACCCCCAACCCTGATCTCTCAATCCTATACCCTCAACCCTCTACCCTCAACCCAATACCCTAAACCCTCAACCCTATACCCTCATTTCTCAACCCTAAACCCTATAAATTGGATCCTCAACCCTTATATTTCTCCTTCCTTCCTCTTCTCTCCTTTCTATCTCACTTATCCCTCCATCTTTCCCTCCCTCCATCCCTCCCTCTCTACCCTAATCCCTCATATTGATACCCTCAACCCTTAAACTCTACCCTAAACAATCAACCCTCAACCCTTAATCCATCAACCCTAATCCCTCAACCCTTAAACCCTAAAATCTCAACCCTTAATCACTCAACCCTCAATCCCTAAACCATAAACCCTTAATCCCTCAACCCTAATCCCTCAACCCTCAACCCTTAAACCATAATCCCTAATCCCTCAACCCTTAAACCCTCTACTCTATACATTGGATCATCAACCATAATCCCTCAACCCTATACCCTAAAACCTATATACTCAACCCTATACCCTCAACCCTCAACCCTAATCCCTCAACCCTAAATCCTTAAACCCTCAACCCCATCCCTCAACTCTTAAACCCTTAAATCCTCAACCCTTAACCCATCAATCCTTAAATTCTTAAACCCTCAACCATCTACCCTATACATTAAACCCTCTACTCTATACATTGGACTCTCAACCTTAATCCCTCAACCCTATACCCTCAAACCCTATCCCCCTCTCTCTATCTATCTATCTATCTCACCTCTCTCTCTCCCTCCCTCTCTAATTTTCTCTATCTAGCCTCTCCCTCTTTCTGCGTACCTCTCTCTCTCTCTCTCTCTCTCTCTCTCTCTCTCTCTCTCTCTCTACACTCCCTCTCTCTTGCACTCACTCTCCCTCTCCCCCTCTCACACTCTCAAGTCTCTTCCTATGTCACCCTACCTAGATATCTCTCCTCTCTCTCTCTCTCTCCCCCTTAATCCCTCCCACCCTAGATAGTCCCTCTCACTCCCCCTTCTCTCCTCCTCCTCCCACTACCTACTCTCTCCTCTCTCTCTTAACTCTCCCTCCCTCTCCACATGCATGCATACAAGCATACATACATGTGTACATACAATCTTACATACATACATACATACACTAATACATGCATACATATACATACATTGATACATACATACATACATACATGCATGCATACATACATACACCCTACATAGATAACTCTCTCTCTCTCTCTCCCTTTATCCCTCCCACCCTACCTAGATAAGTCCCTCTCACTCCAACCCCTTCTCTCCCACTCCCTCTCTCTTAGGTCTCTCCCTTCCACCCTCTCTCTCTCTCTCTCTTGGGTATCTCCCTCCCTCTCTCCCTCCCACCCTACCTATACAATTCTCTCTCTCTTAAAATTCTCCCTCCCTCTAAAGACATACATACATATAGGCATACATACTTACATACATACAAGCATACATACATATGTACATACAATCTTACATACATACATACACTGATACATACATACATACATACATATAGGCATACATACAAGAATACATACATACATACAAACAACAAATATATATACATACATTTAATAGACTAGCATTTAACAAAAAGAAAGGCATAATGCGAGTGTGTTATAACATTCTCATGATATGTCTTGCTTAGGAGAATCTTGGGCACAAACACAAAAAAACATGTCAAAACTATGAAATAACGTGAGCGCTAATGCGCTTATGTTATTTCTTGCTTTGGGAATCCCCAAGCCTTAGGCTTGGTATTTGCTTTGGAATACTAACCCAAAGGCTTGGAGTGCCTTCCCAACATCCAAAGACATGTTTTTGCAAATTCTACAATATTTCACATAATCGCATTCATGCTAAGCATCAGGTTTACATATGTTGCGAGGTTGAACAAATCAAACACCTAGGTAATGTTAGGCTCTCTCTTAGATATCTAGCAATGTAATTTTTTTCACATTTTGACAATGTTAAGCCTTTGATCTTTAATTTCTTTTGTTTGTGTGTCTATTTTTTGGCAAAAACTTGTGTTTGGTATTTTTTATTTATAAATTAATTGTTCATTGAAATTTCAAATAAATTACATTTTTAGAAACTAGACTCCATTCTACACATTTTTTTTAATTAAACAGTATTAGAGCCTATATATATTATATAAAAAAGAGTTTTATATATATGAATTTTTCCTAAAAAGGAATTCATCTACCAATACTACCTTCAAATTCATCTAATGATTACATATTAAACCTAATTTGCAGATATGAAATTTTATACAAATCTTACAAAATATGTGAACAAAATCCATTGCAAGCCTTCTAAATTTGTAGAAACATAGTCAAATCGAACAAAAATACCCTAATACACCATGTTGTAGAGAAAGTAGATAACAACTGATATGAAACTTAAGAGCTTCCAAAAAAACCCTGGAACAACTTCTTAATGCATACACGCTACCAAAATTTGCTCCCTCTTGATGGTAAGACCTTACTACTCCTCCATATGCTCAACTTCAACATAATTTTCATCTTGGGCTTCAATTCCTTCCTGTAGCTATAGTCCATGAGAAAAGAAATCATACCCAATCATAAGCTCCATTTCAATTTTCACAACTTGAGCTATTCGCCCATGAGCTATGAGGCCATAACCTACAACATTTTCTCCCTCTAAAGCGTTATGCCTAGGTGCCGCCTCTAGATGATCATCAAGCTTAGAAGGAATCTCCCTTTGCATCAACCCAAAAATAAAACCATTAAGGGATGGATGAGGGACATGAGTACGAAGAAAAGAAATAGCATAATATTTTTCCTTGATATCTATGTCCATTGAAACACAAATCCTCTAGCAATTCTTCCTCAAAACCCTTAACAAAATGTTATCATTCTTGTGTTGTAGGGCCAATTTGATAGCTTCATACACTTCCTCAAAACCTAGTCGCTGCTTAATAAATTCCCTGGGAAAAGGACCACCTATGTACCCTTCCCCACTGAAAATGTTATACCCTTGAGCAGCAACTAGTATGGTATTATTTTCAAGGAATTGAGTCTTCACAAATTTTCCTACAATGCCCTCTAATTCCCCTAGAGACTGAACTAAATCAATAAAGTTTGATAGAAATATACAAAGGACCTGAGAAGGAAAAATAATCCTTCTTTCCCTCATACTCATGACATCCACTCCAACCACTATTCACACAAAATCCTCTACTCTAGGTCATTCCACTTTGAAAACAATCTTCAAGCAGTCATGTGAGAGATACTCCTCAAATGGTCTTTCACAAGGCTACACCTTCATATTGAAACAAAGGTTCCATGGAAAAAATGCCATCTTACCACTTAACTGCACCCACCTCTTAGATAGGTATCACTCATAGAAGAGAAGCCAGCACTATATAGAAGGTTATGTGTCACAATTACTTTCACCTCCCTTTAATGTCGATGATACGCTTTGACACCATATAACAATCATGATTTAAAATCATGTGAAGGTGTGTCCATTAATTCACCACTGCCTAGTAGTGTGCAAGCTCATGTGCGGAAGCCTCCCAGAAAATGCCTTTATAAATTACATTTCAAATCATCATATCTTCATGTACCTACAAAAATAGAAAATATTAGAAAAAACCCACAATTTTGATGGCACATGTTCAAATTAGGCTGCCCAGCAATTAGTGGTGTAAGCAAATCTCATTGATGACCCATATAATCCATTAGTATCCTAAGGATACGACTGATGTAATCTAGCAACTCCCTAAGGTACATTATATGGCATAGAAAATAATCATTTCTATACAACCTTTTCCATCGAAATTCCAACACTAACCACCTCGTAATTATTACTGACTAGATATTATATATTGATTTAGGATTGGAATTTCATAAAATTAGTAATAGCCAAATTTATATAGTTGGGATATGGGAAATTGATCTACTTTTACTCTGTCTTGATGGCACGAGAATTTTTTAAGGGCCTCACCATCTTCTAAAATTTCCAATTCTTTCTTATCACAACCCAAATTAGCAAGATCATCTGCCAATCTATTTCCCTCATGATATGTATGAGAGATTTGAATATCTTCAAAGGAGGATAGAAGTTCCCAGGCCTTCGTGAGAATATATCATAGTTTCCAATTATATATTCTCTTTTCCTTATAGGATTTAACAATCAATAAAGAATCCCCTTCTACATGAAGCTTATTGATGTTAAGGTCCTTTGCCATTTTAAACCATACAAGAGTGCTTGAACCTCTACCATGTTGTTTGTTCCAATAAACAAATTAATTTCTTTAGCTACAAGTAATGTACCTTTCTAGTCACGAATATAAAAACCTGCTCCTAACACACCAAGGCTCCCTCTTGAAGCTCCATCAAAATTGTGCTTAAAAATTTTTGGGTTGGAGGGCAGCCACTTTATCTTATTTATATCTACTTTGGCAGAATTTGGCACAAAGAAAGATCCTAAAAAAGGTAATGAAATGTGCTTCCAATGATGCAGAATATAATTATCCCAACTGGTGAACAAAGAGGAAACTATTTTGAAGGTACAAACATAAGAATTTGAAAGTTTTCATATTACTTGCCCAATCTTCTCCTTAATATGTTGAATTGGTGTAGATTGACTTCTAAAAATGTGTCTATTTCATTCCCACCAAGTGACCAAATTACTATTTCTGGTGTCACTATCCAAATACATGCAAAAAGGAATTTTTAATACAAAATTGTCTAGCTAGTGAACAATATTAGAAACCAAGATTAGACATCCAAACCAAAAAAACCTTCCACATAAGAGAAAAACAGAAAAAGAAAAGCTTTGCATAAATATGTGCAAAATAATATTATTCAGGAATTCATAATTACATGAGATGATTTGCTTTATAAAAGCAAAGTATGCATAACCCTAATCTTATCTTGAGCAACTAGATAGCTCAACAAGATAAGGATGAGAATAATTAACCTACGAATTAAAATATTACCTAAGTAAAGTTATGCAAGTGTAATTAAATATTAATTACACTAACAAACAATTCCCACAATGACTTAGGCAATGGAAAAGTTATATTTAATTTCCCCATTATGAAAGCCAAAATTTCTTGTGCCACTAAACAAGTAACAAAAAAATGATCCACTGATTTGTATGCCTCTTTACACAACACACATTTGAAGGCTTCATCTATACCCACTTTCACCAACCTGTCACTTGTCAAAATTTGATTCTTTAGAGCCATACAGAAAAAGCTTCCAGCTTTTGGCAATATCATTGAACTCAAACAAAAAACATATGCTCTCTAGGATTGGGCTTGAGATACTTGAGAGATAATTAATTTATACCCCTAACTAATAGTGTAGTTACCATTTCTAGAAGGTACCCAGATTAACTTATCTGGCTTGTTAGAAAGATAAACAATTCTACTATTCAACATGCTTGGCAAGGTAAGTTTTTGATTAGCTGAAAGTGGGGTTGCTGAAAAATATTTCCATTTAACCAAACCTATTAGTGGATTTGAAGAAATAACATAGTCCTTTAAATATTTTCCCCATCTTGCTGATAATTAACTATGCTCTGCCAACTGCAAGTCCCAATTGGAATTAAGAGGAGGTAGACCATTCCATAAATCTTTATGAAAAAAAACCTATTCACTATTGTATACTTCCCATGACAAGTATGGGATAATAACATCTCTACAAGCCAAGATGAAATTACACATAACTAGGCCACTTGTAGGATTAGGTATTGTAAAAAATTTGGATGGGTTGTCATTATCCAAATATTTACTTTGCATCAACTTACACCATTTCAATTATGGCTTAGCATACATTTTCCATGCCAAATTATCCCCTGAAGCCATGTTCCTTGCAATAAAATTATGAATCCCCACTCCACCATTAGACTTGTTTGAGCACATATTTTCTAGAGATACTAAAGGAATTTTCTTCTTGTCATCCAAATTACCTTTCCACAAAAATTATTTTATGAGCCTTTCAATTTGAAGAATAACACACTTTGGGGCATGCAATACATCCAAGTAATAATTTGGAATGGATGTAAGGATAGATTTGACCAAAAAAATTCTACCAAATAACGTCAACCATCTAGCTTTCCAAGCAATTATTCTGGCTTTTATTCTCTCTAACACCTTATTCCAAAACAAAGATTTGTTTGCATCCATAAAGAAAGGTATACCCAAATATGTACATGGAAGTTATGATTTTTGAAAGCCTAGCAATGCTACTAATTTTCTTTCTATAGCTTCTTTTGTATTGAAAATGTATAGTTTGGACTTGGCTGCATTAATTTTTTTCCCTAATGTAGAAGAGTACTTTTCAAGCATTGATTTGACCTGTGTTGCTTCAACCAATGAAGATTTACCAAACAACAATGTATCATCTACAAATAGTGAGTGTGCTATTGAAATACATGTGTTTGGGATTGAAACTCCGTGCCATATGCCATGTGAATCCACTTACACCACCTATTACTAAAGTTAAATTTCTTAAGCACTTGAATCAAAAATTCCTAGCACACTATGTCATACACTTTCATCATATCCAACTTAATGATGAAAGGTGGAATGCTATAGGTTTTAATAGAATGCAAAACTTCATGAGCTACTATAGCATCTCCTGAAGTCTCTCTTCTAGGTATAAATCCACCTTGTTCTTGAGATACTATTTTGGAAATGAGTGGTTGAATTCTTAGATAAATAGCTTTATTAAATATTTTATAGACTTTATTACATAAGGATATTGGCTTGAAATCCACAATTTTTTTTGGATCCTCTACTTTTGGGATGATAGCAATGTGTGTTGTGTTAAACTACTTTAGCATAGTCCTTATTCTCCTTGATTTCACTAATTCCAAAAACACACCATAACCTACAAAGTCCCAACATTTCTGAAATAATAACATTATGAATCCATCTGGCCCAAGAGCTTTATCTGGTAACATAGAAAAAACCACTCTCTTGACTTCCTCAAAAGAAAATGATTTCAATAGGTGATCATTGTCCTCTTTTCTAACCAATGATAGTATAGAGTCCAATAGTTCTTCTACATCTTTATCTGATGTTGAAGACTTATTTTTCAGGGCAGACAAGAGGGAAAAAAAAAACCTTATACCTTCCTCCTATATTCCTTCTTCCTTTACTAAATCCTTACCCAATAGAGAACTTTGAATTCTAAATAATGTGTTACGTTATTTCTTAATCTGTGCTGAGGCATGGAAAAAATTTGTATTTCTATCACCATCTTTCAACCACAACTCAGACTTTTTCCTCTTGTATATTTCTTCCCTTGCCACTAACTCTTCCCATTCTTCTTGTAGTTTCTTTTGGTGCTCATAAGTATTAGCATCTAACCCATGGGATATTATTCTATCACTTATATCTAATAACTCCTTGAAAAGTCTTTCTTTCTTCTCAAAGATGTTTTTAAACACAGTAACATTCCAAATCTTGATTTGTTGTTTAATATGTTTCAATTTGTGAGTTAGCTGAAACATTATTGAGCCTCTTACAAATGGAGCACTCACCCACCATTATATAAGCAAAGGAAAAAAGTGTGGATGATGAAACCACATCTTTTCAAATTTAAATGCAGATGTAGATTTATTTACTGATTTGGTTTCATCAATACTTAGAGATATAGCATAATGATCAGAGTATGAAAAAGGAAAGATTCCTGACAACAACGTTTTTTAACCTACACACCAGTTTGTCAAGGCAAGAAATCTATCCAATATTTTTGCTATTTGCAAGAATCCTTTTCTTTGATTTGTCCAGGTAAATTGAATTTTTTCCAATTGGATATCCAATAAATCATATCTGAAATAAATGATACAAAATCATCTATTACTTTCTGCAGTGGGAAAATCCCTCCTTTCTTTTCTTGCAAATTGGCTATGGAATTAAAATCCCCAACAAGGATCACTTTCTCATTCCTAATTCCATCCAAAAAAATTTTGAAAACATTCCACAATTGTTTCTTTTCAAATGTTGTTGTGGGAGCATAAACATTGAATAGCCAAAATTGTAAATCAAAATGAGAAATTTTTAGAAGTTTCCAATTTCTCTCATTTCTTGACAACTCTACAACCATTGTTTTAGCATCCCAAAAGGCAATGAGACCACCTGAAGCACCTTATGTAGGGGAATGAAAACACTTCCATTTCTTCAATTTTTATATTGATGCCTCAAAAAAAAAAAAAATTGCTTGATCAAAGCTCTTTTTTTAGGAGCATCAATTCCCTTGACATTCCATGACAAGATCTTGATTAACATCAAGGAGATCAACATGCTCTCATTGGCTATTTGTTTGCAGAAAATGCCATAGTACTATCTAGTGTTGATTGCATTCTTGTTGCTATCTCCTCTTTGAGCTTTGTCATGTGTGACTTCCTACCTCTCTTCCCTAGAGATTTAGTGATAACTGACTGACTGCTTGGAGTTTGTGTAATCGCCAAGGTTTGAGAAAAATCAAAACCCCCCTCTTCCCTATCCACCAATCCCAAACCCCTATCCACATTCTCGATTTCATGTTTATGTGATTGCTCAAACAAATTTTATTTTCCACTCTTTTCTTGATATTAGAAACTCCATCACCCTCTTTACCTGCAATCCCATCAATCTTACAACTATTAGCCATTGAGGTGTTTCCAAATAGTTCATCCACATTGTCTTCCTCCATATCAAAGAAAAAATCATCATCCTTTACTAATGGCATGGATCTAAGTTTGGGTGACAAAATTTTTGAACCAAACTCTTCCCTGGACACTTCATCTGCAATCATATTAATCATTTTAGATCCTTTAGAGACTAAAATTTTGTCTGCTAACTCCTCCAAACTTTCTTCTCAAAATAAACTCTTAATAGTCATCAAGTCAATTTATTCATCATCAAAAGTCCTTAGATCCTTTAATTCCTTCTCTTTATCCATTCTATTCTCAAGCTAAAAAAAAATTAACCATTCTTTTTGATTGTGTGTAACTAAATTTATATCAAACATGATTTTCTTCACTATACTTTCCAACTGCTAAGAAGATTTGGAAGAAAAAGGAGAGTACCAGAAAATTGTCTAATGTTGTAGAAGAAACTTAGGCAGAATTATAGACAACTTATTATTCTTATTATTATGCATCTTTGTTAACTGCATTGGAGTGACTCAATTTCCTTCTGATTCATTAGTAGCCCTAAAACTCATTTGGTGCACTGTTCACTAGCTTCCATATTTCAAAAGGAACTATCTTCCATAGGCCCCGTCTCCTTAGTCTTTCCCAACTTATTTTGAATTTTTTCATACTTGCTATAAGTTTCATTTACCTTCTCTATGCAATAACTCACTAAATGTCCTAAACTATGGCATTTATTACATACATTATCTATAATTTCAAATAAAATATCCTAATTCCATTGACCATATTTAGATTTTATCTTAATTTTCTCTAGAAATTTCTCTATAGCATCCAATAGAGCACAAAATCTAACAAACTTTGATGGATTTCTATAAGAAGTTAAATCATGCTTAAGAAAAATTCTTATTTGATTTACAAAAATCTCAATCAAATTTAGCTCCCTGTACTCTAGTGGAAGGAAAGGAAATTGAATCTAGAAAGGAGTAAATCTTACTACAAAATTATCAAAGCTAAAATTTGGGGACTAGGGCTGCATAAACAAGCCATATCCTTGAAAGACCCAGGATTTAACTTTAAACATTATCTCTCTATGCAACATTGATTCAAACAACACTAAAAAAATTCTCTTCCCCTGATCTAAATAAAAAACCTTAATGACCCATTCCCATTCATCAAAAATCAAATCTTTTAACAGATCTATTCTTAGGTTTAGGTTCCAAAACTTACAAATTAAGGTGCACTGAAAAATATCAATGACTTGAGGATCAAGTAGATTCTTAGACAAGGTTACTGACACACTCGAATTTTTAAAGTTTTCTCCTTATCCCCCATTACAGTTTCCCTTGAATGATGACAAGCAATTTCAAGTTTCCCATCCTTTTCTGCATTACTTATTTGCTTGGAATTTTTTACTCACTTCTATTGCATACGACTTATTTTTCCATTTTTTAGTGACTTCTCCTTTGTAGCTTTTTTCCCCTTCTTCTTTTTGTGCCTCTATTGTTGTGGTTTGGAAATAGTCTTCCCATTTCCTACTTTTTCATGTTGTTTCCCTTGCATTTTCTTAGCACCCTTTTGTCCCCCATTTGACTCTATTTCCTCTTTGGAAAGGACTAGTGCATCCTTATAAAAATTTGCTTGCTCTAATACCTTTACATGTTCCCTTCTTGAGAAATTCCCTTTCTTCTCACTTGACGCCTTGGTATATTGATCTTTCCTTGAGATATTCTCCTTCTCCCTATCTCTCCCTTTATTAATTCCTTATGTCCTTGCATGGTAATATTGGTCAAGTGTTTGCAAAACTAAAAACTTATTCTCTATGACCTACTTTGGATTGAAGAGAGCACCATTTCAGTGGTTTCCCTAACCATTAGCTTTCCTAAGATCTTGTGGAAAATTCCTTGATCCTTTTAATGAGTGCTTGCAACCCTAGAACCTTTGAAATTTTTTTGATTTGGAATTTATTTTTTTGTTGGTTGTTCATAAAAGGGTACTATGAGAAATGAAACTCTACCATTATTAGCCAAGAGTTTTCTTTGTAGATAACTACCATATTTAGGGTTAGCTCTATTCTCTTTCTCTATAGATATATCATCTTCACAAATGTCAAAAGGCTCTTGATTGCCATGCAATAGTCACCTAGGAAGCCTTCTGGGGGCCCAATACCTATGACTTTTCCTAGGCAAACCAAACCCTGGAGCTGATTTGCACCAATGAGAATGAACATGTGGGCTTGGATTCTGATATCTATTTGGATGGAAATAATCATTGACAAACATTTTGTGATCAGTATCCTTTGTATTTTTGAAACCCTTGTTTCCATTTGCTATATTTTTCCTAATATTGTAGCATCTTTTTCCATCATGATAGGTCAAAAGGCACCCCTGGCAGTATGCAACATGCCCCCATTGATATTTTTCAAGTTTTTTCCCATTGGGCAACCATTTTCGCTCAGAGCTCATTTTCTCTATCAAAAAATCTTTCCTCATGTGCATTAGGAAATATTATTGGAATACTCTCAACTTAATTATTTTAGCATTGTGGCTTTCATTTTTCTATCTAATTCAATGGATTTAATTTGGGATGGGAAATGATGAAAGTTTTTTCCAATAATTATATCCAAGAGTATCTCATTTTGAAAAAAAGGATCCTCCATTCTACACATATTAAAAAAATTATTTTTAATTATTTTTCAAAATTTATAGGGGTAGCATGGCCAAAATTTTGTTTTTCAAGAGGTGTTGACTTTGAAAATTAGTAAAAAAATAAATATCCATTAAAAAATTATCAAAAGAATAGAGCATAAACTACATGCTATTAGCTAATTTCTCACCAAAGCGATTTTAAAAATACCAAAAATAGTTAACCTTTTGAGGGAGCCACAAAAGTCGCTATGTTATGTTTTTTTTACAAAAACAAAACCAATTTCAATGGCTCCCTCTTTTGAGCCCCTTAATCTCTACCATTTAAAAAAAAAAAAAATAGTAGTTTAGAAAGTAGACTTAGAGCACTATGATCCTTGTTTTTGTTGCATCTAAAAATTTTGATTCTAACTATCCTCAATTTCACATCCAAGGTCAATATTTCCTAATTTTAGAAAAAAAGTGTCCACTTAAGGCCCCTTTTTGGCCCCCCATCTTTTTGCATTTACCCAACTGAATTTTGGTAATCACAAAGGGCAGTACATAACTATGTGAAGGAGGTAAATTTCATCATACAAATCTTATCTTGAAGTTTATTTTGAAAATTCTCAATGAACATTC
Organism: Sequoia sempervirens; assembly: GCA_007258455.2. Lineage (NCBI taxonomy): Eukaryota > Viridiplantae > Streptophyta > Pinopsida > Cupressales > Cupressaceae > Sequoia > Sequoia sempervirens. The sequence continues at coordinate 108,141,447 of VDFB02047230.1, forward strand.
GTTGAAGATCGGGATCAAGAATCTTAATGTTGATTTGTCAATAAAGCAATTGATAACAGGCAATAAATTTGGTGACAATTTCATCATATGTTTTCTTACATCTCATTAAATCTACTAAGGTCATCTTAGGACCCATGTGCACTTTGGAATGATTAGGGAAGGCATCAATAAGTTCATTAAATGAACATATTGATTTATTTGGTAAGGAACAAAACCATTCCAAGGTAGTTCCTTTCAAGGATCTAGGGAAGAGCTTAGCCAAGAGTTTTTCCTCAAAAATGAAGTCACTAGATAAGTCTATGTATGCAGAAACATGGTTCACAGGATCTCCTTTCCCACCATATTTCTCAAATCTAGTAATCCTTATACCTTGTGGCATTTATGTTCTCAATATCTCCAAGGATAAGGTGTTTCTTTTGACATATTGTGAAGGTTGGCCATTTTTTATTTTGATTCAATGTAGCAATTTATTGTTGGAGGGATGAAATACTTTCCAAGAGTTGGTTAAGGATTGGATCATTGTTTGTGTTGTGAGATGGAGGTGAATAAGGTGGAGGTGTATATGTGTTCGGAGCACAAGTGAAGTGTAAATTTGTGAGGGGAGATGGTTGAGGAGATATGATATTTGAATGCACAAATCTATAGGGATTCCAAGTGTAAATACCTAAGGTAGCATAGAAATTGCTAGTGGGTTGTATGGTTGTAGTAATAGTTGGATTAGTGTATGTCAGAATAGAGGGTATGATTGTGGAAGGAGGAATTGAATTTTCACCTTGACTTTGGGTATGCCCCAAAGATTAAGCACAACTAATCATTGTAGGGAAATTTTTGGTAATTATTTCATTTAAACTACATAAAACTTCTATTCCTTGTTCATTATCAATTATCCTCCTCATGTTATCTATGATAGGAACTACAAAACCGAAAATGTATTTAAAACTTACAAAGTTTTTCAATCTCTTTAACTCTTCATCCATTCTCCTTAGATTCTCTTGAGAGAAATTATATATCCTTGATTCAACATTAGTCATGTTAGGTGTTGGAAAGGAGGTCATAGGAAATGAGGTTTCAAGGGTATGGTTCATAGTGGGTTGACTAGTGCCAATACTATGAGTGAAAGAGTTAGAAAACCCAAGATCCATGATGAATGATGTATCACAGGATGACATGAGTCTTGAATTGTGTCTCATGGTAGTATTGGCAATAGGACACCAAGTTTTGAAGCTCATACAAGTTTCAAAAACCCAAGGTGCACCCAAAATGGAGAATAGGTAAAATGCAATCAAATACCCTAGAATGTAAAGTGCAATACATGTAAAATAAATTTCCAAATTGTAAACAAGATAATTTTCTAATTATTCTATGCAAAAACCTAAAAATGATGTCTTTTTTAAATGCAAATTTGAATTCAAAAAATTCATTGAATTTGAAAAATTAACCTTAATATGAACAATTTTAGAAAAAAAACAACTTATGGAAACCGAAACAACAAACTAAATGCAAAAACACAAAATGAAAAAATAGTGTTTTTGATGCTTAGAAATTTAGAAAAATCCCCGATCAAGGACTCATTCACCCATGGGTGAATGGGTCTCACTTCAGGGTTTTTAAAAATTGGTTTATAAGTTTCTGAGTTGATTTTTATGCTTTTTAGATTCTAATTTCAAATAGGTGATTATAGTTTCATATTTTTGTAAAATTAGATCTAAATGCAAATGTAAAATGATGTTAAATGACAAGAAAAAAGACCTAATTTGAGATGCATTTTTTATTCAATTTTCTAATGTAAATGACTAATCATGCAATGTTATGTAAACACTATGCAAAATGATTGATATTTTTGAATTTTCTAGATTTTGAAGCATGCAAAAATGCAAACCTAAAACCCTAAATGAGATGCAAACCAATGCAAGTAAATAACCCTAAATGAGATACAAATTAATGCAATGCAATGTAAAGTAATGCAAATCCTAGATCTAGGGTTTGAAAGGACTCCAAAATAAAAAAAATTATGATGCTCAAAAGTCAAGTTCACCAAAATGAAACAAACAAAAATAGGTTTATGAGAGGGAAGTTCACCAAAATGATATAGATGGACCTATTTTCCTTTATTTCATTAGGAAATGAGATCCCCACAAAGAATGACTAACAAACCTTAGGTGAATCAACTGAATGTGAGAATATTCAAATTTCCTTGTGCTTTGAGGATGGGGGTCAAGTTCAAACAACACTTTTGGGAGGAAAACTAAAAATAACGAATAAACCAAATTATGCCAATTCAAACTTGAAATAGCAATATAAAGCTCAATATTATAAAAACTAGAAAACCAATTGCATATCTAAGAAGGGAAAAAAGGTGTTTACCAATCACCAAAAGTCACTTTCTGGAGGAAAACTAGAACTCATTCACCCATGGGCAAATGGGTCTTTTGTCAAGGTTTTCAAAAATATTTTTGGAGCCTTGGATGTTGATCTATAGCTTCTAATTTGTCCAGGTTTCAATGTCGAAAAGTCATAAATCAGATCTATAGGTGAGATTTCATGATTTGACAACTTTGATAACTTTGACAAATTTACCAATCTTGCACTTCAAAAGGTCTTCAATTCTTCTTCAACCTAAATTTGCAATCACACACACAAGAGATAAAAATTGTTTGTTTATGGTGAATGGGGGTTTGCCTTGGTCAAACCCCATTTTGGTAGTCAAACCTTGAATTGAAATAATGCATGAAAGAGAGAATGAAGAATGAAAAAAGCTATGTTACCACTCAAAAAACCCTTGAAGAAACCTTGGTAATGGAGATATTAGGTATACAACTGAAATTAAATGGCTTCAATGGATGTCGATCTTGATGCTTGAGATAATGCTTTGAATGCTTGAACTTGGTCTTGAAACCTACATCACAATGTTAGCTCCAAAAACATGCATGATGAGAAGACTTTGAGATGATGAATGGATCTTGATTGATGTAATAAATCTCTGATATATCTACTCTTGAATTCTCTTGATCATCAACTTTAGCTCTTGTGAATTCACATAAAAATTATAGGTGAAACTTAATGAAATAACCTTGTATTTATAGGTATGTATCCTCAATTTCTCAAAATTCAAATATTACAAGCCAACATTGAAATATGGATTTGGGGACCTTAAAATACTGCCAAAAACATATTTTAAATTTAGGTCCAAAGGTCTAAGGAGGACTCCCATGTCCCTATTCCTAAAACACACATTGCTCAAGGTAAAGTGTTATGTATTGGCATTAATTATTGTTGGGTTTTCCCTTCGAAAAATGTAATTTATTAGGCTTATAGATGAATAAAAGGGCTTATTATGTCCTAATTAAGCTCAATTTAATTAGGAGGGCACAAAAAAATGTGAAAATGTAAAGGGATACATTTTTCAACACTACATTAAGGCATTATTATGTCCATTTTAATTAGGAAGGCCCAAACAAGTGTGAAAATGTAAAGGGATACATTTTTCTACACTACAAGAACAACCAATAGCTTTCTTCAACAAATCGTTGAGAATGTTGAATTTGATTACTTCATTATGGATAAGCATGCCTATGAGCCACATATAACAATGAGAGATATTTTTACAATAGGAGGCATTAGGAAAAAGGTACAGATGGATCAACAAGTTCTAGGATTATGACTTGGAGGTGAATACTACCAAGATAGTTATAGGATAATATCTAGCCAAATTAATGGTTGATAAAAATTTGGATGTCGTTATAGTGTAGGAAAATGTACTCCTTTATATTTTCACACTTTGTTTTAATCCCCTCAATTAAATTGGACTTAATTGTGCCTTAGTAAGCCCTATTTTACATTTACAAGCCTAATAAATTAAATTTTGTAAAAGGGGAAATTCGAAAACTATTAATTCCAAACACATAATTAATTATCTTGAGTAATGTGTGTTCCAGGAATAGGGACCTAGGACCCATTCACCCATGGGTGAATGGGTCCTCCCTAGCCCTTTGAAACACAATTTAAAATATATTTTTTTGGTAGTATTTTAATTTCCCTGAATTTGGCATTACTTATTGTTGGGTTTTCCCTTCAAAAAATGTAATTTATTAAGCTTATAGATGAATAAAAGGGCTTATTATGTCCTAATTAAGCTCAATTTAATTAGGAGGGCACAAAAATTTATGAAAATGTAAAGGGATACATTTTTCAACACTACATTAAGGCATTATTATGCCCATTTTAATTAGGAAGGCCCAAACAAGTGTGAAAATGTAAAGGGATACATTTTTCTACACTACAAGAACAACCAATAGCTTTCTTCAACAAATCGTTGAGAATGTTGAATTTGATTACTTCATTATGGATGAGCATGCTTATGTGCCACATATAACAATGAGAGATATTTTTACAATAGGAGGCATTAGGAAAAAGGTGCAGATGGATCAACAAGTTCTAGGATTATGACTTGGAGGTGAACACTACCAAGATAGTTATAGGATAATATCTAGCCAAATTAATGGTTGATAAAAATTTGGATGTCGTTATAGTGTAGGAAAATGTACTCCTTTATATTTTCACACTTTGTTTTAGTCCCCTCAATTAAATTGGACTTAATTGTGCCTTAATAAGCCCTATTTTACATCTACAAGCCTAATAAATTAAATTTTGTAAAAGGGGAAATTCGAAAACTATTAATTCCAGACACATAATTAATTATCTTGAGTAATGTGTGTTCCAGGAATAGGGACCTAGGACCCATTCACCTATGGGTGAATGGGTCCTCCCTAGGCCTTTGAAACACAATTTAAAATATTTTTTTGGTAGTATTTTAATTTCCCTGAATTCAAATTTCAATGTGGTCTTGTAATGTTTAATTTTCAAGAAATTAAGGATAGATACCTATAAATATAAGGTTACTTTATCAACTGAAATCCTAGAATTTTTGTGAGACTTCATAAGAGAAATTATGATCAAGGGAATTTAAGAGAATATTTATTAGTGATTTATTATAGTAATCAAGATCTCAAGCATCATTTCAAGGTCTTATGCATCATGCATTTTTTTGGAGCTAACATTGTGATGTAGGTTTCAAGATCCAAGTCAACATTCAAATCAAGATTCAAGCATCAAGATCCACATCCATTGAAGCCATTTCATGCAAAGATCAAGATCAATATTTCAATCCTCTAAAGGTTTATTTAAGGGTTTGGGTGAGTTGTAACATAGCATTTGTTCATTCATCATTCCTTTCATGTTTCATTATTTCAATTCAAGATTTAATTACCAAGATAGGGTTTGACCTAGGAAAACCCCTATCCACCAAAAACAAAACATTTTCTCCTCTTTGTGAATGTGTAGGTTTATGTAGGTTGAAGAGGGATCGAAGACCTCAAAGTCACAAAGTGGAAAATTTACAAACATTTGTCATATTTGTTTTCAATCCACGAAATCTCACCTATAGACTTTATTTCAGATTGTCTAACATTGAAACCTAGATCAAACAGAAGCTACAAACTGACACTAGAGGATTTTGAAAGTTGAGTAAAGCCTCTACATAGAGACCCATTTTCATATGAGGGAATCAGTCCCAAATAGCCTCCTGAAACTGAATTTTGGTGACAGGTACACATCACTATGTCATTTCTAGATCTTTCAAAAGTTTTTTGTTTTTATCTATATTATGCTTTAAATTGATGTTTCAAGTTTGAATGGGAATAATTGAGTTTATTTACTACTTTTAGTTTTTCTCCCAAAATTTTTGTCCGGGCTGATAACCATGTCCTCAATCATAAGGAAATCAAAAAATTCCCTCATTGAGTTGACTCACCTAAGGGTTGTAATTCAATTCTTTGTGTGGATCTCATTTTTTAATCAAATTAAAGAAAATAGGTCCATCCATATTGCATAGATCACATCCATAATCAAACAAGAAAATCACACCATATACCATTCATGTTCCATATTTTTCTTTGTTTTATTTTGGTGAACCTGACATTTGAACATCATAATTTCTAATTTGGAACCATAGATCTAAATTTTCATTATTTTATATTATTTTGCATTTTTAGATCTCTAAAAATTGCATTAGTTTGATTTGCATTTTAGGGTGTAAGTGCATTTTGGTATATTGAAAATCTAAAAATTCACAAAAATTGGTATAGTGTTAGACTCATTTTGCATAGTGCTTACATAACATTGCATTATCAGTCAGCTAAATCCAAAAATTAAATCAAAATTCCATTTCAAATTATGTCTTTTTGCTTGTCATTTAGCATCATTTCACACTTGCATTTAGATCTGATTTTCTAGAAATATGAAACTATAATTACATGTCTGCAACTAGAATCTAGAAACATAAACATCAACTTAAAAATTTATAATTTAATTTTTAAAAGCCCTGACAAAAGACTCATTCACCCATGGGAAAATGAGTCCCTAATCAGTTTTGTTTCTAAATTTTTGGGTACTAAAAACTCTATGTCTACATTTTTTTGTTTTTTTCATTTAGGTTTATGTTGACATATTTTATGCCATGCTTAGATATACACTATTTATATCCAATCAGATAAATCTTGTGTTATAGCTTACAAAAAATGCCCATACCACAATTTCATGGAGGTCTGAAAAGGAGCTTATAGTTTCGCAATGAAGGAAGCTCATTAACAATAAACCACAACACTGTAGTGATCAAATGAAGACAGTGCGAGGTAGCGATAAGTTCATTGCCATACTGTAGTGGTGAGGTAAGTAATCTATAGGGTGGCGGTAAGAGCACTACCACACTGTAGTGATCAAATGAAGATGGCACAGGGTAGCATTAAGTTCACCACAATACTATGGTAGTCAAGTAAGTGATGTGCAAGATAGTAGGCAACAATGGAGACCAATGATTGGCGATCAATGGTCATTTTTTAATCTTGCATTGGCAATCCGATCTTAGCCATCCATGCTCAATATGATGACCCTCATTCAAACTTCAAGTTCAACTACTCTTGTTCACAGTAGGCTTTCTGAAGTAATGGCTTAGCAACATCTTCAACCACTGAATCAAATCTGATTGACTATGGATTGATTTTTCACACTTTTACAGGGTTTTATTGATTGTTCGTCAATGCCATTACTCCTTGAGGTGTTTCAGAGGCTATATTCTCTTTTCAAGATGTGTTGGTTTGATATTTTTCTACGGATTTCATGATTCCCCATCCTTGCATTCATATGAATCATAATTCTGGGGATTGTTCAAATTGTCAAAGCCTTTATGGCTAGTTATGGCACTCTGTAGGGGAGCAATTCAAATCATTTTTAATTTGATTGAATTCATCTTCTCTAACCATAATTATTTTTGGGTTAGGTTTTGAATTGAACTCTTAGTTATGATTGAACCATAAAGGAAAATATTGTATCACTATTATGGATCCTTTCTCTAGCCCCTCTAGGATTTTTCTTTTGTAGACCTGCAACTCTTGTATTCTTCCATTGTAAAAGTTACTTCAAGCTTCTATATTAATGAAATTCAACTGTTATCACTATCACCTCGTGCATGTTTGAGTAAAATCCATTTACCTCCATATCTGAGTAGGTGTTTTAGTTATTTCTTTGACATATTATGTTTTTCTGAAGTAGGAAGGAGAAAACTCTATCTTGGTGCATCACCTTCTTTACTTTTCATGTCTCCTACCCTTTTCCTCTTGTGAGTTGTTAGAATAGATTAGAATTAGGATTTTCATATGTTGGGTTAGACCAACACATATGCACTTAGTTAGAAGAGGAGTTTGGCCTTCTCTAGAGATTCAACCTCAATTGCAAGGTCCCACACCTTGAGGTTGTTTCCATTGTGTCATTAGAATGTTGAACTCTTGTTCAGTAGGGTATAGTTTTATGTGACAACAATTTTTGGCATGCCCGATGGGACAATCAGGAAGTTTCACTTCATTTTTTGTTGAGGAAATGGTGTTTCTCTAAACATTCCAGCCTTGTAGAGGCTCTCAAACAAGTACATGGTGACTTTGTTGTCTGAGAATAACTCAACATACAAATTGGTGACTTTGCTACTACCTAGAACTCTTGGTTCAAGATCAGACCTACAAGCTCATGCCAAGGATTTATACAATATTATCTTCTAGAGGTAATTTTCAATATATTCAACTCTCATTTTCTACTTTTAGAAGAAGAAATAGACAATCCTTTCCTCCTATAAGAAGGAACAGAATTTTAGGTCCTTCTCCTAGAGCCCAATCTATGTCACCTATGGGTATATTATTTTAGACTAAAACACCTTCCACCCATGCAAATAGGGCATTATTCCACATGGCTTTACCTAGAAACCATCCCTTTGTGTCTTTTACTAGTGGTAGCCCCTTAATTTTTTCCCAAAGGAACAATATACTAGTTAATGCCATCAAGAGTATTCCCCATTTTAGTGGTGAAACATCTACAATGCCAGCAGAACACATCATAGATGTAGCAAATATATGTTCATTGCGTGATGCTATAGAGGAAAACGTGACAGTTAGATTACTTGCCACTTTTCTTAAAGGAAAGGCACTACAGTGGTATAGAGGCTTGCCTCCTAACACCATTCACAACAGGGATAAGTTAGGAGATAAATTATGTAAATATTTTGAAGACAAAAGTGACCATTTATCCTTGGTAGAACAATTAACTACTATTAAGAGAGCACCTCATGAATTCATGAGTGATTTTAACTACAAATTTTAGAAAATGTGGGATAGAATTCTTGCTCTAGTGAAACCTTCCCCTAAGTATGCTTTCTTATATTTCTTAAGGGATATTAACAGTGACATAGTTTTTATGGCTCAATCAATTGAAGGTATCACCTTCTAAATGCATATGATGTTGCTATAAGGGCAAAAAACTGTTTAATTCAGGTTGGAAAGATAGCTACTATACCACCAATGCCTTTATTTCTTGAGCTTCCTTCATAGCCAACGGTGGCCACTATTCTAGTAGCTCCTACTCCAATGGCTTCTACAAGCCAACTTTCTACTTTTGCTACACTTCTATAAGATTTTCAAACCTTGATTTGAAGTATGAATAATGTTCTAGTGTCAATCAAGAGGTAGCAAGCTCAAAATAATAGGCCTTATCAGCCTCAAAATCAAAGTTATTAGTAGAATAGACCACCTTATCAAGGAAAAAATTAGTGGAAACATAGTAATCCCATGAATAACATGCATCCACCTACTACTAGAAACTCTAAGGCTTTGGTTCCAATACAAAACAATCTAGCCCAGGAGTGATGTTATCATTGTGAACAACCTCATAATCAAAATGCCTGTCAAAATGGAGAGTTTGTGCAAACTCTAGTAGCTCAAAATAAAACTTCTACTTCAAAGCAACAGATTGGCAAAAGATAATCAACTTCTAATAATCAAAATCATACATAAGGTGACTCCTCATTTGTCATTTGGGGCCAAGAAGATTTATGTGGTGTAAATCAAGTAGATACTGATGCAATAGCCTAGAATACAAAATCAAAGAAAAGAGAAATAGAGGGTGGCACATCTTCCATTGTTGTTCAAGCATCAGTCTCTCAAGAACCTCAACAAAGGGAAAATATTGTACCAAAAGGTAGAATAGTAAAGGTTCCACAACCCAATCAGCCTATTAATGGGCCTAAACAAGTGGTGGAGAAACCTAAGATCACACAAGCAATAAGAGTTGACCCTATTACAAAGGTTCCTTCTAAAGCTAGTTAGTTTCCTTTCAACATAGTATAGAAAATGAAGAAATCCAATCTGAATGTTACTATTTGGGAGGCTCTATCTATCCCATCATAAAGGGATTTGATATAGTAGGCTTTAAATAAACACAAAAAAATGGGTGAGATACCAAAAAAAGAGTAGACTACTCCATCAATCAACCTAGTCCAACCCAAAGAATAGGGGAATTCAAACAAAATAAGCAACCTCCCTTCTATCTTTCTCTAATTATTGGAAATCATATAGTGCATAATTGTATGATAAATTCAAGGGCAAATAGTTCAGTCATGCCTAAGGGGATTGCTGACATGATTGGTATCAAGTATGAACTAGTGGCTATAAAGGTTTGAAAATTGGATAGCACTGCTTTCAATACTGTGGGGATAATTAAAAATTTAAATTTTTCCTTCCATGCATGTCCTGGCTATGGTGTGTTGCAATAAATTTCAGTCATAGACCTCCCTGGTCACTTTTCCATTTGCTTATCTAGAGATTTCACTACTAATATTGGTGGGTACTTATCTGTTGATTGGTTTCACATGCTATGTAGAACTAGATATTTCACTAAAGAAACCATCAAATCTGATCCAATTGTAAGATATCATCTAAAGCCCTACACTTCTAGTCCAGAAAACATGAATTGCATAGTGCATGATCAAAAGGAAGAGTGTTATGTTTATGAGCCTACAAATCCAATAGCGGATCTCCCTAATTTTTTGTTGGATGAATGGAGTAATAATTTGCAATTTGATCCACCTGCCTAATTTGAAATAAAGGATACTGGTCTTGGAACTTATTGTATTCATGAAGAGAATTCTATTATCTCTAATCTCATAAAAACTCAAGAAAACTTAGGGGGATTATGGCAGATATTTTTTGATGGTTTTAGAAATAGAAATGGTGTTAGACATGCTGGCATAATTCTAGTATCTCCAAGAAAGGAGAAATATTATTTATCTTTTAGGATTCAATTTTGTTGCACTAACAATGTGGCTAAGTATGAAGCACTTGCCCAAGGTCTTCAACTTGCACAAAAAAGGAACCTCAAATTGTTACAAGTTTTTGGTGACAGTGAATTGGTTTTCCATCAAGTCAGATCTCAAATTTCAACCAAGAACAATTTGCTCAAATCCTACAAGTATAGGGTTTGGGATTTGATTGAAGGCTTTGAGGGTTTTAACATTGAAACAACTCCAAGAAATCAAAATAAACATGTTAATAAACTTGCAGCAATTGGTGCTTAATTTGACATACTAGCACATATTGCAAGTAAAAAGGAGCAACATATCAAACTTGTTGTGAGGCCTATTGTTCTAGATAACCAAGATCACTAGCAAGTCTTTGACAGTGACCAACAAATAGTGAATTTTTTTGCAAGCTAAGCCAGAATTTTCTAAAAGAAATTTGTATAAGCTACAAAATCATTATGGTGATCAGATTGTGCAGCTAAGTAGCAACAAACTACCAAATGGTCTTATCACCCTTGAAAGTGTTTTCAACCCTAATGGTAAATTAAAGTAGAAAAGGATGAACTTAGCTGCGTAGAAGGGTGACTTCAATCCAATTGAAATTTCAAAGGGAAAGTCTTTAAATTTTGGAAAGGTATGTTCTACCACTGAACATGATGTTTTCATAGATCTTCGCAATAGATACAATGATGTAGTTGCTTGGACTTGTGAAGACCTAAAGGGTTTTGACCCAGGCCTTTCCCAACATACTATTGAATTAGATCCTGATGCCAAAACTGTAAAGCAAAAACAAAGGCTTATTAATCCTGGGATTGAACCTTTGATGAGAAAAGAGTTGACCAAATTGATTGAGGCTAGAATAATTTTTCCCATCAAGCACTCCTCATTGGTGGAAAATATTGTTCCTATCAGAAAAAATAATTTGGAACAAAATGGGTCCCCCCCTTCTTTTTTTGTTTTTATTACTTTTGGTTACTTGCTTTCCTCTTGGTAGTTCTTTTGTTTTATGCCTGGGTTTGTCTTCTTGTTTTGTCAAATTTTGGTTCTATCCCAGCATGCACTGGTTTTCTTCTTGCTAAGTATTGAATCACACTATCTTAGACAAGGGTTTATTTCATTTTGATATATCTTATGTGCTTCTGAGGACCAATGGGGACTCTATTTTGCAAGATTAAATCATGCACATGATGACATTTTCCAAGGGAGCTCAGTTGCAGTGCATTCCTCAGTCCAATTGGTCATAATTTTCCTCTAAGAAGAAAGTCAGCAAGACCTTGTTGATGTCTTCCCAACTACCAGTGCATTTTGTTAATAGGTGTTTGTGTTGCCTATTGGCAAGACCTCAGTGATGTCATAGCAATCAGAATTCACATGCAGATACCTGTCAGCAAAACATCAATCATCATCCCAATGACTAAGAGTTTCCCATTGGCATGAAAGTCTCCTTCGGAGAAAGGTCTTGGTGAGATCTTTATGTCTCACTGACCGACGACAAAGAGATACGCATATCAGCGGGAGATTTTTCCTTCAGGGAGATGTCTTGGCGAGTGCATCAGGTCTCACCAACAAAGAGCAAAGGAAGGTCCCACCAAAGGTCTAAGCCCGGCGATAATTTTTTTTCGGTAGGAGATCTGGCTGAAACGAAAAAGTCTTACCGAAGGGTCAGTCTTCGATATGACATGAAGGGCTCGGGAAAGGTCTCCCCAATGCAAGATTGTCTCACTGACATGAAAGAAGGCATCGGTAGAAGGGGATTCCATCACTATAAGGTCTCAGCAAGATTTCAATGTCTCACCGATAGGATATGCCTTCGGGGAGACTAGATGCATTTGGCGTGGTGTCTGGGCGACTCCAAAATGTCTCACCGAAAGAAATTTAAAATCAGAAGGAGCTCCCCAAAGGACTAAGGGGCTTAGCATAACATCTAGCCAATAGTGAGGAGTCTTGCCGAAATAAAGTGAGCCCGACGAGAATAAATAAAATTTGATGAAAGGTCTTGATGACCCGGGGATCTCTCGACGACAGGATGTAAAGTTCGGGGTAAGATCTCCCCACAATAATGCGGTCTCCCCAACATGAAAATGGACTCACCAAAGGATTCTGATGCCTCGCCGTGACATCCCACTAACTTCAAGGAGCCTTGCCGAAGTAGGAGTTTGAGCTTGGGGAGAAAAGAAGGCATCGCCATGGAGTCTCACCGACCCGGTAGGGTCTTGTTGATATATAATGTGCTCACCGAGAGAAGAGGTGCTTCGCCATGAGGTCATACTGACTAGCGACTATCATGCCGATAGTCTTTGTGAGCTCGATATGACTACCACATTTTGCTGAAGGATCTTGCCGACTGTCTTATGCTACGTTGATATTTTCTAGAAGCGATATAATCACATCGGGGAGACACGATTAGTGTCTCACCGACATGCGATTCAATGTGGACCACAATTGACTACCCAGGAATTCGGTGTGGCATATATCTAACCAATCAGGAAGAGCTAAGAGAGTGGACCGGCAATAGTTTGACCAATTGACTGCCACCTTGAAGAAGGGTGACAGGATGCAAATAAGATGAACTCATTTTGAGATCGAAGGGCGATGGATTGGCTCGGGTGGTGCGAAGATCTCAAAGTAGGCCCGATGATGCTTCCAGAAGACGTTCAGTGGGCAGAGAAGTCTAGAACATGAAGGAGGCCAGAAGAATGAAGAAACTATGACTCATAGGGATAACTGCAGTGACCCCTGGAAAAGATAGATTAGTATTAATGGCAATACTTTAGAGCATTCAAGGAAGATTTTAGAGGAAGAATTCAAGTATGGACATGGAGACAGAAGGGTTAATGTTGTAGCTACAAAAGATCTAAAGGCTTCTCCTAAGGATAGAAATCTTTCACCAACATGGACAATAGGGATTCACATTGAATGTACAATCAACTTTATCAAAAAGATCTAAGAGCCAACCCTCCTGTAGACAGTAGGTATTTTTTAAACCCTAAATACAGAGGACAATGCATTCTTTTTGGTTCATTCTGTTTATATGGCATTCTTGCCTCTTTATAAAAGAGGGAGAAACAAAAAGTAGAAAGACCTGGTAGAATTAGAAAGTGGTAGATAGAGAACTTCTAGTTGGTAGTTAGTAGAAGTAGGAGCAGAACTTGTAGAGAAGAATTGGTAGTTAGGAGTTTGATTCAGTAGAAGACTAATGTATCTTCCAGTTTTCTTAGTGAAAATGGAAACAATTTGGAGCCACAAATTTTTTGTACACTGGTGATTGTGCCAGCTTTGTAAATGTTGCTTATCTGTTTCACTGACAGTAGAAGCAACCAGATCTTAATCTACTTCATGTTGTGTTCCAAAATGGTGTTTGTCTTGAATTAATCATCTGATTTAGGAAACTCTCAAGGAATGAAGTTTTATTTTATGTTTTGTTTAAATGGTAACTTGCAATCTACTATTGAAATCGGTATTGTGAATGAATGAAACTATGTGCTAGTCACAAGTTAATTTTGTTTTGTAGTTTTAGTTAGGAATTCCTTCGAAGGTGACAGGTCTAGTTAATTTAGATGAATTAGCATTCTTTTCTATTCCAAAGCCCTAACCCATCTTTTTATGTTTCTTTAAAACCCTAGTTAAAGTAGGTTTAAATTCATGCTTGATCTTAGAACAATCCAAAAGCTCCATACCAGCAGGCCCCTTGAACACTACTGTTACATTCACCACTAAGTGGCATCAAAATAGTTGAGAAACAACTACAAAGACCTTGGGAGCTGAGACATCCATGTGTTGTCTTTCTCTTTCAAGAGAAACAAAATAGCAATATTTTGTTTGCATGTTGTTGAGCCAAGACACACATCAGGAGAAATAAAATAGCAATATTTTGTTTAACTGTTGTTGTGCCACTTGGACCATCAACAGAAATTGGCACTAGAAGGAGGGCCTTTGAGTAATTTTGGACCGTTGTGAGTTGGAGTGGGTTAGACCTTGGAAGACCCAACTCCAATGGGTAGCCCTTTGTATATACCAAGATTTTTCCATGAAATCCCTGGTCATCTGTATGATAGGCTTCCTTTATTTTTCCCTACAGTGGGAAAAATTCTTCTGAACATGTTGAAACTTGTAGGCTTATATTCATTTTTCTCCAGATTCAGCATCAGGATATCATCTGCCAGTTATTTTTCAAAACACTTCAAGATACAGCAAGGAAATGGTATGTTAATCTGCCACCAGAATCTATTTATTCATGGATAGAACTAGAAATTTTATTCTTAGATCAGTTTGTTCCTCGAACACAAGACCCATTGTTTGAATTTGCAGCTACAAAAAGGATACCATTAGAACTCATTTATCAATTTAACCACAGATTTTTGTCTATGTATCAAAGGGTTCAATCTTTAGATTTGGTTGTGGATGATCATATAATGATAGAACATTGCTATTGGGGTTTAAACCCCTCATTTTCAACCAAAGTTATATTTTGTGGTGAAGCTACATCCTTGCATGATGCATTGAAAAAAATTCTCTTATTGGCACAGTTCGGAGGTGACACTAGGAATTCAGATAGCCAAACTCAGGGTTATAATCCTCTTTTGCTTGCAAACTGCCATCATTTTTAGCCTTGTGCCACTTCACCCACCATCCCTACCCAGGTGCAATCATTCTCACCAAATAGCTATGACCTTCTTGAGGGTCCAAGCACCACATTTTCCAACATCCCACATTAGGTCAATCGCACACAAGACCACTAGGAGAACTCGTCCCTACAAAATCCAATCACAGAGTTAGGTACTCAACTTGCCAATGAAGTTGTGACCATATCATCTCTTTTCTTTCATCTTTCAAAGCATAGTCCATTACCTCACAATGATGTTGTAGATTAAACATTTGATGAGCCAGAATATAATTTTGATGACTTGTTTGGTAAAAAGCATGAAATGGATGTAGATTTAGAACTAATGCAAGTCCCAAGATAGAATCTAGATTTGTTAAACATGTTAGTGCTAACGATGATTTTGAAGGAGATAAGGTATTAACTCGGGATTGCTATCATGAGAAAGTAACAATTCCTTCCAACGATTTGAATAACTCTCCTGATCAAGATGAGCATCAGGGTGATGAAGGATGGACAAAGGGACATGGTTCATGTTGTATTGATATCCCTCATATGCAAAATCGAATAAGGGATAAATTAGAAGAGTTGGGAGATCCAAAACTATCAGAACTTGTTGGGCCAAGTGGATGTAGGATACATCGAACTAATCAACACTCTTAGATAGACTGCCATGTCTTCCTAGGTAGGATGGAATTATATTTCAAGTAAATGATCACTATCAAAGGAATACTTATGGAAGATCCTTGGAGTACGTACCCCCCCAATGAAGAGGATGAAACAACTAGCACACATGAGAATGACTTGATAGAAGTGGAGAATGGATTCATCGATGCATTCATAGATTCTTTCATGATGGTGAATGAGGAAGAAACACCCCCTGATGGGTTAACACAAGAAGATGACTCTGCTGATTTAAGTAGTGAATGGATTGGAATAGATAACATGCTTCAAGATGAGATGGCCAATGAATCTTGTGGTCAAATTCAAGGACTTAAATGCCAAAATGAAGTTTTAAGGGGAGAAGTTCAAGTAGATGTGCAGATCAGTCAAGTGCTCCCTGAGGAAATTCATGACAGAGTACATTTGGATGAAGTAGAGGAATGCCAAGAAAAGGACCAAGAGGTTATCTCAGAAGTTGAATCTCTTCAACATAATGAAGAGAATGAGACAAGGGAGTATTTTCTTGATTTTTATTTTATTTGCTCAAATGTGTCAGTTGAAGAAAGTCCTTGCTTAGCATCCACTAATCAATTTGATCTTAATACTGATAAATTTAATGATGAATGGCATGTTCTTGTAGATGATGTGCAAGAATATGAATTGAGAAAGTGATTTCCTGACTTTGAATCTATGTGTTCAAATGAGTTCGAAGGAAATCCTTGTTCACCATGTGCTAATATCCCTGACATCAATGGTGATAAGCTGGAGGAAGATTCTCAAACCCTTGGGGGTGACATGTTTCAAGAGAATGTTGAAAGTGAGAATTCATCTCAAGAAATTCAGAAATTTTTTACTCTGTGCCCGAGATGAATACAGAGATGCTAGTGAGTGAATATCCTAACTGCAAGACAAACCTTGATTCAGTGGTGTTCCATGAGTTGAGACCTCGTGAAGAGGAGATCATACAACACAAGTCTGTATCGGTAACTAGAAGTCCTCAGAATCAGGTGGTGTCCTTTCATTATCCTCTGTGTTTTAATGATTTTCAGTTTGATTATGGTGCTGGGGATAGTAAAACATGTTTGTGGGTAAATCATGACATGACTAAGAACCCACGACTGATAATATTCCAAGCTTTATGCCCTCAGAATGAACTTATTGCCTATAAACTTCATATTTCTGAGTATAAGGATAAATTTGCTAGGTTTAGAATTGTGCCTAGTAAGTTAAGATTGTTGCACATAATGAAAAATCAGTCAAGTCAATGTACAAATTTTTACAGTCTTGTATTTGCAAAGCTTGGATTTGGAGTTAGTTTAGGGTTAGGATTGGTTAGCGTTAGTTTTTGATTTAGTTAGTTTTCCTTTGTTTTGTTGTTTTCCTTTTCCTGTTCCTTTTGTTTTTGTTTGTAAATAGTTTGTTTTTCTATTTGTAAATATTCTGCTTCTATTTGTAAATAGCTTTGTTGTTGTTTGCTTGTTCTTCCTTTCCTTTCCTTTCATTTCTTTGTTCTTTGTTTCTGTCTTGTTTTGTTCTTTGAGGTTTATCTGTTTCTTTCCTTCTTTAAATAGTGGGTTGTTATCTGAAGCATACTTTGGTCATTAGGAGAGAAGTGATTTAGACATTTTCAGGTTTTCTGATGATTTTGTCCTGAATTCATTGTTTCATGCTCGTTGTCAATAAAAGTTGTGGAAAGTTTTGAAAACAAGGTGCAAAGTAGATAACCTTCATTAGCTCCTCTGAATCTTTCACAAATCAATAAGATCATCTTCTTTTGTAATGGTGTAATAGTCCTAGGACTATGGTGTTGTAAGATTTGAGTGAAAAATCTAATCTCCCAAGTGCTATTATGAGGTCCATGGTAGTTTTCAACCCAGAACAGATGTTAAGCATCTAGTATATAAAAAAAGAGTCTCTAAAATATCTGAAACTTAAGAAAAAAAAGAGAGAACTATTTAAAGAGAAAAGAGGACTCAATATGAATGGCTGATTTCAGTATCTCTACCGGGGCTATGGACGCCTGGTTGGAAATAGAGAAATGTTGTGAGAAAACTAGAGGTATCTTTGTCGAGGCTATGGACACCTGACTGGTAGCAGAGCAATTCCCATGATATCATTGCATAATATCTAAAGGGAATCAACTCATGTAGCTCAAATATTGCACATTGTTGTCCGGAATATCGAGAAAACTTTATAAAAGAGTGATGTGCAATCAAGCACACACATAGATTCTAAGGTGGCCAGTGTAGACTTACATTTGAGATTCTAGTTCAACATTGCTTGTTAAAACTGACCCAACTAGAGTTGTGATGTTCATAAACTAGGAGTTGTGGGTAGCTGAATCCTTCAGCTTCTTGAAAATGGTTAAACCATTTTCCCAGCCGAGTCGCCATTTGTTATGCCTTGCATAACCATCCCATTTTGATCTGGAACAAAATGGGTACCCCCCTTCTTTATTTTTTTTATTGCTTTTGGTTACCTACTTTCCTCTTGGGAGTTCTTTTGTTTTCTTCCTGGGTTTGTCTTCTTGTTTTGTCAAATTTTGGTTCTATCCCAGCATGCACTGGTTTTCTTCTTGCTAAGTATTGAATCACACTATCTTAGACAAGGGTGTATTTCATTTTGATATATCTTATGTGCTTCTAAGGAATAATGGGGACTCTATTTTGTAGGATTAAATCATGCACGTGATGACATTTTCCAAGGGAGCTCAGTTGCAGAGCATTCCTTAGTCCAGTTGGTCATAATTTTCTTCTAAGAAGAAAGTCGGAAAGACCTTGTTGATGTCTTGCCAACTACCAGTGCATTTTGTTAATAGGCGTCTGTGTTGCCTATTGGCAAGACCTCAAGGATGTCACAGCGATCAAAGTTCACATGTGGATACCTATCGGAAAGACATCAATCATCATCCCAGCGACTAAGAGTTTCCCATCAGCATGAAAGTCTCCTTCGGAGAAAGGTCTCGGCAAGATCTTTGTCTCACTGACCAGCGACAAAGAGATACACATATCGGCGGGAGATTTTTCCTTTAGGGAGATGTCTTGGCGAGTGCATCGGGTCTCACCGAAAAAGAGCAGAGGAAGGTCCCACCAAAGGTTTGAGCCCGGCGATAATTTTTCCTTTGGCAGGAGATCTGGCCGAAAGAAAAAAAATCTTAACGAAGGGTCAGTCTTCGATATGACATGAAGGGCTCAGGGAAATGTCTCCCCGATGTGGTATTGTCTCACTGACATGAAAGAAGGCATCGGCAGAAGGGGATTCCATCACCATAATGTCTCAGTGATATCTCAATGTCTCACCGATAGGATATGCCTTCAGGGAGACTGGATGCATTCGGCGTGGTGTCTGGGCGACTCTAAAATGTCTCACCGAAAGAAATTTGAGCTCAGAAGGAGCTCCCCGAAGGACTAAGGGGCTCGGCATAATGTCTGGCCGACAGCGAGGAGTCTTGCTAAAAGAAAGTGAGCTCGGTGAGAATAAAGAAAATTTGATGAAAGGTCTCGACGACCCAAGGATCTCTCGGCGACAGGACATAAAGTTCAAGGTAAGATCTCCCCAAAACAATGCAGTCTCCCTGACATTAAAATGGGCTCGCCAAAGGATTATGATGCCTTGCCATGACATCCCACTGACTTCAAGGAGCCCTGTCGAAGTAGAAGGAGTTTGAGCTCGAGGAGAAAAGAAGGCATCACCATAGAGTCTCACCAACCTGGTAGGATCTTGTTGATACAAAATGTGCTCGCCGAGAGAAGAGGGGCTTCACCACAAGGTCATACTGACTAGCGACTGTCATGCCAATAGTCTTTGTGAGCTCAGTATGACTACCACATCTCACCGAAGGATCTTGCCGACTGTCTTATGCTATGTCGATAGTTGCTAGAAGTGATATAATCGCATCAGGGAGACACGATTAGTGTCTCACCAACATGCGATTCAATGTGGACCACAATTGACTACCCGAGAATCCAGCGTGGCATATATCTAACTAATCAAGAAGAGCTAAGAGAGTAGACCGGTAACAATTTGACCAATTGACTGCCACCTTGAAGAAGGTTGATAGGATGCAAACGACATGAACTCATTATGAGATCGAAGGGTGATGGATCAGCTCAAGTGGTGCAAAGATCTCAAAGTAGGCCCGATGATGTTTCCAGAAGATGGTCAATGGGCAGAGAAGTCTAGAACATGAAGGAGGCTAGAAGAACAAAGAAAGTATGACTCACAGGGATAGTTGTAGTGACCCCTAGTAGAGATAGATCAGTATTAATGGCAACACTTTAGAGTGTAGACACTAAAAAAAATGTCCTAAGTCCACGAGCGTCATTTTTCTTGGTCATTGTTCTTCGATAATTGAATAACTTTAATTATTCAATTAGGTGTGACTGCATTCCTCTATTAATTAAATAGTTTTTAATTATTTAATTAATTCACCTTCTCATCTATATTATATCTTGATCAATTAAAATTATTTAATTGCGTCGCTAATATATCCCTTTCTTCAATAATTAAATAAATCATTTTTTATTTAATTATTTATCTTTCATCTATAGTCAAATAATAATAATAATCATTACTTGACCTTTTATTATTCTATAATTAAATAATTGTCAAAATTATTTAATTGTGTTTCATTCCTCTCTTTTGGATAAATAATTCAAATTAATTATCCATGTCTAATTTTCATCTCTCTAATTAACTAAATTGATAAATTTAATTAAATGCTCCTCTTTTCATTTTCTCTAAATAAATAATTTGGATAAATTATTTATTTTCCATTCCACTTGTCATTTTCCTCCATTTTGAATAAATTATTTATGCACCTCCACCTAGTCAAAGATGCTCTGTCATAATCCTTTGTCATAACATTCATTTCTGTCATAGCCTACATGTCTTGCATGTCTGTCATAGCTGTCAGGCGTCATAGCCGTCAACGTCATAGCTTTTCCATGCATGGCATATTCTTGGTGCATCAATTCTGGATCGTTGATCTTGGCATCTTTTCTGAGACTTAATCTCAACCATCCATTTTGTAACATCTCACTCATGTATTCTCATCCATTGATCTTGGAATCTTTCTAGAAGATTAATCTCAACCGTCCATTCTAATGGTTGTCTATAAAAGCAACCTTCCTTCTCCATTTTGATTTTAACAGCTATTTTTTTCCAACTTTCTTGCTACCATTTGTAGGTTTTGCATAAGTGTTTCAACAAATCTAAGGGAAAAGTTGCATAACAAGAATAAGGAGAGCAAGAGAAAGAATCAACCATAATGGGGAGTGTTTTCTTTTATGTTTTGTATTTTTCATTCTCTTCATTATTTGTTTTCTCTTGTTTGGATGTGGTTTAATAGTTTAGAAGTGTTGGCTATCACTTTTATCTATGCTATTTGATTTCTAACCCCATCTAACATTTGGTGAACCCGACGTGAAATAGAGAAGTTTGTGTGTTCTTGCTTATTTTTGTTGTTTTGCAGATTACAGCCAAGAATGCATATGAAATCCCGTCATCTTCATTGGAGCACAAAAAAATGGACGCATTAAATATTTTTAAAAATTTTCTGGGTTTTGTAGGTCTCATTTTCAGCTTTCCAGAACATTAAACAGTTTGAAATTTTATTAAGATTTGAGAAAGTTATGATTATTTTACTGATCGTAGTTTTTTAGGATTTAGTTGTTAAAATCCGATTTTTTTTCTTTTGTTTATAATACTTTTATTATGTAGGATTTTGCAAAAAAAATTCTGAGTTTTGAAGCTTTATGTCTTAACTTTCCACAGATATCTACAATTTAAATTTTTTTTTAATTTTGAAAAGGTTCTCACTTTTTTTTTAGTTTGTTGTTTTCATTCAAGTTTCTTTTTGGTTTACTAATCTTTTGTTTGTAGCGTGTGGCTTTTGAATGGAGCTCCAAAAAAAATTGAGCTCTTAGTTTTTAGTTTTCTTTGACTTATTTTTCTTAGTTTAGTTTAGTTTCTTCATTTTCTAGTTTAGTTATTTACTAACTTTTAGTTTGGTTTTTAATTTCTTGCTCTAACTTAGTTTTTTGTAGTTTTCTCATTGGTCCAAGACACTTATAAAACTATTAATTTGTGGTTTTGCAGCCCCGTTAGTCAAAGAATCATTTTATTAAACTATGTGTTTGTGATTTCTAGCTTAGGAACACTTCTTTTGGTGCATTAAAATGAACATGTGCTTGATTTTGTCTGACTATGCTTGAAGGTGGTAGGTGATTATGCTCTCACCTTGTGAAAACTAGGTGATCAAAAAACCAGACCCACCTTAATTTTTGTCACCCTCATGGCTTAATAATTGAAGTATCCTCTCCCCTTGCACTTTTGAGTGATCCTGGGTGTAAGAGAAATGGTTATTATTTCTAGAAATGGGTTTTCCTTAAGGGAAAAAGTACTCACCTTAAGGGACGACTCGACCGGTAACAGGCTAAAGCCAAGCCACTTCCAGCCGGGATATAAAATGGGTGCTTGAGGAAAGTTCAAGTACCACGAGTGTGGATGTGTCACACGGACAGAGTATTACTCCCATAAACCCTGTTGATCATAACCTCTTCAGGCTGGAGTGCCACCTAATTGGTGATTAATCTCTTGCCCCATGTGTGGCCACTCGAACGGATGCCCTAACTAAACACCTATTGTTTTAGAAGCCAACCATTTTCAGCCATTGCTTGGTATAGTGTAGGGTACAGTATCATGCCCGAAGATACTCACTACTGACTCCCTTGAGTAGAGATAACATTTATTAGGAAGTGATGACCCAAGAATTCAAAGTTGGTGTGCTCGAATGACGTTAATGAGCCGTGGAGGGGAGCCAATGCCACCAAACTTCTAAGCTATCCACTCTTGAGAAGGAAAGGTGTTTAGCACCAATCTGGGGTATATCGGTGGACTATATCAAGTATACAAACCCTTGGCCTATTAGGATTGTGCTTGTCTCATGTGCATTTGCATACACCAAAATATCGTGCTTGTCAAGTATTTTCTAGATTTTCAAACAATATACACAACATTCACAGATCTGAATACAAACAATTGACTTGAAACAAACATCACACCTAGTAACTTGCAACACCTCAAAACATTTCCAAAACCATCAACCAAACATGTCTAATTGTTATCCTCCATATTCATCCACGACCTATGAACGAAACCAAAAGATTGAATATCTTGACCATCATTTGAAAGAGCTTGAAAAACAACTTGAATCCCAACATTTGAATGAAGTGATGTAATCATCTCATAAACCTTTATCCTTACCCAAAACTACATCATCCAAGTTCAATATCCATGATTTTCTGCAAAGGCTAAATGAGAAACCTAAATCTATGTCCTCAAACACAAATAATCTTGAGCAATCCTACCATGTCATGCATCTATCTTCATCTTCCATAATTCAAAATGAACCTTATGAGTCTTCCACCCAAGTTAACGATTTCATCCAACCATCCTCTCCTATCATACCATCTACATCCAATTATTCATGTCAATCTCTTATTCCAAAGCATGCTAGCATAGACTCCCTTGCACATCAAGATCAAAGCATTCTTTCCACTCCATCCAATGATACCAAAATTTTGCAACCCCTTCCAATCTTTGACCAAGATCCCATCTCTCAAGAACCTCATGATGATCCCCTTATCTCTTTTTGTTTCATTCAAGATGATTCCCTTCCATCTCAAGAGAAAAGTATCCTTCCAAATCGTCCTTCCACCTCATCTAATGAATCCATACCATCTCATGATTCCATCATATCCAATGATCAAGATATGCTTTCCACAAAATATTAGGATTCCCTTCCTCATCAAGATCAAGATAAACCTCCATTCAAAGATACCCTTTCATTCCATGATGATGTTCATCCTTCTCATGATCAAGACATGCCTTTCATACCACCTCGTGTTGATTCCATACCCAATAAAGAGCAAGCCACTCCATCTCCTACACCTCTTGATCCTTTTCCAAGTCAAGATCAAAGTACCCCCTTATCCCCACGTCAAGATCCTATCACACATCCTAATTCCTCTCATGATCACAATCCTCCACAAGAGTCTATCACCCCTATTCAAACTATCCATGAACCTCTTACCTATCAAATGGGTTCTCTCACTTTTATCCAAGGTGGTTTACTCGAAGATCTTGTTATTCCTTCTATATCACAACCACCTCACGATGGACTTGCATCTTGTTTCATAAACAATATATATCATGTTGGCAAACGAATGTGTCAAAGTATGAACTACAAAGGAAAAGGATTAGGCATTCATGAACAAGGTATCCTAGAACCCCTTTATATCCAAGAAAATCCATATTATCATGGCCTTGGTTATACAACTCACGCTCAAGACATTGGTACCCATCGTAAGTCCATATTCCACCAAAATAAACCTAAGTATCCTAGTCTATCAAATCTTCCATCTATCCTTGGTCCTTATCATCCAAACCCTAGTTCATCAACCCTTACATCCATATTGGGGCCCTACATCCCTCCATCTCCTATCCATCAAGAACAACAAAGGCACACAACCTTGATGCCCTCTCAAAATTCTACCTACACTAACCCATCCATAAGACCTCCATATCATTCATCTCCATCCACCCATCCCATTGCTCTTGGAAGCAATTTGGGTGCCAAATTTCAAAAGCTTCCATATCAAAATCCACATGTATCAAAGGATCAACATGTCTCCTTGAAGAGCCATGCAAAAATAAAAGAAAATTTGATCCCAAGTCAAAATAAAAATCCAAAAGGCCACAAAGGCCCATCAAGTCAAAAGAAAAATCCAAAAGGCCACAAAGGCCCATCAAGTCAAAAGAAAAAATTCAAAGGCCACAAAGGCCCATAAATCAAGAAGAAAAAATTCAAAGGCCACAAAGGCCCATAAAGAAAAAAGAAGAATCTCAAAGGCCACAAAGGCCCATGAATCAAAAATCAAATTCAAAAGCTATGTGGATTCCTAAAAGTCTCATAGAAGCAATAAAATCTAAATTGGCATCCAAATTTGCTAATCCAAAAGCTTCCTCCTATTGTCCATCTAAAAACCTATCACCTTCCAAATTCATTTTTCCTCCATCACTCCACCACCCTTCAAGGTGTGTGCCAATGTTGATCTTTCCATCCTTTCCATCTATCCATCAACAAGCCTTCCAACCTCATGTCCATTATCCACCATTCATCCCCCATTATCCTCCTTTAATCCAAACTTTTGCATAAGTCCTTAGTTTCTTCCATCATGCCATTAAAATACCTACAATTATGAGATTAATCCTCCTTGCCATGGTTTATTAGAGCACATATTCAAGGGATATTAGTTGTGAAACTTGATGCTTGATTCCTCCCTCCATTTTCCTATCATGCATATATTATCTTCCATATTCATTTATCCCTATCCATATCCTATCTTCCATATTCCTCTTGTACTCTACACTTGGGGGCAAGTTTCATCCCTCTTATCATGCATATTCATTATCCTCTTTATGTTCATCATTTACCTTTCCACCTTTGATCTTGACAAGGTTAAGAATCTTCTTGAACATTGTATATCTTATCCTATACACTTTTATCCATATCTTCCATACCATATCCTTCACTGTATCCATATTCCACCATCCTATCTTAATGCATCATTTCTTCCCTTCCTTGGTCTTGATGAGGAATAGGAGCAAAATACTTAGGCATTGTGTCCATATCTTATCGATCTTGATTATCCTATTCATTATCCTTATCTTTGCATTCTTCCATCCCATATCTCCTAGCTTATCAAAATCCATGTCCCATTTCCTTCCTTTGTTCTTGATGAGATTAGGGGCAAAATTACAAACACATGCTTTGGATTTCCTTTCATATCCTTATGTGCTACCATTCCATCATATTTTACATCCTTATCATTTATCCATGATTAAATCACCTCCAATGTTGGTCATCATGTTCCTTTGCAACCTTGAATCTTATCATGTGAATCATATTTGAGCCTAGTTGTAAAACATTATCCAATCCTCATATTTTTTGCCAATCAATCATAAACAATCATCAATCTTA
This sequence comes from Sequoia sempervirens, assembly GCA_007258455.2. Classification (NCBI taxonomy): domain Eukaryota; kingdom Viridiplantae; phylum Streptophyta; class Pinopsida; order Cupressales; family Cupressaceae; genus Sequoia; species Sequoia sempervirens. The sequence continues at coordinate 108,167,427 of VDFB02047230.1, forward strand.
TTGTACTTAGATGAATCAGTGATCCTAAGTACTTATCATCATCATGCCTTATGGAATCGATCATTCCTGGCATCCAATCAACCAACCATTATCATCTTTTGACAAAGGATATGTTGCTTGTGTGACATGTTTTGCAGTGAATCTTTCATTTTGATCTATCATTTATCCATGGTAGCATTACCTCTACTGTGGAAGATCTTATTCATTCAATCAGTCATATCACATTTCATTTCACTCCATCTTTAAAACTTCAAAAAATTCAAAAAAATCACAAAATGTCCTGAAAAAATTCAAAAAAAATCATAAAATGTCATGAAGAAATCCAAAAAAATCAAATATTCCAAAAATCCCAAAAACATCAAAAATTCCAAAAAACAGTGACACTTTCAAATCACCACACAACTTTGAACTTCAACAAAATCAAAACATGAAAATGTTGACAATCAAGCAAACATTATAACATAAATATCAACCCATCTTACAAATCCAACCAAAACACATAAACTGTAACGAGAATCATTTTTTTACATCGAAGCAAAACCCCTGTTTGTTTGTTGATCTTTGCTTATTTTATGATTTTATCTTTGGTGGCATGTCTTTTAGCTTCTTCAGGATGTCTTTGACTAGAGAGGCAAGGATGGGGCATGTTCACTTGTTTGTTGTTTACAGATTGTTTCTTATTCACTTGATGACTTGTCTTAGGACATGGTTGTCTAAAACCATCAAGTACCTATGAGTCTAATGTGGATGAGAGCATTCCTTGTTTGATAGTGTCTTCTATGCAATAAGTATTCAGGTCATCTAAGGTTCTTATAACTAGATGCTTATACTTCATTACTAAATAGAAATGCAAACAGTATTCAGGTCATCTAGATGTTCATGTTATCTAGATGCTTATACTAATTTGTGACATAATAAGTCTGATGATGATAAAAACACTTAAATGGTACAAGAAGCTTCATCACCTTCATTATCTTCCATCTTGCATTTCATTTTCTTCATCTTTCTTGTCACAGAGAAATCAATTAATTTCTTAACTCACGGATATGTGTCTCTTGAATCAAATCTCAAATCAATCAACCCGCTTCTTGAAATTGCATGTCCCCTTAATCAATCAATCAATCCATCATTGCAACAACTTGTCTTGCGTAAGCATAATTCTCAATCAGCTTCATCAGCTCATCAACCTGGCTATACTGATCATTTCCATCAATTGTTCAATTACACCCATCAACTGTGCATTTTCATCAAAATGTACATCACTACTTTATCACTTACGCAATATCAAGTATCTAATCACTTTATGGACATCTATCGAGAGATTAATCTTCTTAAAATCTATTTGTTCAATCTCTCGAGGGGGCATATCATTCTTATCATAATCCTTACTAAGATATCTTTGGGGCATGTATCAGTTGATCAATCTTTTTCTTTGAAACAATGCAACAAGTTGCATTGTCTCAAAGAGGGGCAAAAATATCATTCTTATCATAATCCTTACTAAGATATCTTTGGGGCATGTATCAATTGATCAATCTTTTTCTTTGAAACAATGCAACAAGCTACATTGTCTCAAAGAGGGGCAAAAATATCATTCTTATCATAATCCTTACTAAGATATCTTTGGGGCATGTATCATTTGATCAATATTTTTCTTTGAAACAATGCAACAAGTTGCATTGTCTCAAAGAGGGGCAAAATGTAGACACTAAAAAAAAGTCCTAAGTCCGCGAGCGTCATTTTTCTCGGTCATTGTTCTTCGATAATTGAATAACTTTAATTATTCAATTAGGTGTGACTGCATTCCTCTATTAATTAAATAGTTTTTAATTATTTAATTAATTCACCTTCTCATCTTTATTCTATCTTGATCAATTAAAATTATTTAATTGTGTCGCTAATATATCCCTTTCTTCAATAATTAAATAAATCATTTTTTATTTAATTATTTATCTTTCATCTATAGTCAAATAATAATAATAATCATTACTTGACCTTTTATTCTTCTATAATTAAATAATCGTCAAAATTATTTAATTGTGTTTCATTCCTCTCTTTTGGATAAATAATTCAAATTAATTATCCATGTCTAATTTCCATCTCTCCATTAAATTAAATTGATAAATTTAATTAAATGCTCATCTTTTCATTTTCTCTAAATAAATAATTTGGATAAATTATTTATTTTCCATTCCACTTATCATTTTCCTCCATTTTGAATAAATTATTTATGCACCTCCACCTAGTCAAAGATGCTCTATCATAATCCTCTGTCATAACATTCATTTCTATCATAGCCTACATGTCTTGCATGTTTGTCATAGCTGTCAGGCATCATAGCCGTCAACATCATAGCTTTTCCATGCATGGCATATTCTTGGTGCATCAATTCTGGACTGTTGATCTTGGCATCTTTTCTGAGACTTAATCTCAACCATCCATTTTGTAACATCTCTCTCATGCATTCTCATCCATTGATCTTGGAATATTTCTAGAAGATTAATCTCAATAATCCATTCCAATGGTTGTCTATAAAAGCAACCTTCCTTCTCCATTTTGATTTTAACAGCTATTTTTTTCCAACTTTCTTGCTACCATTTGTAGGTTTTGCACAAGTGTTTCAACAAATATGAGGGAAAAGTTGCATAACAAGAATAAGAGAGCAAGAGAAAGAATCAACCATAATGGGGAGTGTTTTCTTTTATGTTTTGTATTTTTCATTCTCTTCATTATTTGTTTTCTCTTGTTTGGATGTGGTTTAATAGTTTAGAAGTGTTGGCTGTCACTTTTATCTATGCTATTTGATTTCTAACCCCATTCTTATCATAATCCTTACTAAGATATCTTTGGGGCATGTATCATTTGATCAATCTTTTTCTTTGAAACAATGCAACAAGTTGCATTGTCTCAAAGAGGGGCAAAATGTAGACACTAAAAAAAATGTTCTAAGTCTGTGAGCGTCATTTTTCTTGGTCATTGTTCTTCGATAATTGAATAACTTTAATTATTCAATTAGGTGTGACTGCATTCCTCTATTAATTAAATAGTTTTTTAATTATTTAATTAATTCACCTTCTCATCTCTATTCTATCTTGATCAATTAAAATTATTTAATTGCGTCGCTAATATATCCCTTTCTTCAATAATTAAATAAATCATTTTTTATTTAATTATTTATCTTTCATCTATAGTCAAATAATAATAATAATCATTACTTGACCTTTTATTCTTCTATAATTAAATAATCGTCAAAATTATTTAATTGTGTTTCATTCCTCTCTTTTGGATAAATAATTCAAATTAATTATCCATGTCTAATTTCCATCTCTCCATTTAATTAAATTGATAAATTTAATTAAATGCTCCTCTTTTCATTTTCTCTAAATAAATAATTTGGATAAATTATTTATTTTCCATTCCACTTGTCATTTTCCTCCATTTTGAATAAATTATTTATGCACCTCCACCTAGTCAAAGATGCTCTATCATAATCCTCTGTCATAACATTCATTTCTGACATAGCCTGCATGTCTTGCATGTTTGTCATAGCTGTTAGGCGTCATAGCCGTCAACGTCATAGCTTTTCCATGCATGGCATATTCTTGGTGCATCAATTTTGGACCGTTGATCTTGGCATCTTTTCTGAGACTTAATCTCAACCATCCATTTTGTAACATCTCTCTCATGCATTATCATCCATTGATCTTGGAATCTTTCTAGAAGATTAATCTCAACCGTCCATTCCAATGGTTGTCTATAAAAGCAACCTTCCGTCTCCATTTTGATTTTGAACAGCTATTTTTCTCCAACTTTCTTGCTACCATTTTTAGGTTTTGCACAAGTGTTTCAACAAATCTGAGGGCAAAGTTGCATAACAAGAATAAGGAGTGAAAGAGAAAGAATCAACCATAATGGGGAGTGTTTTCTTTTATGTTTTGTATTTTTCATTCTCTTCATTATTTGTTTTCTCTTTTTTGGATGTGGTTTAATAGTTTAGAAGTGTTGGCTATCACTTTTATCTATGCTATTTGATTTCTAACCCCATCTAACATAGAGTATTCAAGGAAGATTTCAGAGGAAGAATTCGAGTATGGACATGGAGACAGAAGGGTTAATGTTGCAACTACAAAAGATCTAAAGGATTCTCCTAAGGACAAAAATCTTTCACCAACATGGACAATAGGGATTCACATTGAATGTATAATCAACTTTATCAAAAAGATCTGAGAGCTGACCCTCCTGCAAATAGTAGATATTTTGTAAACCCTAAATACAAAGGATGGCGCATTCTTTTTGGTACATTTTGTATATATGGCGTTCTTGCCTCTTTGTAAAAGAGGGAGAAACAAAAAGTAGAAAGACCTGGTAGAATCAGAAAGTGGTAGATAGAGAACTTCTAGTTGGTAGTCAGTAGAAGTAGGAGCAGAACTTGTAGAGAAAAAATGGTAGTTAGGAGTTAGATTCAGTAGAAGACTAATGTATATTTCAATTTTCTTAGTGAAAATGGAAGCAATTTGGAGCCACAGATTTTATGTACACTGGTGATTGTGCCAACTTTGTAAATATTGCTTATCTATTTCATTGATAGTAGTAACCAGATCTTAATCTACTTCATGTTGTATTCGAGAATCGTGTTTGTCTTGAATTAATCATTTGATTTAGGAAGCTCTCAAGGAATGAAGTTTGATTTTATGTTTTGTTTAAATGGTAACTTGCAATCTACTGTTGAAATTAGTATTGTGAATGAATGGAACTGTGTGCTAGTCAAAAGTTAATTTTGTTTTGCAGTTTTAGTTAGGAATTCCTTGGAAGGTGATAGGTTTGGTGAATTTAGATGAATTATCATTCTTTTCTATTCCAAAGCCTTGACCCATCTTTTTCTATTTCTTTAAAACCCTGGTTAAAGTAGGTTTAAATTCATGCTTGATCTTAGAACAATCCAAAAGCTCCACACCAACAGACCCCTTGAACATTAATGTTACATTGACCACTAAGTGACATCAGCACAGTTGAGAACCAACTACAAAGACCTTGAGAGTTGAGACATCCATGTGTTTTCTTTCTCTTTCAGGGGAAACAAAATAGCAATATTTTGTTTGCATGTTGTTGTGCCAAGACACGCGTCAGGAGAAACAAAATAGCAATATTTTGTTTAACTATTGTTGTGCCACTTGGACCGTCAACATATCCTTCAGGTCTAAATAGGACCAAAAGAAGACATTTTAGATTACATTCCATTCCCTATGTTATAATGGATGGCATACTCTTCAAAAAGAATTTCAATGGAGTCCTGTTAAGATGCATAGAGATAGATCAAGTCAGCAGATTGTGAAAGAATTTCATGATGGTTCCTCAAGTGGCCTTTTTTTTGCAAGGACTATTGTTGCAAAACTTATGAGGATTGGTTATTATTGGCCAACCTTGTTCAATGATGCTCACAAATGGGTGAGAATTTGTAAAAAGTGTTCTTTCTTTTCTAGAAATCAAAGGTTGGTTGTCCTCCCTTTTCACCCCTTTCAAGTTGATCATCCATTTACACAGTGGAGTTTGGATTTATCGGCATGATAAATCCACCATCAAGTGATGGTCATAAGTGGATTTTAACAACTAAAGATTACTTTACAAGGTGGACAGAGGTAGTTGCTTTGAAGGATGCCACTGATGCTTTAGTTTTAGAATTCCTTGATGGAATTGTTACAAGATTTGGCACTCCTTCCACCATTATTTCTAATAATGCCAAGGAATTTACTAGTGCTCAAATTCTTGAAGACCTCATCTAATTATTATCCTCAGGGTAATGGTTTGGTTGAGTCTTCAAATAAAAATATCATCTAGATTATCAAGAGGACCATTGAGGATAAACAAAGGGTTTGGCATAGAAAGTTGAGGATAGCCCTTTGGGCTAATAGAATTACTCCTAAAAGAGCAATAGGTAATTCTCCTTTCATGCTAGTTTATGGAAGGGAAGCAATAGTACCGTTATCATTGGAGTTTCCTTCCCTTGAGTTAGCACATCAGCTAGAGTTAGAAGAAAATAATGCCATGATAGTAAGGTTGGTTGAGCTCTTGGAATTGGAGGAGACAAGGAATAAGTTTGTACAAGTCATAGAATCACATCAAGCATAGGTCAAAAATTTTTTTTATAAAAAAGGCAGTTCATAGGATATTCCAAGAGGGAGATCTAGTGCTAAATTGGGATGCAGACAAAGATAAAGTTGGAAGAAATTCCAAGCTTAATTTCATTTGGAGTGGTCCATGTGTCATCACTAGTTGCAAGGAGGCTAATGCATTCCATCTATCAAGGTTGGACAGTGAAGTTCTTCCAATCTTAGCCAATGGGATTCACTTCAAACCTTATTTCTAATAGTTTTTGAGTTTTTGTGTACATATTGTAAAGTTTTTTTTTCCATAAGTTCTTTTGCACACCCTAAATTCTCCTTAAGGGAATGTATGCCCTTACTTTCCATGCTTTCTTCTAAGTGAAGGCCTGCACATGTCTTTTTTTTCCCTTGGGAGGCCCAGCTGTTGAGGTTTTACCCTCATGACCCCATGTCCAATGGATTGATAAGGCCTCTACATTATGATGGAGTCCCTAAAATTTTTGACATTTTGAGATCGCTTTGAGCTTAGTAATGTCATGTCACATGTTGCCCATAGATAGGGTTTAGGGTTTTACCTCTATAACTTTGTTTTCAAATGCTTTACTTTTAAAACCTTGGGCATTTTAATTTTACATTGGCCTACTCTACCTAGTGGTCAGTCATTCTAGTTATCATTTGAGCCATCACGGTGCATTCCTTTACTGGCCCTCTTGTCTAATTTGTTAAGTCACCTTCAACCATGAAGTGTTTTAATTCTCCTAATGTTGGGCTTTAATATTTTGCTCCTAAATGACTTAAGTCTAAGTCATTCATCCTCAAGGATAAAAGTGTCATTGGCCTAGTCATGGCCCTCTTTTATGACTAACTTTGTCGTTTGTGCAAGATTAAAGGTCATCTGATCAGGGGAATTAATTTGAATCATTCCCCACTGGCTGCTTTTTGGAAGATTTTGACAATGAATCCAATTCTATGATGACAAATTATTCCCCATATAGGAAGAAGTTGGATGAAATCATTGATTTCAATTGACCATCTAATGATGAATATGAAGAATGGGGAAGAGTATTTGTTGGTCAATTGGGTCTATAAGTGTAGATGTGAAACATATATAATTGGTCAAGTATTGTACAGGTCTGGCCTTAGAAATTCCAATGCATAAAAAATATGTTTCATAGGTAAATGTAAGTGTTGATGATGTGGAGTGTTGACTGGGATGTAGATTCACTTTTTTCTTTGCATCATTTTTTCATCTTGCTCAATGGAATGGATGTGCTACAACATAGAAGATTATTCTTTTTGAAATGTTCTTTTGGAGGGTGATGCTACTTGTTACAACAAATGCAAATAATATTTTTCTCATATGTATTCCCTCCAATTTGAACGATGTAAATATAACTAAATTAGGGAATATGTTTTGTAGTGGTCCAATTATAATTTGACATGTGTACATCTGGCCTGAAGCTTGTTTTTTCTCCCTTATTCTATGAAAAGGAATTCAAGGCCGTTTGTGTGGGTCTTTTATTGAATTCTGGAATCGAATTGTGAAAATGGAGAGCACAAAGCGAATGTGTTAGAAGTTATTGTCTAATGCTTTGAGTCTAGATAGTAAATTTAGTCAAATGTGTGGTTCCTAAGCATATCTAAATGATAATGCAAGTTTTCGGAGTCTATAGTCTCTCAAATTTAGATCTATACTTGAATTATTAATGAAAATTATGATCAAAGATAATTTCATTAATTGTTATCACTTTCATACTTTGGTATATGTTTTGGTTTTAGCTCTGGTTCAAAGAATCGGTTAAAATGCTTAGATCAAATCATAAATTCATGTTTAGGGATATTGGATTTGATAAGTAGTCTTTAGAATCCAGTTACAGATTTTTGAATTGCAAGGTAATTTCACTTAGATCATGGATGTTCAGAATTAAATATACCTTATATTTCGATTTGCTTAGACTCCTAGCCCGTAGATAATGGCATTGATCATAACCCCCGTAAGTCTTTCTCATGGTTCCAGTTACCCAACTTGAGAACATCTTTTTAAATAATCACTAATCTATCTTTAATTTATTGTGGTTGGTATTATCTTGTATTCTTAGCTTAATATGCATAATTCATTCAAGGAAATGCCAAATTCTTGAAGGATTTCATCTTATTAGTCATTGGTGAGAATATATATGCTTGATTATGCAATGTATACTTATTTTTTTTGAAATAATTGTATAATGTACATTGTTGGACCACCCTCCGAGGTTTTGCAAAGCCTGAAGTGCACGAGATAAAAGTGATTGGTGTTATATCTTTCTTGTTGGCCACTTATCTTGCATGTATTCAAGATTTGAGTTTGGAAAACCCGTAGGTATCTGGCGAGATTTGATTGGTTCGTTGAAAACAACCAAAAAAATGGCAACTCTATTGGGGACATAAGCTTTACAATTATTAGTTCTCTAGAATGCCTTATCATAGATCACTATATTATATGGTGATATTTACTTATAGAGTCGGTCAAATAGAAGTTTTTGCTAAATTTAGCTCAAATATTTGTCAAATATTTCACCAAAATTCTCAATAAGTTTATTGCTCCTTTGTTTTCAAAGATTGTGTTCAAAATTCATGTAAATGCACATCGTATGTGTCAAAGTTTTTGTCAGTTCCTCAATATTTGTTGAAATTTGCATAGAGAATAACAAAATTGCTACTAATTTTTCTCAAGGAATTTGGGTGGTGACTCTAAAGTCTCTACACCAGTGTGAGCAAGTGTTTAAGGATATTAAAGTAAAGAAGAAAAGTGTAAAGTAATCAAAGAATTTGACGGATCTGAAGAATATTTACATGCAAATGCAAGGAACATGAGGTCACATGAAGAAGCATCCAGAGCAAAAGCTAGAGGGAGAATTGCCCAGGAACAAGAATGCTCGTGAGAAATGGATAAAAGCAAAGGAAACTGAAAATTGTATGTCTACCCATCATCTAGTCCCTAAACATGATATTTGCTCTAGTTCTAGTTTAGAATGTGAAAGGAATCTGTTCGATTTTAGTGATAACACTTCCAATGAGAAGGGAGAAGTTTTTATGAAGTCTATTATAGATGAGAACTCCTCAGACCTGGGCTATCAAGCCATGAAGTGGATAGAAAAGGAGAGAATAGAAAGGGATAGAATAAAAAAGATAATGTTAGTGCTAGGCATGCTAGAGCTGAAGGATATGTGACCCCAAATTCTCATACATATACTCTCATTCCTCCTGAACTACTAACTGGAGATGAATATTCCTATGATGTTGTTTCCCACCAAGTTGAGACTGTAGTAGCATCTGATCGAGATACTACTTTGCTAGATGAATAAGAGGTGTTGAATGATATACAATCACTCAATGAAAGAGCCTTTAGATGCAAAGAAAATAGAAAGAAGAGGTATGCAAAGAAGGAGAAAAGAATAAGGGATGTCATGATGCAAAGGGATATGTTAAGAAGGAAGGTTGAGGAGATGGAAACACTAGACAAGTTAGCAGCCAAATCTATCGAAGCATCTGACCCAGTTATGAATGAGATTGTAGGAAACATCCCTGTAGTTTCCACTGTTGATAAGATTGTTGCCACTTCAGAAACCAATACCTCTCAAAATACTTCTATCCCAATTGACCCTCCCCCAAAAATACAAATCATGAACCCCATAATGTTGATAAAGGGAAATGACCTATGGGAGAGAGAAAAGAAAATGAAGGAGTAAAAATAAATGAGGGAGGTGCTTCCAAGAAAGATACACTGTAAGATGATTGTATTCCATTACTGAATAAATTGATGAAATAAAATGAAGAATTGGATAGGAAGATGAAGGAAATGGAGGTACTTGCTAAAAACAAAGAAATGAAAAAGAAGCTCAGTTTCTTGGAATCCACATTGAAGGACCCTGTCCCTAAAACCCAGAGCCCCCAAGCCCATACATCATCCTTGAGTCCACATATGAATGAAAAGTCACCATCTACTAGCAACCCCTCCAGTTCTTCCTCACAACATGAAGATAAAACTAGAACAATCCATTTCAATGATCAGCATGACTCCCAACACAAAAGGTCTAGACACAATAGTGATAGGAGAGGTAATGATAACCAAGATGAGGAAGAAGGACTTGTTGGTAGCATATTGTTGCACACTAATAGGTATAGATAGCTATGTTTTGAAAACATCCCAGGATACCCAAATCTAATGCTAGATAATGCCAAGAAACATGTGCCCAATTTTACTGGCAACAATGCCCTCAGTGGTGAAGACTACTTAAAAGATTTTTAGAGTTTTTTAGAAGACTTTGAATTGTGGGATGAGGATGTGGCTATGAAATACTTTATGCAATCCCTAACAGAGAATGTAATGGATTGGTATAGGATCTTGTTAGATGCAAGCATTAATTCCAAGGATTCATTCTTTTGAATCTTCATAGAGAAATATGGAGACCAAGCCAATCCACGGTTTAGGTTGAATGACTTTAATAATATTACAAAACAGCACAATGAAATGGCTACTAAGTTTAATGTGAGGTTCTAGAAGGAAATGTAAAAAGTCCCTAGATTCCTGAGGCCCAATGAAAGAGCATGCTCGGTTATGTACTGTAATGCATATGACTCTAAGATGTGTTATCTGCTGAGGGACAAGAATCCACAGTCCCTAAGGGAAGCCTACAAGATGGTGGTAAACATTGAAAACAATAGAAGGGAATCTAGTAAAGTTGGAAGAAGGGATGACCCTAGGCCTTCGAAGAACTCAAAAGCTCAAAATGAGAAAGCAATTAAAGTTGCAACTCTAGATGAAAAGTTGGATCAAGTTCTCAATCTATTATAGAAGCAGGCAAAGAATGACAAACCCTAATTCTAGAGAAATGATAGACCCCGAAGGCTTTAATATTATCCTTATCATACCAATTGGCATAATGGGAAGCCAGTTCAAAATAATCAGAAGAACTTTTAGGCTACACCCGACCCTTTTCATAAAAATACCACAAATGTTTTTGAAAACTTACCATGGTGTGGAGTGTGTGAGATGCCTCACTCATCACAACAATGTGTAGTTGTGAGGCCCTTGGAAGAAACTCAAGATGATCAAGGGGAGTCTAATTCTCCTCATAATCCAAATGAAACTGCAAATGTATTCATGATTAGGTTAGATTTGGAATGTGGTGATTATTCTTCTAGTGGTGATGTTGACACAAATGATTCTGGATGTGCAAAGACACAAAGCAAGTTTACACCATCAGCAAGTGCTTTCATATGAAGAAAGAGATGATTACACTGCTTACACTCTTGAGTTAGATAATGTTTCTCTGAGAAGACCTTCAAATGAGGAAATAGAGAGATATACAATTGCATTGGCTACTAGAGCTCAAGTAAGAAGTGATCTTCACCTAAGGAATAGGGTGATGAGCAGAAACCAAGGCCATTCTGGAGGCATGTTCATTAAAGAGAAAAATGCAGAGAGTAAAGGAATTAAGACAGAAAACAAGAAGGAAGAGACCAAGCCCAAAGAAGCTAAAGAAATGAGAATTTGGGCCAAGAAAGGTAGCAAAGCAAAGGTTACTACTGAAGCTACACATTAGGATCTGAAGGCCAAGGAATTGAAGCCTACCCTTGAAAAGATTGATAAGAAAGCTAATAATGTAGTGCCTCAAGACATAATACTTCCTAAGTTACTAAGTTATTTTCCCATTGACATGTTTTAGGTTTTGTCTCAAGTCTCGATCATAATCCCATTTCTAGAGGTGATGAGGATTGATGAGCATAAGAACAAAATGGTAGCTTTCATTAATAGAATTGTCAAGGGTAGAAAAGACAAAGCAAAGGCTAATGCACCTGAAACAAGTAAGAATCAAGAAAAATATATTGAGGTAGGGGTAGTAGTTAATGAGAACCATGAGATTTATTTGGGAACCATTGTCACTGCAAATCCTAGTCTAGTCAATCCTTTCTTTTTGAGCTTGATCATTGATGGAAAACTACTCAAGAATTGTATTATAGATTTTGGTGCTTCAAATAATGTCATTATAGTCAGGATGATGGAGGAAATGGGCTTGAAGGTTGATAGCACCTATGGAAAATGCTATGTTATGGATTCTAGAGAGGTCCCTGTTATTAGGGTAATTTATAAAGTCCCATATAAATTGGTTGTGTTCCTTGAAAAAGAGATGGTCATGGGTGTCACAATGGTGGATATTCCACTAACTTATGGAATGTTACTATCAAGACAATGGTGTGCTTCTATGGGATGAAGTATGCAATGTGATTTTTCATTTGCTACATTCTCAATTGATCATAAGGATGTAAAAATTTCTCGAGAATCAAGATTTTGACATATGATTGAGTATATTGAAGAGCCAGAGGAGCCCCCAATAATTAACTTTGTGGACACTGGCATAGATGCCTTTCATGTGGAAGAGTTGAAGTAAGAAGAATAAGAAGCTAAGCCTGCACCAATTGTTAAAGAGGTCTTGCAAGCACCACAGGAGGATGCTCTATGGACTATGTATTTTGATGGAGCCTATTCTAAGGAAGGCTCAGGAGTAGGAGTCATTCTCATCTCTCCACAAGGTAAGACCTTTAAGTACTCATTCTTGTTGCAATTTGTATGTACAAACAATGTTGTTGAATACGAGAATTTATTACTTGGTTTAAAGTTAGCTTCTAAACATGGGATAAAATTATTAAAAGTATTTGGGGATTCGGAGCTAGTATTTTCCCAAGTCAGGTCTAGGTTTTTCACTAAGGACAAGAGGTTGAGACAATATAGGAATGAGGTTTGGGACACTACTGAGGCCTTTGATTCCTTCGGTATAGATTGGATAGAGAGAGGACAAAATTTTAGAGAAAATTTATTAGCCAACATTGCAATAAAGCTAGATGATGTAACTTTTTTATGGTGTCTCAAGAATAGAGGTACAAACATGATGTGCAGTGCCTAACAACATTTTCCATTAGAAATTTTTTGAATATGACAATGATATTTTGAAGTTCCTACATTGGATTGACTAGTATGAAATTCATGAGATTGACTTTAGCTCATATGTGGAGGAAGTTGATGGAAAGGATACATTGTTTGGAAATGAGATAATTCAATTGAAAACAAATAAGATTTACAAGGTATTAGTTGCACTAGAAAGGGTCTTTGATAGCCTAGATAGATCAAATTCCAAGCAAGCATCTACACATAAAGAAGACCTAGAGGAGATAAATTTGGGAACAAAAAATGCTCCTAAAAAGGTATATATAGGAAAAAAAATGAAGCCCCATGTGAGGACTATGTTAATTCCTTATTAAGGAAATACAGACATGTATTTGCATGGTCCTATGATGATCGAAAGGCCTACAGGGAAGATTTGTTCCAACATGAGATCCCATTGAAGCCTAACACAAAGCCTTTTAGGCAAAAATAAAGACCTATCAATCCCACCTTGAGGCCCAAAATGCAAGAGGAGCTTGCTAAGATGAGTGATGCAGGAATTATTAAACCCATAAGGCACTCTTCATGGGTGTCCAACTTGGTTCCAAACAGCAAAAAGAATGGTGAATTAAGACTGTGTGTGGATTTTAGGAACCTTAATGTTGCATCCTTGAAAGATAATTACCCCTTACCTAACATGGAAGCAATGCTAGAAAAGGTAACAGGTTGTGAACTACTTTCTATCATGGATGGATTTTCAAGTTATAACTAGGTTATGGTGAGGGAATCACAATAGTACAAAACAACATTTATCACACCATGGGGGACCTATGTTTATGTGAGGATGCCTTTCAACCTAATAAATGTTGGTGCCACTTTTCAAAGAGCCATGGATGTGGATTTTTCCAATTTCATAGATTTGTTTCTTTCTATCTACCAAGATGACCTTATTGCTCATAGTTAGGAGGAGGAAGATCATTGTTCACACCTTGATAAAATTTTCATTAGAGACCTAGAATATCATATTTCATTTAACCCCAAGAAATGCTCCTTTGGAGTTAAAGAAGGTAAGTTGCTAGGGCACATTCTCTCAAAAGACGGTATCAGAATTGATCCTGGAAGAGTAGCAGCCATAGATAAAATTACACCACCTAAGAATGTTAAAGGAATCCAATATTTCTTTGGACAGATAAAATTTTTGAGGAGATATGTGATTAATTTTGTAGAGATCATTACGCCTATCTTGAAGATGCTCAAGAAAGGAGAGAAGGTGGTATAGTCAGAAGAGCCTCTCAAAGCTTTTCAAGCCATCAAGGATTCTATTAAAGTTGCACCTATCTTGAAGACTCCAAACTATTCCAAGCCATTACAATTGTTTACATTTGCCTCTTTTCATACTGTAGCAGGAGTGTTGTTATAGAAAAATGATGAAGGCTTTGAATAGCCAATTTCCTTTTTTAGAAACTCTTTGCAAGTAGTTGAACTCAAGTATGACACCACTAAGAAGCAAGTGTATGCCTTAGTTAAGGCTATTAAAAATTTCAAAACATTTTTGACTAGTGCAACAGTTGTAGCCTATGTTCCAAGTGCAGTGGTCAAGGATATTTTCACTCAACAAGAAACTATAGGTTGAAGATGCAGATGGATTAATAGAATCCAAGAGTTCAACATAGATATCCAAATTACTAAGTTGGTAAGAGGCTAGGTTTTAGCCAAACTCATGGCTAAAACTAATTTTGAGGCAAACCAAATTAATGAATTTGAACAAGAAAATATTGCTCCCATCTATGATATACAGACATGTGTCTGGTACAAAAGGATAGTTGAATATCTACAGACCATGCAATGCCTTGATTGCATGCCTAACAATGAGAAGATAACTTTAAAACTACAAGAAATTAGGCATGTTATCATTGATGGTGAGCTCTAGTGGAGGAGCCCAGAGGGTGTGCTTCTCAGATGTGTGGATGGTAACCAAGCAGAAGATCAGCTAATTGAAATGCATAAGGGAGTGTGTGGAGGTCACTACATGGCCAAGACTACTACAAATAAGGTACTAAGAGAAGGTTTCTGGTGACCTACGATGTTCAAAGATGCACATAGATTTATGAAGAAATGTGATGCTTGTCAAAGGTTTACTAGAAAACTAAAGTTTTCAAGTAACTTACCAATTAGGCCAGTCTCAGCACCAACCCCCTTCCAACAGTGGGGTATTAACTTTATTGGATAAATTTTAGTGAAGGACAGTGGAGGACATACCTGGATCCTAGTTGCAACCAATTATTTCACAAAGTGGGTTGAAGCTATTCCTGCCAGAAAAGCAACTAGTAAAGTTGTCATTGATTTCTTGATGAATAATATTCTAAGTAGGTTTCATGTTCCTGAGAGAATTATTTTTAATAATGCTATGTTCTTTCAGTCTGAGAAATTTATGGATTTTTGCAACCAACATCACATAAATGTATCTTATTCATCCCCATACCATCCCCAAGGGAATGGGCAAGTTGAATCTAGTAATAAGAGCCTTATGAAGATTATCAAGTAGTTCCTTGAGAAAAATAAGGAAGCTTGAGACTTGAAACTGCAATTGGCACTATAGGCAGATAGAACTACAGTGAAGAAAGTCATTGGACAATCTCCTTATAACTTGGTGTATGGAGTTGAGGCCAGAATACCACACAATAATCTAATGAAAATGTATAAATTTATTTAGGAGTATGACCTTGATATTTGTGATGAGATGCAGAATCATATGGATGAGTTAATTCAGCTTGATGAGATAAGAAGAGAAGCTCACAAGAGAAATGAGAGGCTATAGCTTCAATTCAAACACTTATATGACAAAAAGGCCATTCAGAGGAAGTTCAAGGTAGGGTGGATGGTTTTGATGTGGAAGGCAAGATTGGAGGACAAATGAAAGCATGGGAATTTTGATCCCCTCTGGCTTGGGCCTTATTTGATTGCAGACACTTGTGAGGAAGATTCCTACTTTCTACAATCACTAACAAGTGAATTTATGGAACTGCCAGTACATGGATAGTTCCTCAAACCCTATTTCTCCTGAAATAGGTTATATTTCCATGTACATTGTATAGTCCTATAAATGTTGTACATATGGTTTGGTGTGTTTTCTTTCTGTTGTGTTTGTTTGCCCAATCCGAGAAAGCTCCTAGTTTTTTTTTTTTGACTTCCTCTATGTTTGGTTTGCTTCACCAAGAGATCTATTTATCGCCATACCCACTAGGGGTATGCATCCCCACGAATGAGCCACTTATGGAATCCCTAAAATTTTTTACATTTTGAGGTCCCTTTGACCTTGGTAATGGCATATCACATGTTTTCCATAGGTAGGGTTTAGGGTTTTACCTCTATAAAAAAAAATTCAAATGCTTTACTTTTAAAACCTTGGGCATTTTAATTTTGCATTGACCTGCTCTGCCCGGTGGTTGATCATTAAGTTATCATTTGAGCAATCGCGGTGCATTCCTTTATCGGCCCTCTTGTCTAAGTTGTTTGGTCACCTTCAACCGTGAAGTTTTTTAATTCTCCTAATGTCGAGCTTTAATATTTCACTCCTAAATTACTTAAGTCTAAGTCATCCATCCTCAAGGGTAAAAGTGTCGTCAGCCTAGTCATGGCCCTCTTTTATGACTAAATTTTTCATATGTGTAGGATTAAAGGTCATCTGATTGAAGGAATTAATCTGAACTATTCCCTGTTGGCTCGCAGGTCCCAAGTGATGGCTCTTTAACTGTTGCATGGTCTACAAGATGCTAACATGTGTTTATTCATGGGTGTAGGCCTAGCCATCACTTTTCATTCTAACGCTCAAATTTTTATGATCAATAGTGATTATTAAGAGAGAAGAGTTGATTGTTATCATTCCCCACCATCTCATGGAGAGAAGATACAAGCTTGTTAAAGGCTGGGAGGACCACAATAAGTCACCACATATGTCCTATAGCCACTCATAGGTGGAGCCCACAAGTACACGAAGAAGGATCTAGTTGAAATATTTCTATTAGCCAATTGTTTAGGCTAGAACAAAGATGAAATTCAAATATAATTGACTCAATCTGAGTCACCCAAGATGGCATCTCAGTTGAATATCAATGGTGCACATTCAAAACTATGATTACACTTGTTGTAATTGTTTTTCTTTGCACGAGCAAGCAGTAATGGCGGAAGTGGCTCATAAATCTACTCAATTTTCCTCAAAATATGTGTATATGGTCAGTTCTTGCATAATTGAGATTTGAAGGCATGTCTAGAGCAATACGAAAAAATTGAAGGAAGTGACTTGTAGAGTTTGTCTTGACTAGCATTAGCGTTTATTGCGATTGAAAGTCGTAAGTATGATAAACACAGTTTTATGCTTTATTCCAATTTTTTGAATTAGGGTTGGCTCTCAATTTGATTTCAGTTGAATGTGCTTTATTTCTCTGCTTTAATTACTCAGAGTTAGGGCTAACTCCATCTTTAAAAGGCCATAGCCCTGTGAGACCTTTCAGAATTAGCATTCAGATTGAGCCCTAGGTTTGAATTAGGAGGTTGGTAGTTGGAATCTTTCTTGTTAAAACCCTGGTCTACCTAAAATTCATGGCTCCCAAAGTACAAATTGCTACCCCTTCAGCCCAATCAAGAGTAGTCTCCAAGGATGTAATTAACTTGTTAACATCCTCTACAAATAAGAAACCCAAAGGGAAAGTCTTGTTCTATGGACCTATAATCAGAGAGGGAGTAATGGATAAATAGTGCTTCATTAAGGATGTTGAGTTTCCTTATACTGGATGGCGGCTCTTCCAGCATTGGTTTGGGAACAAAAACCTTGGAGTTTCTCTATGTAACCCTTGGAGGGTAGATATGGGAAAATTAGTGGTTCCTAACATGTATATGGATGTTGATCTACTGAAGGATATTGCCTCAAGGTATGACCCAGTCTCTAGGGTTGTTAGAATGTTTGATGGGAAAGAAATGGTAAGGATAACTAGACAAGAAATTGAAGATTTTTTTTATTTACATGAGTGGATTTGGGATTTGGTTCCTCTTGACATGGATACTATAAGGAACACAAAAACACCAAGGTATTCATCAGAAAAAAATTGTTTCCCCTACATACTGCTTGCACTGGTACTAGGAAGAATAGGAAACAAATCAAAATTGGTGAAAAGGAGCTTGAGCCCTTCCCAATGAAATAATTTTCTAGTTACTTTAAGAGAACTTTATATTCTTTGTG
Organism: Sequoia sempervirens; assembly: GCA_007258455.2. Classification (NCBI taxonomy): domain Eukaryota; kingdom Viridiplantae; phylum Streptophyta; class Pinopsida; order Cupressales; family Cupressaceae; genus Sequoia; species Sequoia sempervirens. The sequence continues at coordinate 108,185,686 of VDFB02047230.1, forward strand.
TAAAATCATCATTTTTTCTCCACTTGACACATTGTAGAGGGAATACATCTATCTAGCAACACATCTACAGCACCCAGCTTACAATATAGTTTATGACTATGCCACATATTTGGCAGAACATATCCATAAAGGTCTGGTTGAGCTAAAGGAAGGGAAAGAATGCATGAAATTTTGGTGGTATTCATTATCCATGCATATGTTCTTGTATAAAGGGCGGAAGGTTTTTGAGAAATACATAACATTGAAAAGGAAGGCAGAAGGTGTTGATTTTCCTGCTTAATGTTGGACCCAGATTTTGGATAAAGATGAAAAAAAGTATAATTATGTGATGTTTTCAGAATTATTTTGCATCAAAGATAAAGAGGTCCTTGATATATGAACCACCAAGGATTCCCAAAGAAAATCATGAATTCTTGAGACCTATGGAGATGAGGCCTGACCTAAATTTGAGTCACAATTGAGGAGACTTGATTTTATATCCAGATAAAACAATCTTTAGAGTATATGGCACCAGTATAGATCCATATGTCCTTCCAAGAGATGTGTTGTTAAGGATAGGGTTCCTTAAAATTATGAGGCAATTGGGAGCTTCTCAGGTAGCACACTTGCCTGATACAATAAATAAAGGCTCTTTCTTTCTAGAGTGGACAGTGTTTGTTGATTTTGTTATGGTGAAAGGGGCATTGAGGGAATTAGTGCATCTATTGGTGCCCTACAAGTTAAAAATTGTACACCTGAGGAATCATGATCCTGAGGGTTTTATTACTAAATTAAAAGCAAATAAAATACTTAGTATTTTTGTGCACAATTTCTATTATCCTAAAGATGTAATCAAAAACACTTTTAGCTTTCCAAAATGGGATGAAAGGAAAGTTAAGTATCTTTCTTACAGGAAGATGATGGAGGAAAAATGGAAAAGGGATCCCCAATATAATCCTCTAGAAAATATACCTAAAGAATTCAGCTAGGTCATGTATGTTATGGATAATTTTGAAAATATAGTTGGTGTGTTAAGGGAGCAACAGGAGGTTACAAATAAAGGAAAATCAAGAGTGGTTGAAGAAGATACTACTGTGGCTTTGGAAGAAATTCCCACTTATCAACCCCCCAAGCAAATAAGAATCTATTTTAGGAGGAAGAAAGTGGTAGATGAAGAACAAACTTTTCCAACCCCTATCACTTATGAGGGATCAAAGGAAGCTTCTCCTGAAAGTGTAATTCCATCACCTCCAAGGAAAGTTCCCCCACCTATAATTGATCTTGATTCACCTCTAGGAAGTCCTACTCTATTGGAGCAGCCACCCCTTAAGAAACAAATGACTAAGGAAAGAGGAGTGGTTGAATATTCTAATATTGATGAAGATTATATCTTTATCACTCCTGAGGATATACAACAAGGAATGCCTCCCCCTGTAGGATTAGTTGCCTCAAGTTTAGGAGAAAGCAGTCTCGGGATGGGAAAACTTGATATCAATGGTTTAAATAGTGTAGATGATTTGAGGTTAGAGTCTTGTTAGAAATTTATGGAAGATGACTCATTTGTTGAAACACCTGCATTTAGAGATTTATTATGGAGAGCCAAAGTTGTAGAGTATGCAAAAAAGGTAGCCACTGAAAGGAGTTAACATCCAGAGCTTCCTGAAAGTGTCATTCAAGCCAATGTGAGGACTGTTATGAGGAATGATTTTTGAAAGATTACTGCCCAGGATGGCAGAGAACTTGTGAAGAAGTGTGGTGTGTTGTTGTTGCCAGAGTGGGATATTGTTGATGCTATAGTTTTGGATACCATAAGGAGGGCTGAAAAGCCCCTAGTGAAAATAGAAGAGGAATTGAATATGGGACTTTGAGAGTTTGCATTTAGCAAAGATTGGGATGCACTAGCAATTTGGTCATTATCCATGGGATCCAAGAAACTAGTACTTGTTAAGCTGTCATATTTTTGTGGGCAACTACTTGTGAAGAGAGTTGTTGATACCCCATCCTTGGAGGAAACTAACATGGTTGTTAATGTTGATAAATTTACTAAATCAACTATGGAAAACCTTGCCCTTGAAAGGGATGATTTCAAGAGTAAGTACCATAAGCTCCTCAATGAATATGATAAAAGTCAACAAAAGGTAGTTGTACTAGAGATTGAGTTGGTATTCTATAAGAAAAGGGAAGAAATGCATAGAAATCCAGACCAAGCCAACTCAAGTCACCCACCTCCATCTTCTCCAATTGTATCTTCCCAACCTTCCCCTTAGGATCAAACCTTGGCAATAGTGCCATATAATTTGGGACAAGAGCCACTCTCAATAGAGGACCCAAGCAAATAAGGTCCCAGTTCATCTAATGAATTTACAAGAGAACAACTTCTTTCACAAGTTGAAAAATATAGGAAGTTTTTGGAACAAGCACAAGATACAATGTATGAAAACACCTCAAAGATTGTTCATGCCATTTTGAAACATCTGAATTAGAAGATCCAGGCTGAACTGAATGGTGTTCATTCCAATTACTCCTTGATATTACAAGCAATAGGATTATCTCAAAGAGATAGGATTTGGCTATCCCAATCCTGAATAAGTGGATCCCAAGGGCTAAGAGATTGAATTTTATGGTAGTCAAAGCCACACAGCATGAGGATAGATATCCTAAGGTGATTCCAACATATATGGTTGTCTGTGAACTTAGTGAGAAAAATTTTTAGGGATATATTGCCCCACTAGAGCAGAAAATAAGAGAACTAAAGGATCATTATGATCTGGTAGATTTGTCAATGTTGCCAAATATTCAACTCACTAATGATGAAGTGAAGCCATTGCAAATGTGGAAAAGGGAGATGGATGACATTATTGCTTCTCAACTAGATCAAATTTGTAAAGAAGTTAAACATCAATATTTTGAATGACACTTTGGAAAAGTTGAAATTTATCATCAGCTTTCTGGAAGATTTTGACAAAGAATCCAATTATGTGATGACAAAGTATTCCCCATACAAGAAGAATTTGGATGAAATTGTCGATTGATGATGAATATGAAGAATGGGGAAGAGTATTTGTTGGTCGATTGGGTCTGTAAGTGTAGATGTGAAACATCTATAATTGGTCAAGTATTGTACACTTATGACCTCAAAACTTACAATGTATAAAATATATGTTCCACAGGTAAATGTAAGTGTTGATGATGTGGAATGATGACCGGGATGTAGATTCACTTTTTTATTTGCATCATTTTTTCATCTTGCTTGATGGAATGGATGCACTACAACATAGAAGATTATTATTTTTGACATGTGATTTTGGAGGGCGAAGCTGCTTCTTACAAAAAATGCAAATAATCTTTGTCTCATATGTATTCCCTCCAATTTCAACAATGTAAATATAACTAAATTAGGGAATATGTTTTCTAGCGGTTCAATTAGAATGTGACATGTGTACACCTAGCCTAAAGCTTGTTTTTGCTCCCTTATTTTATAAAAGGGGATTTAGGGCCATTTGTGCAGGTCTTTTGTTGAATTCTAGGATTGAATTGTGAAAATAGAGAACACAAAGAAAATATGTTAGAAGTTATTGTCTAATGTTTTGAGTCTAGATAGTAAATTTAGTCAAATGTATGGTTCCTAAGCATATTTGAATGATAATGCAAGTTTTTTGAGTCTATAGTCTCTCCAATTTAGATTTGTACTTGAATTATTAATGAAAATTTTGATCAAAGATCATTTAATTAATTGCTATCACTTTCATAATTTGTTATATGTTTTGGTTTTAGCTTCAAATAGTTGGTTAAAATGCTTAGATCAAATCATAAAATCATGTTCAGGGATATTGGATTTGATAAGTAGTCTTTAGAATATGGTTACAAATTTGTGAATTGCAAAGTAATCTCACTTAGATCATGGATGTTTAGAATTAAATATATCTTATGTTTCAATTTTCTTAGACTCCTAGCCCATGGATAATGGCACTAATCTTAATCCCCATAAGTCTTTCTCATGTTTCTAGTTGCCCGACTTGAGAACATCTTTTTAAATAATCATTGATCTATCTTTAATTTGTTGTGGTTGGTATTATCTTGTATTCTCGGCTTAAGATGCATAATTCATTCAAGAAAATTCTAACTTCTTGAAGGATTTCATCTTATTAGTCATTGGTGAGAATACGTCTATTTGATTATGCAATGTATACATAATTTTTTTGAAAGAATTGTATAATGTACATTGTGGGACCACCCTCCCAGGTTTTGCAAAGCCCAAAGTGCAAGAGATAAAAGTGATTGGTGATATATCTCATTTCTTGGCCACTTATCTTGTAGGTATTTAAGAATTGAGTTTGGAAAACCCATAGGTATCTAGAAAGATCTAATTGGTTCGTTGAAAACAACCAACAGATTCTTTGATTAGCAGGAAATCATTCCACAAATATCGCCAAAATGTTGACATATTTTATGCCACCCTTAGATATACACTATTTATATCTGATCAAATAAATATTGTGCTATAGCTTGCAAAAAATTCCTATACTGCAATACCATGGAGGTTTGCAAAGGAGCTTTTGGTTTGGTGGTGAAGGAAGCTCGTTAACACTAAACTGTCACACTGCAATGATCAAATGAAGATAGCGTGAGGTTGTAGTAAGTTCATCGACATACCATAGTGATGAGGTAAGTAATATGTGGGGTGGTGGTAAGATCACTTCCACACTGTAGTGATCAAATGAAGATGGTGTGGGGTAGCGATAAGTTCACTACCATACCATAGCAGTCAAGCAAGTGATGCACGGGATAACAGGAAATAGTGGAGATCAGTGATTGGCAATTGATGGTTGTGTTTTAATCTTGCATTGGCAATATTTTATTGGCCATCCATGCTTCAATATGATGTCCCTCATTCAAAATTCAATGGTTAACTACTCCTTTTCATGGCAGGTTTGCAGAAGTAATGGCTTAGCAACATCTTCAACTGTCAGATCAAATTTGATCAACTATGGATTGATTTTTCACACTTTTTAGGGTTGTATTGATTGTTGGTCAGTGTCATTACTCCTTGAGGTGTTGTAGAGGCTATATTCTCTTGTCATGGTATGTTTGTCTAATATTTTGCTACAGATTTCATGAGTCCCCATCCTTGCTTTCATATGAGTCATCATTTTGGGGCTTGTTCAAGTTGTCAAAGCCTTTGTGGATAGTTATGTCGCTCTATAGGGGAGCAATTTGGATCATTTTTAATCTAATCAAATTCATCTTCTCTAAAAATAATTGGTTTTGGGTTAGGTTTTGAGTTGAACTCTTGTTTATGCTTGAACCATAAAGGAAAATATTGTGTCATTATTATGGATCCTTCATCTGGACCCTCTAGGATTTTTCTTTTGCAGACCTGCAACTCTTGCATTATTCCATTGTAAAATTTACTTCAAGCTTCTATATTAATGAAATTCAACTGTTATCACATCACCTCATGCATGTTTGAGTAAAATCCATGTACCTCCATATTTGAGTAGGTGTTTTAGTTATTTCTTTGATGTATTATGATATTTTGAAGTAGGAAGGAGAAAAATCTATCTTGGTGCATCACCTTCTTTACTTTTCATGTCTCCTTCTACCATTTTCCTCTTGTGATTTATTAGAATATATTAGAATTACGATTTTCATGTTCTAGGTTAGACCAACACAGCTATACTTATGAGAGGAATTTAGCCTTCTCCAAAGATTCAACCTCAATTGCAAGGTCCCACACCTTGAGGTTGTTTCCATTGTGTCATTAGAATGTTGAACTTTTGTTCAACAAGGTGCAATTTTATGTGACAACAATTTCTATTTCAATTTCCAAAATTTTTTATTTTCTACAATCATTTACATTAAGGTTAATTGGTCAATTAAAGTGCATTTCAAACATATTTTGACTTAAAAGACATCATTTTCAAGTGCATAATATAATCAAAAAATTATCTTGTTTAAAATCTAGAAATTCTTATCTTTTTACATATTTTTCTATTGCACTTCCTATAGTTGATTGTTCCTTACCTTTTCTCCATTTTTGGTGCACCTTAGGTTTGGTGAAACTTGTATCATCTTCACAATCTGGTGTCTTTTTTCCAATACTCTAGTGGTACATAGCTTTAGACTCATGGCATCCCATGCTAGCACATCTATTGTGGATCTTGAGTTCTCTAGCTCTTTCACTCATAGTGTTGACACTAGTCAACCCATCATGGACCATACCCTTGATGCCTCATTTCCTATTACCTCTTTACCAACAACCAATGTTACTAATGTTGAGTTGGTTGCTAATGTCCCTCAAGAAGAACTAAGACAAATGGATGAAAAATTAGAGAAATTGCAAAACTCTATGAGTTCTAAATACATTGTTGGTATTGTGATTCTTGTCATAGATAACATGAGGAAGATGCTTGGTAATGAACTAGGAATAGAAATTTTGTGTAGCCTCACTTACATCATTAACCATCACATGATAAGTATGAGAATAATCCCATTGAATTTCAACCTCATAAGGTCCAAACCAATATGTCCCTTGGCATTGCTTTCTCATCAAATGACATAATTAAAGATGCACCCGATGGTCCTCTTTACATTGTCGGAAGAATCAATGACAAGCCTACTAATGGGATACTAATTGATCCTTTCTATGTAGAGAACATGATACCAAAATAATTCTTATTTGTGCATGAACTTTATCAAGATACTTATGAACAACCAAAAGAATGGATCAAAACACACAATGGTTTTTCTTTCCCTACGATAGGTTTGATAACTCTTCCTTTACATGTTGGATCAAAAAAATTGAATGTCTCATTCTCCATTATCCTGAAATCGAATCAATTTCATATGAAGTTAGGCTAACCATGGCTTCGCTCCATGAAATTTTTCCTATCAGTCATTCACAAATGCTTGAAGTTTCCCTTTAACAATCAAATCTTTATTGTGCATCATAGTGGTTTTAATCCTATGTCTTCTCGTGGTAATTTCACATTGGATTTATTTTGGCCCAAACCTATAGAACCTATTAATCCTTGTAAGGACTTATTTTTTAAATCTTATCAAAATTTTAAGGAAAAACACATAGCAAAGTTATCCATTATCAATATCTCTCAACCCATGATTGAGCCTCCCATCATTGATGAGACCGTGATTGAACCAAAATCCCTTCCAAGTAACTAAGACCAACCCATGACAAATCCTTCACCCATTTCCTATAAAAGACCAAGAGATAACCATACAAGTCCTATTTTTCCACCCAAGATCAAGCAAGTTTATAAAGTTAAAGAGAAAGTGGTTGAACAACCTCTGATGCTTCCTTTCATTCCTCCCTTGCAAGAGGAAAAGAAACCTATGGTTGATAAACCTGCTCCTACAAAATTGAAACTTGAAAACTATACAAAAAGAAACCAAAATTCTAGAGAGAATAGGCGTAGATGTCATGCTATTGCTTGTTATTTAAAAGCACAAGATGAATCAACAACTAAAGATCAAACAAATCAAGCAATGCATGATGATTATCCACCTTTTCCATAACAAGAAAATCTTATATCTCTATCACAACAAGAACAAGTACATGTTGATGGATGTTTTAGCACTTTCTCAACATAGGCAATGCATAGGTTTACTACCTCTCTTGAAAGGTAGAAATTCACAAGAAAGTTACCAACTACTACCCCAAGGTCTCTCGGGTGTTAGGTCATGACGTGCATGGAATTCCTCAATTGATGTTTGATGTGATTTTGTTGGCAATCATAGGGCAGACTTATGTATTTGGTTGGATACAAAATGAATCATGAAATGGAGTTTCTAAGATGGGAAGTTAAAGTGTAGTTTGTTGCAGGTTCGAATAACAATCATAAACTCTAGTTTTATCTTGAGATTTAGCTTTACAATGTGAAATGAACCTTAGCACAGGTCACTTATTAAAAGAAAAGGAAAAAGGTAGGGAAGAGAAGAGGTTCTTGGATGTGAAACTAACTATGAACAGTGATCATGGAGGTTCTACTATGGACAGCTTCCTTAAAATAGAATTTCACTTAACTAGAAAACTCACAGTATCATGAAACTTGTGCAAGCTTCTAAGGACTGCAAATGATTAACCATTCATTCACCATAAAAATGCATGAACAAAAGATCAAATTTTAGAGAATCTTTTAGTTTATTTCTAGACTAACTTTACACAACTATCTACCAGCAGTAAACAACAAAAAGTATGGACAACAAAGGCATCAACACAGCAAAAATGTTCACAACCATTGAATGGCATTACCAAATCTACCAAAGTAATCTAAAACCATGAAGGAAAGAAAATTAAATCTAGCTAAATCATCTAACTAAGGGAGATGAATCATGAAACATGCAAAGAAACTCAGAAATCCACCAAAGTCAATGTATTTCTATTAAAATTTATGCAACATGTCATTACAACAACTCAACTCTCCCTTGAAAATGAGAGGAGACCTCCTATTTATAGTGTTCAAAAATAAAAATGAATGGCCAAGATTGATTTGCATTGTGTGGCCAAGATTCACTACAAACTAGGGTCTCACCCACCCCCAAATATATTACAATTTAAAATACATCTCTTGTCTTTTCCCTATTTTTTCCTCTAGTGGAAGCACTGTAGCACTTTGTCTTCTAGCTGATTTCCCTTTGTTGCAGCTACTCTGTGAGGAACTTGTCATCAATTATTGGGTTTCCTTCCTATTTCTTCAAGGCAGCATATTCTATAAACTTATTAGTTAGAGCCCAAAGCTTCTCAATCTCCATTATGTTGGATTGGAACACCTAGTAGTTCCATTGTTTAGATTAGCCCATAAGTGTATCCCAATCTTCATCACACTTGGTAGTATTATCCCTGAATTGCTCAGATTGGGTGAAGGCCCGAGCAGAAAAATTCATGAAATCCATGGTGATCTCTCTCGACATTCCATCTTCCATCTTCTTTCTAAAATAAGGCTTCCCCTTTTTAGGATCAATCTCAACAGCAGGCAGATCATAGCATGTCATCACTTTCAAATACTTAATACAATTGGCCCTGATGTCCTTGGCCCAATCAATGTTTGGTTCCACCTTATAGAGGACTTGCTCCAACACCCCTTTCCTATGGTCGAAGTTCATCTTCCACGTTTCAACTAGCCAATGAGTGTCCTTTGCAAATGCAAGCTCTTCTTTCCATACTTTGGGAGGAATCTTGAGGACGGCCTCAATTTTGGGATAGGTGGATTCATATATCCCAGGGAAATCCACACAAAACTTCCCCATGCCCTCAAGGGTTTTCTTGACCTCCAAGAATTTATTTGTTGTTCTAATAGCGCGATTGATGCCCATGTTTCCAACATACAAGACTTGTTGGAACCAATATTTTGTAGTCTTAGTCTAGTTCCTTCTTTTCTCAAGTTTGTCAATTTTCTCCTTGGACAGCAATTGTAGTGGAGC
>VDFB02047230.1:108195202-108251897 GCA_007258455.2 Sequoia sempervirens
TGGAGTCCCTAAAATTTTTGGCATTTTGAGGTCCCTTTGTACTTAGTAATGGCATTTCACATGTTGCCTATAGGTAGCATTTAGGGTTTTACCTTTGTAGCCTTGTCTTCAAATACTTTACTTTTAAGCCTTTAACATTTTAATCTTGGGTTGACTTGTTTGGCCTGGTTGTCAGTCGTTTAAGTTTTCATTTGAGCCATCGTGGTGCATTCATTTACCGCCCCCTTGTCTAGGTTACTCAATCACCTTTAGTTGTGAGGTGTTTTAATATTCCTAATGTCAAGCTTTAATATTTCACTCCTAAATGACTTAAGTTTAAGTCATTCGTCCTCAAGGGTAAAAGTGTCGTTGGCCTAGTCGTGGCCCCCTTTTTATGATTAACATTGTTGTATGTGTAGAATTAAATACCATTTGATTGTGGGAATTAATTTGAGCCATTCCTTGTTGGCTCACACATTCCAAGTGATGGCTCTTTAACTGTTGTGTGGTATGCGAGATGCTGACACGTGTTTGATCACAGATATAGACCTAGCCATCACTTTTCATTCCAATGCTCAAATTTTTATGATCAATGGTGATTATTAAGAGGCAAGAGTTGATCATTACCATCCCCTGCCATCTTATAGAGCTAAGATGCAAGCTTGTTAAAGGCTTTGAGGACCAAGAGAAGTTGCCATGTATGTCCTATGACCATTGGTAGGTGGGGTTCATAAGTACACAAAGAAGGATCCAGTTGGCATATCTTTATTGGCCAATTGTTTGAAATAGAGCAATGATGAAATTCAAATGTGATTGACTCAATTTGAGTCGTCCAAGGTGGCCATATCAGTAGGAGATCAACAGTGCATATTCAAAACTATGAGTACACCTGTTGTACTTGTTTTGCTTCACGTGAGCAAGAAGTAATGGCAGAGGTGACTCAAAAATCTACTGGATTATCCTCAAAATGTGTGTATGTGGTCAGTTCTTGCATAATTGAAATTTGAGGACATGTCTGGAGCAATATGAAAAATTGAAGAAGGAAAATTGTAGAGTTCAGCTCGACTAGCATTAGGGTGTATTGTGATTAAAATTTGTAAGTATAATAAATGTTGTTTTATGCTTTATTCCAACTTTCTAAACTAGGTTTGGCTTTCAATTTGCTTTCAATTGAACATGTTTTATTGCTTTGTTTTTATTTCTCAAGGTTAGGGTTAACTTCATCTTTAAAAGGTCATAGCCTTGTGATCCCTTTCAAAATTGGCATTTAGGTTGAAACCTAGGTTTGAATTAGGGGGTTGGTAATTGGAGTCTTTCTCATCAAAATCCTAGTCTGCCTAAAATTCATTTCAATATCCATGGCTCCCAAAGTAAAAGTGGCTATTCTTATAGCCCAGCGTAGATTACTTTCCCAGGATGTAATTGACTTGTTAACGTCCTCTACAAATAAGAAAATCGAAGGGAAAATCTTGTTCTATGGCGCTAGAGTCAGAGAGGGAGTGATGGATAAGCAGTGCTTCATTAAGGATGCCACATTTCCTTATACTAGATGGTAGCTTTTCCAGCATTGGTTTGGAAATAGAAACCTTGGAGTTCCTCTTTGTAACCCTTGGAGGCTAGATAGGGGAAAATTAGTGGTTCCCAACATATATATGAATGTTTATTTACTGAAGGATATCGCCTTAAGGTATGACCTAGTCTCTAGGGTTGTCAGGACATTTGATGGGAAAGAAATGGTAAGGATAACTAGACAAGAAATTGAGAATGTTTTTGATTTGCATGAGTGGAGTTAGGATTTTTTTCCTCCTGATATGGATACTATTAGAAAGGAACATGAAAATACCAAGGTATTCATAAAAAAAAGGTTGTTTCCCTTGAATACTAGTAGTGCTGGTACTTGGAAGAATAGAAATTAGATCAAAATCGGTGAAAAGGAGCTTGAGCCCTTCTTGATGAAGTATTTGGCTAGATACTTTAAGAAGAATATATATTCTTTGTGCCAAATCATCATTTTTTCTCCACCTGACACATTGCAGAGGGAACATAGCTATATGGAAACACATCTACAACACCCTACTTACAACATAGTTTATGATTATGCCACATATTTGGTGGAACATATCCGTAAAGGTCTCATTGAGCTGAGGGAAGGGAAATAATTGGTAAAATTATGGTGGTTCTCATTGTTAAGGAATATGTTGTATAAAGGGGCAAAGGTTTTTAAGAAATACATAACTTTGAAAAGGAAGGCAGAAGGTGTTGAGTTGCCTATTCAATGTTGGACCCAAATTTTGGATAAAGATGACTAGATGTATACTTATGTGATGTTTTAGAATTATTTTGCATCAAAGATAAAGAGGTCCTTGATATATGAACCACCAAGGATTCCCAAAGAAATTCATGAATTCTTGAGACCTATGGAGATGAGGCCTAACCTAAATTTGAGTCACAACTAGGGAGACTTGATTTTATACCCTAATAAAATAATCTTCAGAGTATATGGCACCAGTATAGATCCATATGTTCTACCAAGAGATGTGCCATTAAGGATAGGGTTTCTTGAAATTATGAGGCAATTGGGAGCCTCTCAGGCATCACACTTGCTTGATACAACAAAGAAAGGCTCTTTCTTTCTAGAGTGGACATTGTTTGTTGATTATGTTATGGTGAAAGGGGTGTGGAGGGAATTAGTGCATGTGATAGTGCCCCATAAGTTAGAGACTGTACACTTGAGGAATCATGACCCTGAGGGATTTATTACTAAATTAAAAGTAGATAAAAGGCTTGGTATTTTTGTGCACAATTTCTACTATCCTGAAGATGTAATTAGGAACATTTCTAGCTTTCCAGAATAGGATGAGAGGAAAGCTAAGTATCTTTCTTACAAGAAGATGATGGAGGAAAAATGGAAAAGGGATCCCAAGTATAACCCTCTACTAAATATACCTGATGAATTCGGCCAGGTCATGTATGTTATGGACAATTTTGAAAATATAGTTGGTGTGTTAAGGGAGAAAGAGGAGGTTACAAATAAAGGAAAAGAAAGAGTGGTTAAAGAAGATACTACTGTGGCATTGGAGGAAAGGCCTACTTATCAACCACCCAAGAAAATAAGAATCTATTGCAGAAGGAAGAAAGTGGTAGATGAAGAAAAAACTTTTCTGACCCCTATATCTTTTGAGGGATCAAAGGTAGCTTCTCTTGAAAGTGTAATGCCATCACCTCCAAGGCAGGTTCCCCCACCTGTAATTGATCTTGATTCACCTCTAAGAAGTCCTGCTCCATTGGAGTAGCCACCCCTCAAGAAACAAAGGACTGAGGCAAGAGGAGTGGTTGAATATTCTAATACAGATGAAGATGATATATTTATCACTCTTGAGGATATGCGACAAGGAATGCCTCCCTTTGTAGGGGTAGTTGCCTCAAGTTCAGGAGAAAGTAGTCTCAAGTTGGGAAAACCTGATATCAATGGTTTACATAGTGTAGATGATTTAAGGTTAGAGGCTTGTTAGAAATTTATGGAAGATGAATCATTTGTTGAAACAACTGCATTTAGAGATTTCTTATGGAGAGCCAAAGCTACAAAGTATGCAGAGAAGGTAGCCACTGAAAAGATTTTACATCTGGAGCTTCCTAAAAGTGTCATTTAGGCCAATGTGAGGAGTGTTATGAGGGATGAATTCTGAAAGATTACTACCTAGGATGGCAGAGAACTTGTGAAGAAATGTGGTGTGCTGCTGCTACTAGAGTGGGACATTGTTGATGCTATAGTTCTTGATACTATAAGAAGGACTGAAAAGCCCCTAGTGCAAATGGAGGAGGAATTGAACATGGCACTTCATAGATTTTCATTTAGTGAATATTGGGATGCACTAGCAATTTGGTCATTATCCATGGGATCCAAGAAACTAGTACTTGCTGAGCCATCAAATTTTAGTGGGCAATTACTTGTGAAGAGAGTCACTGATACCCCAGCCTTGGAGGCAACTGTCATGGATGTTAATATTGCTAGATTTACTAAAGAAACTATGGAAAACCTCACCCTTGAAAGGGATGATTTCAAGAGCAAGTACCACGAGATCCTCAATGAATATGATAATAGTCAGTAGAAGTTAGCTGTGCTAGAGACTAAGTTGGAATTTTATAAGCAAAGGGAAGAAATGTAGAGAAATCAAGGCCAAGCTAGCTCAAGTTATCCACCTCCATCTTCTCCAATTGCATCTTCCCAACCTTCCCCTCAAGATCAAACCTTGAGAATAGTGCCATATAATTTGGGACAAGAGCCACTCTCAGTAGAGGAACCAAGCAAATCAGGTCCCAGTTCATCTGATGAACCTACAAGAGAACAATTCCTTTCACAAGTTGAAACATATAGGAAGTTGTTGGAACAAGCACAAGACTCACAATGTATGAAAACATCTCAAAGATTGTTCATACTATCTTGAAACATATGAATAAGAAGTTCCAAGCCAAATTGAATGGTGTTCATGCCAATTACTCCTCAATTTTGCAAGCAATAGGATTATCTCAAAGGGATAAGGAGTTGGCTATCCCAATCTTGAATAAGTGGATCCCAAGGGCTAAGATATTGAAATTTATGTCATTTGGAGCCAACCATCATGAGGATAGATATCCTAAGGTGATTCCAACATATTCATTTGTATGTGAGATTAGTGAGCAAAAGTTTCAGGGATATATTGCCCCACTCGAGTAGAAAATTAGAGAACTGAAGGCTCATTATGATTTGGAAGATTTGTCACTGTTGCCAAATATTCAACTCACAAATGATGAAGTGAAGCTGCTGCAAGTGTGGAAAAGGGAGATGGATGATGTTATTGCTTCCCAAATAAATTAAATTTGTAAAGAAGTTGACATTAGTATTTTGAATGACACTTTGGAAAAGTTGACATTTATCATTAGCTTTCTGGAAGATTTTGACAAAGAATCCAATTTTCTAATGAAAAATTATTCCCCATACATGAAGAAGTTGGATGAAATCATCAACTTCAATTGGCCATCTGATGATGAATATGAAGAATGGGAAAGAGTATTTGTTGTTCAACTGGGTCTGTAAGTGTAAATGTGAAACATATATAATTGGTCAAGTATTGTACAGGTCTGGCCCCAAAAATTGCAATGTATAAAATATATATTTCACAGGTAAATGTTAGTTGCTGATGATGTGGAATGTTGATCGGGATGCTGATTCACTTTTTATGTTGCATCATTTTGTCATCTTGCTCAATGGAATGGATGCGCTACAACATAGAAGATTATTCTTTTTGACATGTGTTTTTGGAAGGAAAAGCTGCTTCTTACAACAAATGTAAATAATCTTTGTCTCATATGTATTCCCTCCAATTTGGAAGATGTAAATATAACTGAATTTGGGAATGTGTTTTGTAGCGATCCAATTAGAATGTGACATGTGTACATCTAGCTTGAAGCTTTTTTTTACTCCCTTATTCTATAAAGGGAATTTAGGGCCATTTGTATGGGTCTTTTGTTGAATTTTGGAATCAAATTGTGAAAATGGAGAACATAGAGTGGATATGTTAGAATTTATTGTCTAATGCTTTGAGTCTAGATAGTAAATTTAATTGGAAATGTATGGTTCTTGAGCATATCTAGAGAAATGATAATACAAGTTTTCGGAGTCTATAGTCTCTCCAATTTGGAATTTGTACTTGAATTATTAATGAAATTCTGATCAAAGATCATTTCATTAATTTCTATAAGCTTTCATACTTTGGAGTATATGTTTTTGGTTTAGTTACAGTTCAAGGAATCGGTTAAAATGCTTAAGATCAAGCGTAAATTCATGTTTAGGGATATTGGATTTGATAAGTAGTCTTTAGAATCCAGTTACAGATTTTTGAATTGCAAGGTAATTTCACTTAGATCATGGATGTTCAGAATTAAATATACCTTATATTTCGATTTGCTTAGACTCCTAGCCCGTAGATAATGGCATTGATCATAACCCCCGTAAGTCTTTCTCATGGTTCCAGTTACCCAACTTGAGAACATCTTTTTAAATAATCACTAATCTATCTTTAATTTATTGTGGTTGGTATTATCTTGTATTCTTAGCTTAATATGCATAATTCATTCAAGGAAATGCCAAATTCTTGAAGGATTTCATCTTATTAGTCATTGGTGAGAATATATATGCTTGATTATGCAATGTATACTTATTTTTTTTGAAATAATTGTATAATGTACATTGTTGGACCACCCTCCGAGGTTTTGCAAAGCCTGAAGTGCACGAGATAAAAGTGATTGGTGTTATATCTTTCTTGTTGGCCACTTATCTTGCATGTATTCAAGATTTGAGTTTGGAAAACCCGTAGGTATCTGGCGAGATTTGATTGGTTCGTTGAAAACAACCAAAAAAATGGCAACTCTATTGGGGACATAAGCTTTACAATTATTAGTTCTCTAGAATGCCTTATCATAGATCACTATATTATATGGTGATATTTACTTATAGAGTCGGTCAAATAGAAGTTTTTGCTAAATTTAGCTCAAATATTTGTCAAATATTTCACCAAAATTCTCAATAAGTTTATTGCTCCTTTGTTTTCAAAGATTGTGTTCAAAATTCATGTAAATGCACATCGTATGTGTCAAAGTTTTTGTCAGTTCCTCAATATTTGTTGAAATTTGCATAGAGAATAACAAAATTGCTACTAATTTTTCTCAAGGAATTTGGGTGGTGACTCTAAAGTCTCTACACCAGTGTGAGCAAGTGTTTAAGGATATTAAAGTAAAGAAGAAAAGTGTAAAGTAATCAAAGAATTTGACGGATCTGAAGAATATTTACATGCAAATGCAAGGAACATGAGGTCACATGAAGAAGCATCCAGAGCAAAAGCTAGAGGGAGAATTGCCCAGGAACAAGAATGCTCGTGAGAAATGGATAAAAGCAAAGGAAACTGAAAATTGTATGTCTACCCATCATCTAGTCCCTAAACATGATATTTGCTCTAGTTCTAGTTTAGAATGTGAAAGGAATCTGTTCGATTTTAGTGATAACACTTCCAATGAGAAGGGAGAAGTTTTTATGAAGTCTATTATAGATGAGAACTCCTCAGACCTGGGCTATCAAGCCATGAAGTGGATAGAAAAGGAGAGAATAGAAAGGGATAGAATAAAAAAGATAATGTTAGTGCTAGGCATGCTAGAGCTGAAGGATATGTGACCCCAAATTCTCATACATATACTCTCATTCCTCCTGAACTACTAACTGGAGATGAATATTCCTATGATGTTGTTTCCCACCAAGTTGAGACTGTAGTAGCATCTGATCGAGATACTACTTTGCTAGATGAATAAGAGGTGTTGAATGATATACAATCACTCAATGAAAGAGCCTTTAGATGCAAAGAAAATAGAAAGAAGAGGTATGCAAAGAAGGAGAAAAGAATAAGGGATGTCATGATGCAAAGGGATATGTTAAGAAGGAAGGTTGAGGAGATGGAAACACTAGACAAGTTAGCAGCCAAATCTATCGAA
This sequence comes from Sequoia sempervirens, assembly GCA_007258455.2. Lineage (NCBI taxonomy): Eukaryota > Viridiplantae > Streptophyta > Pinopsida > Cupressales > Cupressaceae > Sequoia > Sequoia sempervirens. The sequence continues at coordinate 108,202,700 of VDFB02047230.1, forward strand.
GCATCTGACCCAGTTATGAATGAGATTGTAGGAAACATCCCTGTAGTTTCCACTGTTGATAAGATTGTTGCCACTTCAGAAACCAATACCTCTCAAAATACTTCTATCCCAATTGACCCTCCCCCAAAAATACAAATCATGAACCCCATAATGTTGATAAAGGGAAATGACCTATGGGAGAGAGAAAAGAAAATGAAGGAGTAAAAATAAATGAGGGAGGTGCTTCCAAGAAAGATACACTGTAAGATGATTGTATTCCATTACTGAATAAATTGATGAAATAAAATGAAGAATTGGATAGGAAGATGAAGGAAATGGAGGTACTTGCTAAAAACAAAGAAATGAAAAAGAAGCTCAGTTTCTTGGAATCCACATTGAAGGACCCTGTCCCTAAAACCCAGAGCCCCCAAGCCCATACATCATCCTTGAGTCCACATATGAATGAAAAGTCACCATCTACTAGCAACCCCTCCAGTTCTTCCTCACAACATGAAGATAAAACTAGAACAATCCATTTCAATGATCAGCATGACTCCCAACACAAAAGGTCTAGACACAATAGTGATAGGAGAGGTAATGATAACCAAGATGAGGAAGAAGGACTTGTTGGTAGCATATTGTTGCACACTAATAGGTATAGATAGCTATGTTTTGAAAACATCCCAGGATACCCAAATCTAATGCTAGATAATGCCAAGAAACATGTGCCCAATTTTACTGGCAACAATGCCCTCAGTGGTGAAGACTACTTAAAAGATTTTTAGAGTTTTTTAGAAGACTTTGAATTGTGGGATGAGGATGTGGCTATGAAATACTTTATGCAATCCCTAACAGAGAATGTAATGGATTGGTATAGGATCTTGTTAGATGCAAGCATTAATTCCAAGGATTCATTCTTTTGAATCTTCATAGAGAAATATGGAGACCAAGCCAATCCACGGTTTAGGTTGAATGACTTTAATAATATTACAAAACAGCACAATGAAATGGCTACTAAGTTTAATGTGAGGTTCTAGAAGGAAATGTAAAAAGTCCCTAGATTCCTGAGGCCCAATGAAAGAGCATGCTCGGTTATGTACTGTAATGCATATGACTCTAAGATGTGTTATCTGCTGAGGGACAAGAATCCACAGTCCCTAAGGGAAGCCTACAAGATGGTGGTAAACATTGAAAACAATAGAAGGGAATCTAGTAAAGTTGGAAGAAGGGATGACCCTAGGCCTTCGAAGAACTCAAAAGCTCAAAATGAGAAAGCAATTAAAGTTGCAACTCTAGATGAAAAGTTGGATCAAGTTCTCAATCTATTATAGAAGCAGGCAAAGAATGACAAACCCTAATTCTAGAGAAATGATAGACCCCGAAGGCTTTAATATTATCCTTATCATACCAATTGGCATAATGGGAAGCCAGTTCAAAATAATCAGAAGAACTTTTAGGCTACACCCGACCCTTTTCATAAAAATACCACAAATGTTTTTGAAAACTTACCATGGTGTGGAGTGTGTGAGATGCCTCACTCATCACAACAATGTGTAGTTGTGAGGCCCTTGGAAGAAACTCAAGATGATCAAGGGGAGTCTAATTCTCCTCATAATCCAAATGAAACTGCAAATGTATTCATGATTAGGTTAGATTTGGAATGTGGTGATTATTCTTCTAGTGGTGATGTTGACACAAATGATTCTGGATGTGCAAAGACACAAAGCAAGTTTACACCATCAGCAAGTGCTTTCATATGAAGAAAGAGATGATTACACTGCTTACACTCTTGAGTTAGATAATGTTTCTCTGAGAAGACCTTCAAATGAGGAAATAGAGAGATATACAATTGCATTGGCTACTAGAGCTCAAGTAAGAAGTGATCTTCACCTAAGGAATAGGGTGATGAGCAGAAACCAAGGCCATTCTGGAGGCATGTTCATTAAAGAGAAAAATGCAGAGAGTAAAGGAATTAAGACAGAAAACAAGAAGGAAGAGACCAAGCCCAAAGAAGCTAAAGAAATGAGAATTTGGGCCAAGAAAGGTAGCAAAGCAAAGGTTACTACTGAAGCTACACATTAGGATCTGAAGGCCAAGGAATTGAAGCCTACCCTTGAAAAGATTGATAAGAAAGCTAATAATGTAGTGCCTCAAGACATAATACTTCCTAAGTTACTAAGTTATTTTCCCATTGACATGTTTTAGGTTTTGTCTCAAGTCTCGATCATAATCCCATTTCTAGAGGTGATGAGGATTGATGAGCATAAGAACAAAATGGTAGCTTTCATTAATAGAATTGTCAAGGGTAGAAAAGACAAAGCAAAGGCTAATGCACCTGAAACAAGTAAGAATCAAGAAAAATATATTGAGGTAGGGGTAGTAGTTAATGAGAACCATGAGATTTATTTGGGAACCATTGTCACTGCAAATCCTAGTCTAGTCAATCCTTTCTTTTTGAGCTTGATCATTGATGGAAAACTACTCAAGAATTGTATTATAGATTTTGGTGCTTCAAATAATGTCATTATAGTCAGGATGATGGAGGAAATGGGCTTGAAGGTTGATAGCACCTATGGAAAATGCTATGTTATGGATTCTAGAGAGGTCCCTGTTATTAGGGTAATTTATAAAGTCCCATATAAATTGGTTGTGTTCCTTGAAAAAGAGATGGTCATGGGTGTCACAATGGTGGATATTCCACTAACTTATGGAATGTTACTATCAAGACAATGGTGTGCTTCTATGGGATGAAGTATGCAATGTGATTTTTCATTTGCTACATTCTCAATTGATCATAAGGATGTAAAAATTTCTCGAGAATCAAGATTTTGACATATGATTGAGTATATTGAAGAGCCAGAGGAGCCCCCAATAATTAACTTTGTGGACACTGGCATAGATGCCTTTCATGTGGAAGAGTTGAAGTAAGAAGAATAAGAAGCTAAGCCTGCACCAATTGTTAAAGAGGTCTTGCAAGCACCACAGGAGGATGCTCTATGGACTATGTATTTTGATGGAGCCTATTCTAAGGAAGGCTCAGGAGTAGGAGTCATTCTCATCTCTCCACAAGGTAAGACCTTTAAGTACTCATTCTTGTTGCAATTTGTATGTACAAACAATGTTGTTGAATACGAGAATTTATTACTTGGTTTAAAGTTAGCTTCTAAACATGGGATAAAATTATTAAAAGTATTTGGGGATTCGGAGCTAGTATTTTCCCAAGTCAGGTCTAGGTTTTTCACTAAGGACAAGAGGTTGAGACAATATAGGAATGAGGTTTGGGACACTACTGAGGCCTTTGATTCCTTCGGTATAGATTGGATAGAGAGAGGACAAAATTTTAGAGAAAATTTATTAGCCAACATTGCAATAAAGCTAGATGATGTAACTTTTTTATGGTGTCTCAAGAATAGAGGTACAAACATGATGTGCAGTGCCTAACAACATTTTCCATTAGAAATTTTTTGAATATGACAATGATATTTTGAAGTTCCTACATTGGATTGACTAGTATGAAATTCATGAGATTGACTTTAGCTCATATGTGGAGGAAGTTGATGGAAAGGATACATTGTTTGGAAATGAGATAATTCAATTGAAAACAAATAAGATTTACAAGGTATTAGTTGCACTAGAAAGGGTCTTTGATAGCCTAGATAGATCAAATTCCAAGCAAGCATCTACACATAAAGAAGACCTAGAGGAGATAAATTTGGGAACAAAAAATGCTCCTAAAAAGGTATATATAGGAAAAAAAATGAAGCCCCATGTGAGGACTATGTTAATTCCTTATTAAGGAAATACAGACATGTATTTGCATGGTCCTATGATGATCGAAAGGCCTACAGGGAAGATTTGTTCCAACATGAGATCCCATTGAAGCCTAACACAAAGCCTTTTAGGCAAAAATAAAGACCTATCAATCCCACCTTGAGGCCCAAAATGCAAGAGGAGCTTGCTAAGATGAGTGATGCAGGAATTATTAAACCCATAAGGCACTCTTCATGGGTGTCCAACTTGGTTCCAAACAGCAAAAAGAATGGTGAATTAAGACTGTGTGTGGATTTTAGGAACCTTAATGTTGCATCCTTGAAAGATAATTACCCCTTACCTAACATGGAAGCAATGCTAGAAAAGGTAACAGGTTGTGAACTACTTTCTATCATGGATGGATTTTCAAGTTATAACTAGGTTATGGTGAGGGAATCACAATAGTACAAAACAACATTTATCACACCATGGGGGACCTATGTTTATGTGAGGATGCCTTTCAACCTAATAAATGTTGGTGCCACTTTTCAAAGAGCCATGGATGTGGATTTTTCCAATTTCATAGATTTGTTTCTTTCTATCTACCAAGATGACCTTATTGCTCATAGTTAGGAGGAGGAAGATCATTGTTCACACCTTGATAAAATTTTCATTAGAGACCTAGAATATCATATTTCATTTAACCCCAAGAAATGCTCCTTTGGAGTTAAAGAAGGTAAGTTGCTAGGGCACATTCTCTCAAAAGACGGTATCAGAATTGATCCTGGAAGAGTAGCAGCCATAGATAAAATTACACCACCTAAGAATGTTAAAGGAATCCAATATTTCTTTGGACAGATAAAATTTTTGAGGAGATATGTGATTAATTTTGTAGAGATCATTACGCCTATCTTGAAGATGCTCAAGAAAGGAGAGAAGGTGGTATAGTCAGAAGAGCCTCTCAAAGCTTTTCAAGCCATCAAGGATTCTATTAAAGTTGCACCTATCTTGAAGACTCCAAACTATTCCAAGCCATTACAATTGTTTACATTTGCCTCTTTTCATACTGTAGCAGGAGTGTTGTTATAGAAAAATGATGAAGGCTTTGAATAGCCAATTTCCTTTTTTAGAAACTCTTTGCAAGTAGTTGAACTCAAGTATGACACCACTAAGAAGCAAGTGTATGCCTTAGTTAAGGCTATTAAAAATTTCAAAACATTTTTGACTAGTGCAACAGTTGTAGCCTATGTTCCAAGTGCAGTGGTCAAGGATATTTTCACTCAACAAGAAACTATAGGTTGAAGATGCAGATGGATTAATAGAATCCAAGAGTTCAACATAGATATCCAAATTACTAAGTTGGTAAGAGGCTAGGTTTTAGCCAAACTCATGGCTAAAACTAATTTTGAGGCAAACCAAATTAATGAATTTGAACAAGAAAATATTGCTCCCATCTATGATATACAGACATGTGTCTGGTACAAAAGGATAGTTGAATATCTACAGACCATGCAATGCCTTGATTGCATGCCTAACAATGAGAAGATAACTTTAAAACTACAAGAAATTAGGCATGTTATCATTGATGGTGAGCTCTAGTGGAGGAGCCCAGAGGGTGTGCTTCTCAGATGTGTGGATGGTAACCAAGCAGAAGATCAGCTAATTGAAATGCATAAGGGAGTGTGTGGAGGTCACTACATGGCCAAGACTACTACAAATAAGGTACTAAGAGAAGGTTTCTGGTGACCTACGATGTTCAAAGATGCACATAGATTTATGAAGAAATGTGATGCTTGTCAAAGGTTTACTAGAAAACTAAAGTTTTCAAGTAACTTACCAATTAGGCCAGTCTCAGCACCAACCCCCTTCCAACAGTGGGGTATTAACTTTATTGGATAAATTTTAGTGAAGGACAGTGGAGGACATACCTGGATCCTAGTTGCAACCAATTATTTCACAAAGTGGGTTGAAGCTATTCCTGCCAGAAAAGCAACTAGTAAAGTTGTCATTGATTTCTTGATGAATAATATTCTAAGTAGGTTTCATGTTCCTGAGAGAATTATTTTTAATAATGCTATGTTCTTTCAGTCTGAGAAATTTATGGATTTTTGCAACCAACATCACATAAATGTATCTTATTCATCCCCATACCATCCCCAAGGGAATGGGCAAGTTGAATCTAGTAATAAGAGCCTTATGAAGATTATCAAGTAGTTCCTTGAGAAAAATAAGGAAGCTTGAGACTTGAAACTGCAATTGGCACTATAGGCAGATAGAACTACAGTGAAGAAAGTCATTGGACAATCTCCTTATAACTTGGTGTATGGAGTTGAGGCCAGAATACCACACAATAATCTAATGAAAATGTATAAATTTATTTAGGAGTATGACCTTGATATTTGTGATGAGATGCAGAATCATATGGATGAGTTAATTCAGCTTGATGAGATAAGAAGAGAAGCTCACAAGAGAAATGAGAGGCTATAGCTTCAATTCAAACACTTATATGACAAAAAGGCCATTCAGAGGAAGTTCAAGGTAGGGTGGATGGTTTTGATGTGGAAGGCAAGATTGGAGGACAAATGAAAGCATGGGAATTTTGATCCCCTCTGGCTTGGGCCTTATTTGATTGCAGACACTTGTGAGGAAGATTCCTACTTTCTACAATCACTAACAAGTGAATTTATGGAACTGCCAGTACATGGATAGTTCCTCAAACCCTATTTCTCCTGAAATAGGTTATATTTCCATGTACATTGTATAGTCCTATAAATGTTGTACATATGGTTTGGTGTGTTTTCTTTCTGTTGTGTTTGTTTGCCCAATCCGAGAAAGCTCCTAGTTTTTTTTTTTTGACTTCCTCTATGTTTGGTTTGCTTCACCAAGAGATCTATTTATCGCCATACCCACTAGGGGTATGCATCCCCACGAATGAGCCACTTATGGAATCCCTAAAATTTTTTACATTTTGAGGTCCCTTTGACCTTGGTAATGGCATATCACATGTTTTCCATAGGTAGGGTTTAGGGTTTTACCTCTATAAAAAAAAATTCAAATGCTTTACTTTTAAAACCTTGGGCATTTTAATTTTGCATTGACCTGCTCTGCCCGGTGGTTGATCATTAAGTTATCATTTGAGCAATCGCGGTGCATTCCTTTATCGGCCCTCTTGTCTAAGTTGTTTGGTCACCTTCAACCGTGAAGTTTTTTAATTCTCCTAATGTCGAGCTTTAATATTTCACTCCTAAATTACTTAAGTCTAAGTCATCCATCCTCAAGGGTAAAAGTGTCGTCAGCCTAGTCATGGCCCTCTTTTATGACTAAATTTTTCATATGTGTAGGATTAAAGGTCATCTGATTGAAGGAATTAATCTGAACTATTCCCTGTTGGCTCGCAGGTCCCAAGTGATGGCTCTTTAACTGTTGCATGGTCTACAAGATGCTAACATGTGTTTATTCATGGGTGTAGGCCTAGCCATCACTTTTCATTCTAACGCTCAAATTTTTATGATCAATAGTGATTATTAAGAGAGAAGAGTTGATTGTTATCATTCCCCACCATCTCATGGAGAGAAGATACAAGCTTGTTAAAGGCTGGGAGGACCACAATAAGTCACCACATATGTCCTATAGCCACTCATAGGTGGAGCCCACAAGTACACGAAGAAGGATCTAGTTGAAATATTTCTATTAGCCAATTGTTTAGGCTAGAACAAAGATGAAATTCAAATATAATTGACTCAATCTGAGTCACCCAAGATGGCATCTCAGTTGAATATCAATGGTGCACATTCAAAACTATGATTACACTTGTTGTAATTGTTTTTCTTTGCACGAGCAAGCAGTAATGGCGGAAGTGGCTCATAAATCTACTCAATTTTCCTCAAAATATGTGTATATGGTCAGTTCTTGCATAATTGAGATTTGAAGGCATGTCTAGAGCAATACGAAAAAATTGAAGGAAGTGACTTGTAGAGTTTGTCTTGACTAGCATTAGCGTTTATTGCGATTGAAAGTCGTAAGTATGATAAACACAGTTTTATGCTTTATTCCAATTTTTTGAATTAGGGTTGGCTCTCAATTTGATTTCAGTTGAATGTGCTTTATTTCTCTGCTTTAATTACTCAGAGTTAGGGCTAACTCCATCTTTAAAAGGCCATAGCCCTGTGAGACCTTTCAGAATTAGCATTCAGATTGAGCCCTAGGTTTGAATTAGGAGGTTGGTAGTTGGAATCTTTCTTGTTAAAACCCTGGTCTACCTAAAATTCATGGCTCCCAAAGTACAAATTGCTACCCCTTCAGCCCAATCAAGAGTAGTCTCCAAGGATGTAATTAACTTGTTAACATCCTCTACAAATAAGAAACCCAAAGGGAAAGTCTTGTTCTATGGACCTATAATCAGAGAGGGAGTAATGGATAAATAGTGCTTCATTAAGGATGTTGAGTTTCCTTATACTGGATGGCGGCTCTTCCAGCATTGGTTTGGGAACAAAAACCTTGGAGTTTCTCTATGTAACCCTTGGAGGGTAGATATGGGAAAATTAGTGGTTCCTAACATGTATATGGATGTTGATCTACTGAAGGATATTGCCTCAAGGTATGACCCAGTCTCTAGGGTTGTTAGAATGTTTGATGGGAAAGAAATGGTAAGGATAACTAGACAAGAAATTGAAGATTTTTTTTATTTACATGAGTGGATTTGGGATTTGGTTCCTCTTGACATGGATACTATAAGGAACACAAAAACACCAAGGTATTCATCAGAAAAAAATTGTTTCCCCTACATACTGCTTGCACTGGTACTAGGAAGAATAGGAAACAAATCAAAATTGGTGAAAAGGAGCTTGAGCCCTTCCCAATGAAATAATTTTCTAGTTACTTTAAGAGAACTTTATATTCTTTGTGTAAAATCATCATTTTTTCTCCACTTGACACATTGTAGAGGGAATACATCTATCTAGCAACACATCTACAGCACCCAGCTTACAATATAGTTTATGACTATGCCACATATTTGGCAGAACATATCCATAAAGGTCTGGTTGAGCTAAAGGAAGGGAAAGAATGCATGAAATTTTGGTGGTATTCATTATCCATGCATATGTTCTTGTATAAAGGGCGGAAGGTTTTTGAGAAATACATAACATTGAAAAGGAAGGCAGAAGGTGTTGATTTTCCTGCTTAATGTTGGACCCAGATTTTGGATAAAGATGAAAAAAAGTATAATTATGTGATGTTTTCAGAATTATTTTGCATCAAAGATAAAGAGGTCCTTGATATATGAACCACCAAGGATTCCCAAAGAAAATCATGAATTCTTGAGACCTATGGAGATGAGGCCTGACCTAAATTTGAGTCACAATTGAGGAGACTTGATTTTATATCCAGATAAAACAATCTTTAGAGTATATGGCACCAGTATAGATCCATATGTCCTTCCAAGAGATGTGTTGTTAAGGATAGGGTTCCTTAAAATTATGAGGCAATTGGGAGCTTCTCAGGTAGCACACTTGCCTGATACAATAAATAAAGGCTCTTTCTTTCTAGAGTGGACAGTGTTTGTTGATTTTGTTATGGTGAAAGGGGCATTGAGGGAATTAGTGCATCTATTGGTGCCCTACAAGTTAAAAATTGTACACCTGAGGAATCATGATCCTGAGGGTTTTATTACTAAATTAAAAGCAAATAAAATACTTAGTATTTTTGTGCACAATTTCTATTATCCTAAAGATGTAATCAAAAACACTTTTAGCTTTCCAAAATGGGATGAAAGGAAAGTTAAGTATCTTTCTTACAGGAAGATGATGGAGGAAAAATGGAAAAGGGATCCCCAATATAATCCTCTAGAAAATATACCTAAAGAATTCAGCTAGGTCATGTATGTTATGGATAATTTTGAAAATATAGTTGGTGTGTTAAGGGAGCAACAGGAGGTTACAAATAAAGGAAAATCAAGAGTGGTTGAAGAAGATACTACTGTGGCTTTGGAAGAAATTCCCACTTATCAACCCCCCAAGCAAATAAGAATCTATTTTAGGAGGAAGAAAGTGGTAGATGAAGAACAAACTTTTCCAACCCCTATCACTTATGAGGGATCAAAGGAAGCTTCTCCTGAAAGTGTAATTCCATCACCTCCAAGGAAAGTTCCCCCACCTATAATTGATCTTGATTCACCTCTAGGAAGTCCTACTCTATTGGAGCAGCCACCCCTTAAGAAACAAATGACTAAGGAAAGAGGAGTGGTTGAATATTCTAATATTGATGAAGATTATATCTTTATCACTCCTGAGGATATACAACAAGGAATGCCTCCCCCTGTAGGATTAGTTGCCTCAAGTTTAGGAGAAAGCAGTCTCGGGATGGGAAAACTTGATATCAATGGTTTAAATAGTGTAGATGATTTGAGGTTAGAGTCTTGTTAGAAATTTATGGAAGATGACTCATTTGTTGAAACACCTGCATTTAGAGATTTATTATGGAGAGCCAAAGTTGTAGAGTATGCAAAAAAGGTAGCCACTGAAAGGAGTTAACATCCAGAGCTTCCTGAAAGTGTCATTCAAGCCAATGTGAGGACTGTTATGAGGAATGATTTTTGAAAGATTACTGCCCAGGATGGCAGAGAACTTGTGAAGAAGTGTGGTGTGTTGTTGTTGCCAGAGTGGGATATTGTTGATGCTATAGTTTTGGATACCATAAGGAGGGCTGAAAAGCCCCTAGTGAAAATAGAAGAGGAATTGAATATGGGACTTTGAGAGTTTGCATTTAGCAAAGATTGGGATGCACTAGCAATTTGGTCATTATCCATGGGATCCAAGAAACTAGTACTTGTTAAGCTGTCATATTTTTGTGGGCAACTACTTGTGAAGAGAGTTGTTGATACCCCATCCTTGGAGGAAACTAACATGGTTGTTAATGTTGATAAATTTACTAAATCAACTATGGAAAACCTTGCCCTTGAAAGGGATGATTTCAAGAGTAAGTACCATAAGCTCCTCAATGAATATGATAAAAGTCAACAAAAGGTAGTTGTACTAGAGATTGAGTTGGTATTCTATAAGAAAAGGGAAGAAATGCATAGAAATCCAGACCAAGCCAACTCAAGTCACCCACCTCCATCTTCTCCAATTGTATCTTCCCAACCTTCCCCTTAGGATCAAACCTTGGCAATAGTGCCATATAATTTGGGACAAGAGCCACTCTCAATAGAGGACCCAAGCAAATAAGGTCCCAGTTCATCTAATGAATTTACAAGAGAACAACTTCTTTCACAAGTTGAAAAATATAGGAAGTTTTTGGAACAAGCACAAGATACAATGTATGAAAACACCTCAAAGATTGTTCATGCCATTTTGAAACATCTGAATTAGAAGATCCAGGCTGAACTGAATGGTGTTCATTCCAATTACTCCTTGATATTACAAGCAATAGGATTATCTCAAAGAGATAGGATTTGGCTATCCCAATCCTGAATAAGTGGATCCCAAGGGCTAAGAGATTGAATTTTATGGTAGTCAAAGCCACACAGCATGAGGATAGATATCCTAAGGTGATTCCAACATATATGGTTGTCTGTGAACTTAGTGAGAAAAATTTTTAGGGATATATTGCCCCACTAGAGCAGAAAATAAGAGAACTAAAGGATCATTATGATCTGGTAGATTTGTCAATGTTGCCAAATATTCAACTCACTAATGATGAAGTGAAGCCATTGCAAATGTGGAAAAGGGAGATGGATGACATTATTGCTTCTCAACTAGATCAAATTTGTAAAGAAGTTAAACATCAATATTTTGAATGACACTTTGGAAAAGTTGAAATTTATCATCAGCTTTCTGGAAGATTTTGACAAAGAATCCAATTATGTGATGACAAAGTATTCCCCATACAAGAAGAATTTGGATGAAATTGTCGATTGATGATGAATATGAAGAATGGGGAAGAGTATTTGTTGGTCGATTGGGTCTGTAAGTGTAGATGTGAAACATCTATAATTGGTCAAGTATTGTACACTTATGACCTCAAAACTTACAATGTATAAAATATATGTTCCACAGGTAAATGTAAGTGTTGATGATGTGGAATGATGACCGGGATGTAGATTCACTTTTTTATTTGCATCATTTTTTCATCTTGCTTGATGGAATGGATGCACTACAACATAGAAGATTATTATTTTTGACATGTGATTTTGGAGGGCGAAGCTGCTTCTTACAAAAAATGCAAATAATCTTTGTCTCATATGTATTCCCTCCAATTTCAACAATGTAAATATAACTAAATTAGGGAATATGTTTTCTAGCGGTTCAATTAGAATGTGACATGTGTACACCTAGCCTAAAGCTTGTTTTTGCTCCCTTATTTTATAAAAGGGGATTTAGGGCCATTTGTGCAGGTCTTTTGTTGAATTCTAGGATTGAATTGTGAAAATAGAGAACACAAAGAAAATATGTTAGAAGTTATTGTCTAATGTTTTGAGTCTAGATAGTAAATTTAGTCAAATGTATGGTTCCTAAGCATATTTGAATGATAATGCAAGTTTTTTGAGTCTATAGTCTCTCCAATTTAGATTTGTACTTGAATTATTAATGAAAATTTTGATCAAAGATCATTTAATTAATTGCTATCACTTTCATAATTTGTTATATGTTTTGGTTTTAGCTTCAAATAGTTGGTTAAAATGCTTAGATCAAATCATAAAATCATGTTCAGGGATATTGGATTTGATAAGTAGTCTTTAGAATATGGTTACAAATTTGTGAATTGCAAAGTAATCTCACTTAGATCATGGATGTTTAGAATTAAATATATCTTATGTTTCAATTTTCTTAGACTCCTAGCCCATGGATAATGGCACTAATCTTAATCCCCATAAGTCTTTCTCATGTTTCTAGTTGCCCGACTTGAGAACATCTTTTTAAATAATCATTGATCTATCTTTAATTTGTTGTGGTTGGTATTATCTTGTATTCTCGGCTTAAGATGCATAATTCATTCAAGAAAATTCTAACTTCTTGAAGGATTTCATCTTATTAGTCATTGGTGAGAATACGTCTATTTGATTATGCAATGTATACATAATTTTTTTGAAAGAATTGTATAATGTACATTGTGGGACCACCCTCCCAGGTTTTGCAAAGCCCAAAGTGCAAGAGATAAAAGTGATTGGTGATATATCTCATTTCTTGGCCACTTATCTTGTAGGTATTTAAGAATTGAGTTTGGAAAACCCATAGGTATCTAGAAAGATCTAATTGGTTCGTTGAAAACAACCAACAGATTCTTTGATTAGCAGGAAATCATTCCACAAATATCGCCAAAATGTTGACATATTTTATGCCACCCTTAGATATACACTATTTATATCTGATCAAATAAATATTGTGCTATAGCTTGCAAAAAATTCCTATACTGCAATACCATGGAGGTTTGCAAAGGAGCTTTTGGTTTGGTGGTGAAGGAAGCTCGTTAACACTAAACTGTCACACTGCAATGATCAAATGAAGATAGCGTGAGGTTGTAGTAAGTTCATCGACATACCATAGTGATGAGGTAAGTAATATGTGGGGTGGTGGTAAGATCACTTCCACACTGTAGTGATCAAATGAAGATGGTGTGGGGTAGCGATAAGTTCACTACCATACCATAGCAGTCAAGCAAGTGATGCACGGGATAACAGGAAATAGTGGAGATCAGTGATTGGCAATTGATGGTTGTGTTTTAATCTTGCATTGGCAATATTTTATTGGCCATCCATGCTTCAATATGATGTCCCTCATTCAAAATTCAATGGTTAACTACTCCTTTTCATGGCAGGTTTGCAGAAGTAATGGCTTAGCAACATCTTCAACTGTCAGATCAAATTTGATCAACTATGGATTGATTTTTCACACTTTTTAGGGTTGTATTGATTGTTGGTCAGTGTCATTACTCCTTGAGGTGTTGTAGAGGCTATATTCTCTTGTCATGGTATGTTTGTCTAATATTTTGCTACAGATTTCATGAGTCCCCATCCTTGCTTTCATATGAGTCATCATTTTGGGGCTTGTTCAAGTTGTCAAAGCCTTTGTGGATAGTTATGTCGCTCTATAGGGGAGCAATTTGGATCATTTTTAATCTAATCAAATTCATCTTCTCTAAAAATAATTGGTTTTGGGTTAGGTTTTGAGTTGAACTCTTGTTTATGCTTGAACCATAAAGGAAAATATTGTGTCATTATTATGGATCCTTCATCTGGACCCTCTAGGATTTTTCTTTTGCAGACCTGCAACTCTTGCATTATTCCATTGTAAAATTTACTTCAAGCTTCTATATTAATGAAATTCAACTGTTATCACATCACCTCATGCATGTTTGAGTAAAATCCATGTACCTCCATATTTGAGTAGGTGTTTTAGTTATTTCTTTGATGTATTATGATATTTTGAAGTAGGAAGGAGAAAAATCTATCTTGGTGCATCACCTTCTTTACTTTTCATGTCTCCTTCTACCATTTTCCTCTTGTGATTTATTAGAATATATTAGAATTACGATTTTCATGTTCTAGGTTAGACCAACACAGCTATACTTATGAGAGGAATTTAGCCTTCTCCAAAGATTCAACCTCAATTGCAAGGTCCCACACCTTGAGGTTGTTTCCATTGTGTCATTAGAATGTTGAACTTTTGTTCAACAAGGTGCAATTTTATGTGACAACAATTTCTATTTCAATTTCCAAAATTTTTTATTTTCTACAATCATTTACATTAAGGTTAATTGGTCAATTAAAGTGCATTTCAAACATATTTTGACTTAAAAGACATCATTTTCAAGTGCATAATATAATCAAAAAATTATCTTGTTTAAAATCTAGAAATTCTTATCTTTTTACATATTTTTCTATTGCACTTCCTATAGTTGATTGTTCCTTACCTTTTCTCCATTTTTGGTGCACCTTAGGTTTGGTGAAACTTGTATCATCTTCACAATCTGGTGTCTTTTTTCCAATACTCTAGTGGTACATAGCTTTAGACTCATGGCATCCCATGCTAGCACATCTATTGTGGATCTTGAGTTCTCTAGCTCTTTCACTCATAGTGTTGACACTAGTCAACCCATCATGGACCATACCCTTGATGCCTCATTTCCTATTACCTCTTTACCAACAACCAATGTTACTAATGTTGAGTTGGTTGCTAATGTCCCTCAAGAAGAACTAAGACAAATGGATGAAAAATTAGAGAAATTGCAAAACTCTATGAGTTCTAAATACATTGTTGGTATTGTGATTCTTGTCATAGATAACATGAGGAAGATGCTTGGTAATGAACTAGGAATAGAAATTTTGTGTAGCCTCACTTACATCATTAACCATCACATGATAAGTATGAGAATAATCCCATTGAATTTCAACCTCATAAGGTCCAAACCAATATGTCCCTTGGCATTGCTTTCTCATCAAATGACATAATTAAAGATGCACCCGATGGTCCTCTTTACATTGTCGGAAGAATCAATGACAAGCCTACTAATGGGATACTAATTGATCCTTTCTATGTAGAGAACATGATACCAAAATAATTCTTATTTGTGCATGAACTTTATCAAGATACTTATGAACAACCAAAAGAATGGATCAAAACACACAATGGTTTTTCTTTCCCTACGATAGGTTTGATAACTCTTCCTTTACATGTTGGATCAAAAAAATTGAATGTCTCATTCTCCATTATCCTGAAATCGAATCAATTTCATATGAAGTTAGGCTAACCATGGCTTCGCTCCATGAAATTTTTCCTATCAGTCATTCACAAATGCTTGAAGTTTCCCTTTAACAATCAAATCTTTATTGTGCATCATAGTGGTTTTAATCCTATGTCTTCTCGTGGTAATTTCACATTGGATTTATTTTGGCCCAAACCTATAGAACCTATTAATCCTTGTAAGGACTTATTTTTTAAATCTTATCAAAATTTTAAGGAAAAACACATAGCAAAGTTATCCATTATCAATATCTCTCAACCCATGATTGAGCCTCCCATCATTGATGAGACCGTGATTGAACCAAAATCCCTTCCAAGTAACTAAGACCAACCCATGACAAATCCTTCACCCATTTCCTATAAAAGACCAAGAGATAACCATACAAGTCCTATTTTTCCACCCAAGATCAAGCAAGTTTATAAAGTTAAAGAGAAAGTGGTTGAACAACCTCTGATGCTTCCTTTCATTCCTCCCTTGCAAGAGGAAAAGAAACCTATGGTTGATAAACCTGCTCCTACAAAATTGAAACTTGAAAACTATACAAAAAGAAACCAAAATTCTAGAGAGAATAGGCGTAGATGTCATGCTATTGCTTGTTATTTAAAAGCACAAGATGAATCAACAACTAAAGATCAAACAAATCAAGCAATGCATGATGATTATCCACCTTTTCCATAACAAGAAAATCTTATATCTCTATCACAACAAGAACAAGTACATGTTGATGGATGTTTTAGCACTTTCTCAACATAGGCAATGCATAGGTTTACTACCTCTCTTGAAAGGTAGAAATTCACAAGAAAGTTACCAACTACTACCCCAAGGTCTCTCGGGTGTTAGGTCATGACGTGCATGGAATTCCTCAATTGATGTTTGATGTGATTTTGTTGGCAATCATAGGGCAGACTTATGTATTTGGTTGGATACAAAATGAATCATGAAATGGAGTTTCTAAGATGGGAAGTTAAAGTGTAGTTTGTTGCAGGTTCGAATAACAATCATAAACTCTAGTTTTATCTTGAGATTTAGCTTTACAATGTGAAATGAACCTTAGCACAGGTCACTTATTAAAAGAAAAGGAAAAAGGTAGGGAAGAGAAGAGGTTCTTGGATGTGAAACTAACTATGAACAGTGATCATGGAGGTTCTACTATGGACAGCTTCCTTAAAATAGAATTTCACTTAACTAGAAAACTCACAGTATCATGAAACTTGTGCAAGCTTCTAAGGACTGCAAATGATTAACCATTCATTCACCATAAAAATGCATGAACAAAAGATCAAATTTTAGAGAATCTTTTAGTTTATTTCTAGACTAACTTTACACAACTATCTACCAGCAGTAAACAACAAAAAGTATGGACAACAAAGGCATCAACACAGCAAAAATGTTCACAACCATTGAATGGCATTACCAAATCTACCAAAGTAATCTAAAACCATGAAGGAAAGAAAATTAAATCTAGCTAAATCATCTAACTAAGGGAGATGAATCATGAAACATGCAAAGAAACTCAGAAATCCACCAAAGTCAATGTATTTCTATTAAAATTTATGCAACATGTCATTACAACAACTCAACTCTCCCTTGAAAATGAGAGGAGACCTCCTATTTATAGTGTTCAAAAATAAAAATGAATGGCCAAGATTGATTTGCATTGTGTGGCCAAGATTCACTACAAACTAGGGTCTCACCCACCCCCAAATATATTACAATTTAAAATACATCTCTTGTCTTTTCCCTATTTTTTCCTCTAGTGGAAGCACTGTAGCACTTTGTCTTCTAGCTGATTTCCCTTTGTTGCAGCTACTCTGTGAGGAACTTGTCATCAATTATTGGGTTTCCTTCCTATTTCTTCAAGGCAGCATATTCTATAAACTTATTAGTTAGAGCCCAAAGCTTCTCAATCTCCATTATGTTGGATTGGAACACCTAGTAGTTCCATTGTTTAGATTAGCCCATAAGTGTATCCCAATCTTCATCACACTTGGTAGTATTATCCCTGAATTGCTCAGATTGGGTGAAGGCCCGAGCAGAAAAATTCATGAAATCCATGGTGATCTCTCTCGACATTCCATCTTCCATCTTCTTTCTAAAATAAGGCTTCCCCTTTTTAGGATCAATCTCAACAGCAGGCAGATCATAGCATGTCATCACTTTCAAATACTTAATACAATTGGCCCTGATGTCCTTGGCCCAATCAATGTTTGGTTCCACCTTATAGAGGACTTGCTCCAACACCCCTTTCCTATGGTCGAAGTTCATCTTCCACGTTTCAACTAGCCAATGAGTGTCCTTTGCAAATGCAAGCTCTTCTTTCCATACTTTGGGAGGAATCTTGAGGACGGCCTCAATTTTGGGATAGGTGGATTCATATATCCCAGGGAAATCCACACAAAACTTCCCCATGCCCTCAAGGGTTTTCTTGACCTCCAAGAATTTATTTGTTGTTCTAATAGCGCGATTGATGCCCATGTTTCCAACATACAAGACTTGTTGGAACCAATATTTTGTAGTCTTAGTCTAGTTCCTTCTTTTCTCAAGTTTGTCAATTTTCTCCTTGGACAGCAATTGTAGTGGAGCCAAAGATGTGGTTGGAAGCTCTTCTACAGATGACCATTGTTGAATATAGGTTGTTAAATCAGCCAGCTGCACCTTAAGTTCTTCCTTGGATACCTTATCCTATTGTATCAAATGTACCACTATGGCAACGAACTCCTAGAGATGATCCACCTTTTTTTCTCTTGATGTCATTCCCAAGTCAATGATGGAAAAATTGTAACCAATACCTTCTTCATTCACCATTAGTGTAGCTATTTGCATGGTCCTAGATCTAGAAGTGTCCATTATCAACTTGGATCTAACTTTGGGCTTCTTCTCTTTTTTGGTGCTAATTTGAGCTTGGTCCAAGATAGCCTCTAATATTTCTCTTGGATCCCTTGGATTAGGATCCTTCTTCTCTAGTTGCTTCTTTATCCACTTGAGCATCTGAGACTTTTCCTTGGATGATTCGTGATCACCCTCCTCTTCATTCTTCCTAATTTCAATCTCTTTATCCTTAGGAGCTTCTTTCTTTGTCCTTGTGTCTTCTTCTTCTTCATTGAAATCTTGGACGAACACCATGCATTTGATGGGGGACTTAGTTTGTAGGCATTCCTTGGGGCTTTCTTTCCCTTTAGTATCCTTTTCTTCTTCTTCATGCCCATGTTCTCTAGGCTACTCTGTTTCTGGATTCTTATGGGTTTCAACCTCTTTTGTAGACTTGTTTTCTTCTTTACTCTCCTCCTCATGTTGAGGTGGAACATCTTCCTCTAGATTAGAGCCTTCTTCCCATTCCCTAGTTGGAGGTTTAGTGTTTTCTTTCATTTTATCACTTAGCTCCTTTTCTTCCTCAAAGGGTGGTTTTTCTATTTCCTCTCTGACATCTTTCAATTATTTGGCTAACTCCTCTTCAAGATCTGCATCAAAGGTTTCTATAATATACTTGGTGTCGACATCTTCTTCTTTGTCACTCTCAAAGGATTTTGTTTCCTCTCCTTCGTAGACTACCTCACCAATTTGTAAATATTAGTGCTCTAGGTGTTCATGGTAGTCATCAGCTTCTTCCTCCAATGCCTTGGCGACCTCTTTCTCTTATTGTTCCAACTCCTCAGATATTTGCATCATGGATTTCATCTTTGGTGGTTTAGTTGGAGGCTTTGAGGTAGGAACACTGGAAAGAACTTGTGCTAGGGCAGCCTGGATGGTTGGATTCATCAATACTTCAAAAATATCAGATGGGACATTCTGCATATGCCATAAAAATGTCTCTAGAAGTGAGAGGTAGGCATTGGCATTGTTTTCGTTGCTAGTGAAAGAGAAATGGTTGGAGACATGGAGGCAGAAGAGAGTGGAGAGGTGGTGGTGGAAGAAGAGTCAATCATTACGACTGGTCCAATTGGCAAAGAAGAGGCAAGGTGGACCAAGATGTCCACCGCAGGTGGGGAAGTAGCCACCATGGCCTAGGGAGTAGATGTGGGGTCAGTAGTAGTGGAAACATCTAGTGGAGATTTTGGGTGCTCGGTCTCCATTTCCTCTCCCTCATGGAGTAGATCCTCTTGAATAACTGGCATCTCAATGACACTACCCGATTTCTTATGTTTCTTGGAAGGTTCACCTTTCGAGGCATTTCTTGCGTACACCTTTAGATTAGATTGTTGCTCATCAATTTCTTTTATTTTGCCCAACCGAGTGAGTGGAGGGGATTTTGAAGTTTCTCCTATTGAGTTAGTAGTTTCCCCGCCATCTGTTCCACTTGGATCACTTTCAAGCCCCTCATAGGTTAGAGCGACCCCTTGCTACTCCAATCAAGAAACTTTCTCATCAATCCATTCTTTTGTGTGAGCCTAAATGAGCTTGGTTAGAATATCGAGGTCATCGACATCCTGTTCATCCCAGTCAATTAGTGGCAATGGGATATTTTCAACTGCATCATATTAGGGGTCTATTATTGTGCTCTCATCTTCTTCCACCTGATCAGGTACTGGGAGTAGGTTTACCCTCTTTACAAAGTATGCGGTCATCTGCATATAGTGCCTCATCTAAACCTCATTTTCATCTTTACAATTATCCCAAAAATCCTTAATGCTATGTAGATGGGAATATTTAGGCCCAAGCACCTTCCTAATATGGCCATATGGATCCATCTGTGGTCGGGCCGTGTGGAGCCTCAAATGGTATTCGGCCAACTCCTCTGAATTGTGGGCACACTGAGAGGTATGGAGTTTGTACAACCCTTGGCCAAAGGAGAGGGGATAAGGAATCCCTGCCAAATTTTTGTTGCTCAAGAGGGTGTGCACATGTTGCATCTATTGAGAGAGCTCCAATAGTATTATCTGGTCATTAGGATGTCGAGGTAGCTTGTTTGGTCTTTCTAAGAAGCCTTCTACATGAATGTAAGTATACTTTGGATATTGGATGAATAAGAAGGAATACTGCTTCAAGAAAGCATTAGCGTTGTGGGAGACTTGCCTCTTGAAGTCACCCCTAAGAAATCTGACAATATGACCAATGAAAGCATCATTGACCCTGCAGTAATCTTTCTTGAAATTCCTGAATTGCAACTGAGGGTACTTGTCATAGACTTTTAGCTCCCTGTCAGGTTCTTCATCTAGAGCTCTAAACAAGCCACTATATTTCCTCCATTCATCCAATGAATAAACTAGGTAGGACATCATGTAAAACTTGGAGGTCTTTTTGACAGCCATGAACTGCTCGTGAAAGCAATCACTAATTATCCCTCCCCAGTAAAATGCAGTATCCTCTCCAAGGAGAATCTCTTCAACAAAGTAGACCATCCATTCTTGAAAGTAGGTTGTAGTTGAAAGGCACATTACTCTACTTAATAGGGTCACCAAATCTGGTAGTCTTCATAAAAATCATTGCCAGATAGCTCTTGGGGAACTTTTGCAGCATTGTCCCTCTTTCCCTTTAGCCAATACTAATTTATGAGTTTCTTACATTTAATTAGGTCCTCTTCCCACATTTCCTTGCACTCCTTTATGGTTGGAAATTCCATCTCCCCAAAGGTAGGGATATAAAAGGTCTTTGTTATTGCTTTGGCAGACATATCAACCAATATATTCCCATCCTTGTCCACAATCATTTGGGTCTTTGGTTGGTATACCTCCCTATAGGCCATTACTAGTTCAGGGGAAAAAAGAGTGGGAGGGAAGCCTGCATATTTGGCTATCCCACTACCTTTGATCAATCTTACATTCTCTATTTTAGGGCTAATCCTGACCCTTTGCATGAATTCATCGATATCAATGTGCTTGATGTTTGTGTTAGAAATCTCCTTCCAATCTATGGTGACTTTAGATTTTAATGGCTCCCCTTGGAATTGATATTTCATCTAGTCTTTGTCTTCATTTTTATGGGGTGCTTTGCATGTCTTCTTTCCTTTGTCCTTCTCCACGGTGACTCCCGAAGGTCCCACACCTGATTCCATATATCATGCAACCAAAGGGTTAACAAACACTTTCAAGCATAAAATACATGGAACATTAGCCAAATCCCTATGATAAAGTGTTAGATCAGATAATTCAACATTTAAGAAACCTAACATATGGCACTAGTAGTTCATAGGAGGGAGCTTGGATGATCTGAGTTCCAGGGGTTGGACTTCCCTAGTAGGATGGTTGTTTTGAAGGGAAAATAGGGCAGGACGGCCTGCAAGGTTCAACCTGCCCTAGGATTTGGTCAAATGGAAGGTCCACTAAATAAAGTGCCCCATTTTGGCACGTGGGTCGAGATTATTTTACTAATTGGAGGGAATTTGGGTCATCATGTGGGTGATTGGAATCAAGATGGAGCTTCACCACCTGAGGTTTGTTGTTGGGGACTACTTTGTTGAAACGGCATTCCAGGGGTGGAGTTCTGCCAGTCGGGACCCACGAACTAAGAGGGAAGTTGAATTATTAACTTCTTATACATCTAGGTCAGAGGGGGTGGAAGTCCATGAGGATGTTTCTATTTTCAATGGCAGAACACATGCAGAGTTCCAACGGGGGCCTTCGGGCGAGTTGGGTCCAACTGGAGACTTAGTTTTTATGTTATTATTTACTTAAAGCTTAGCGAAAAACAAGGGCTCAAGTCTAAGAGGGTGGGAGAATGAAGGAATTCCTCCCTTTGACAACAGATGGGATGGGACGGAGTCCCGACGATGGAGGTCCATAGGGGATGACCCGCTAAACATTAGTCATTCGATATTTTGATGTTTTCACTTGACGACTGCGAGGAAGTCAGGAGCTGAAAGATAGAGGGCAACCATTCAAACACCGCAAGAAACGACGATGTCCCTTTGATGACCCGCAGATGCAGGTCCACCAACCAGGACCCGAAGGGTACTAAGTTCTTGGTCGTTTTGAGTTCAAGGTCACGACGAACAGAGGAGTAGGGCCCAAGTCATCAGAGGGTCAGGGCCAAACCACCCATTGAAATAGCAGCTCATGAATGGCACCCTAGGAATGGAGTCCTGCAAGCACAAACCCAGGTAATTTGGATGGATTCAATTTGGCTTAAAGTTTTGGGAAAGTTTGATAGCAATAAGGTAAGGTCCTCCTGGGCCAGCGGACCCGAATGAGGAGATCATCGTCTGAAAGTTATGTTTGTTTCAAGTGTTTGGAATGGCTAGGGGGAGGTCCGAGCTCGTGGTATATGAATTACGTAGTTGAATAATGGTGACAAGGAGTCAAGGCTTCATGGCCACCCAGGGGGTGATTTATGACATTTTTCAAGTTTCTAGATCATGGGTTTTAGGCGTCTCGCTTTCTTCTATCCAATGCATGTAATTTCATTCTTTTTACTAGTTAATTTTATCAGAAATCAAAAGAAACACAAGATGGGGTATGGATGGAAAACTTACCTCTAGAACTCGACGAATAAAGTAGTTGAATAAGCCAATAGATGCAAGGGACTTGCGATGGGAGGCCTTGGGCTCGAGGGCGGGGCATGGAGATAGCTTTCTAATTGCTCTGATTCACTCTGATTAACTGACATGTGAAAATGACAATTCAAATTTTCATATTTATGCCTTTAAAGGAATTAAATGCTAGCAATTAATGCATGTACGATGGACCCTAGAGTTGGTGAGTTTTGAAATTTGAAAATGGCCACAGCAAGGCTGAAATCCAATGGGTGAGATGTTGTCGGCTGATGGATGTTGGAGAACTTGACAAGAATCGAGCAGAACTAAGGTGACCGGGTTCCACCAAGCGGAGCTCCTCCAAAGGATGTTCATTAGAAATGGTGAAAGGGAAATGGAGTTCTGGGAGGAGCATCCCAATGGGGCAAGCCCGATGGGTCTTAAAGATGTTCTTTTAGACTCAATCACTAAATACACTAGAAAATGTCGATTGAAGTCATGGGTCCCAAGCTGCAGAAGGAAAGGGTCCTTTAGTCGTTTGGTACAGAAAATGCAACAAGTAAATCCACCAGGGGAAACCCACAAGGGCAGACCCTCAAGGTCCTAGGGACACCAGTAGAGGAAAACTGTCAGGGGATCTCCAGAAAGGCATAGGACTTTGAAAATTTGAGGGGGTGAAGCATGGTCGACTTGAGATGAAACTGTAGAGTTCACTGACCATTTGGGACACCAAATAGAGGGGGCACAAAAAATGAGGCAACAACAAAATGACCCGACGAGGCAAAGGAAAGAGAGGGTCCCCGTTCCAAATGGGGCATGTGTGTTGAGGGCACAACATTACCTTCCATGGATATTATCATAAAACCTCATGTTGTGATTAACTTGGATGATGATGATGATGATGAGACTGCTAAGATTGATGTGGAAGTGCATAATGAGCTGAATTTATTTGTTTCCTCTTCCATGGTCTTATATAATAACAACCATGATGATCCTCCTAAAAAAAGTGACTCACCACATGTTGAACTTGGTGATGTTCCTAGTACAACACTTGTCACTGTCCCTTTAGCTAGTTATTTGTCTTATGCATATGATGGAAAATATTGGGATGTGGATGACTTGCTATAGGTTGACTCACATGTGCCCTACTAATATTTTCTTTGTCTTATTTTCATGTTCTTTTTGTGTGATTCCATGTGTGTAATGTGATCCCCTATATTGTTCTGTTTGACATGTCTTTATGTTCATTCCTCTATTTGTACCTACATTCTTTTATATGTAAAAATTTGTGTTTTCTCTTGTCTTGTGTTTTCCTTTTGGGGATTATGCAAGGCATCAAGACATTTAGGTCTCTTCCATGTTGACCCAAAATATTTTCTTTATTTTCTCTCTCTATGTGTCATTCTTCCAATTCTATGAGTATTTGAGGAATGATGACATTTCTAAGCTCTATAATAACATTGTAGCAAAGACATACACTTACCCCAAATCTATGGATCCCTTATGTGTTTGGGATTTCATTTTGGGGAAACCCCTTTTCATGTAGCTTCATTTGGAAACATATTCTTGACATAGGGCTTTTTAAATAAGCTCTCATGTCTTCTTTATTGCTTAGAATTTATCATTTTCTACTTTAAATTAATTTCTCACAGCATGGTGTTGAGCAATTTCTTTAAAGTGGGGGCATACATTGGCATTATCATTTTGACATTTTTGACTATTACTCATGTTTCTTAGTGTGGTCTTCTTGATTCATGCGATGTATCTTCTTCTTGGTGGCATTGGGATTGATGTCCTTCAAGAGTGCGACCTTTCTTAGCATATGGAATTCCTCTTAGTGGTAATGATATGGCTTGCATTCCCTAAGTAGTGAATCTTTTTTCCTTCAACTTGTCCTCTCTTGGTGGTGATTTCAAGCATGATGTCCCTAAGGTGATAACTTACATGAATTAATAAAAACCCCTTTGAACATGTCTTATCCTATTTACATTTTGTTCATGAGTGACTAGCATAATGAAGCTTGCTAGCCTTGTGAAGCTCAAAGTTATAACCATTTTTCATAGCCACCAAGCATAACACACCTTGCTTGCTATTGGAGCCATTTTTGTTCATGATTTCCTAGCATAATGAAGCTTTCTTTCCTTGTGAAGCTCAAAGTTACAACCCCTTTTCATGGCCACCAAGAATAACACACCTTGCTTGCCAATGGAGTCATTTTTTATCATGAGTGTCTAGCATAATGCAACTTGTTATCCTTATGAAGCTTGAAGTTCATATTTTGTGGTACCTCATCAAATTTCTCAAGAGGTATAACTTTGGTATGGTTATTTAGCCACTTCCTGGGGTTCACCTAGTGGACAGTAGATTTCACTAGCTCATGTGAGTGCATGTTGTTTGCATAGTGGACAGTGGGTTTCCACTTCTAAACATTTTTGGAAAAAAAGCTAAGGCTTGATCCATATCTAGATGGAAAAATAGTTGAGGCTTTATCCTCCCCTTTTTCTTTATTTCTTTAAGTCTATGATATTGTATGATTGAGTATCTTGTCATTGTTGTTGTATATTTAACATAGGCATGTGTCTCCGTGTGTCTTTGTTGGTTTTCCATGAGATCTTAGATCTTGGGAGCTTGATCATGCTCCTTGACCTTTGTCATCTTATCTTTCCAATTGTTTTACAATTAGAGCTCTCTTGATTATCTACTTTAGTGTGAGTTTGATGCAAGGTCATCCGCTCACTAAAGTGGGGGATAATTTAATGTAGGAAAATGTAATCCTTTATATTTTCACACTTTTTTTTGGTCCCCTCAATTAAATTGGACTTAATTATGCCTTAGTAATCCCTATTTTACATCTAAAAGCCTAATAAATTACATTTTCTGAAGGGGAAACCCGACAATAATGAATACCAAACACATAATCAATTACCTCAAGCAATGTGTGTTCCAAGAATAGGGACCTGGGACCCATTTTCCCATGGGAAAATGGGTCCTCCCTAGGCCTTTGAAACAAAATTTAAAATGTGTTTTTGGTGGTATTTTAATGTCCTTGAATTAAAATTTCAATGTTGGCTTGTAATGTTTAATTTTTGGGAAATTAAGGATAGATACCTATAAATACAAGGTTATTTCATCAATTTAAATCCTAGAATTTATATGAGACTTCACAAGAGTAAAGATTATGATCAAGGGCATTCAAGAGTAGATTTATTAGTGATTAATTGTAGAAATCAATATCTCAAGCATTGTGTCAAGGTCTTATGCATCATGCATGTTTTTGGAGATAACATTATGATGTAGGTTTCAAGATCCAAGTCAACATGTTAAAAAATTGAGATCCACATCCATTGAATCCATTCCATGCAAAGATCAAGATCAATATTTCAATCCTCCAAAGGTTTACTCAAGGGTTTGGGTGAGTTGCAACATAACATTTTTTCATTCATCATTTCTTTCATGTTTCATTATTTCAATTCAAAGTTTAATTACCAAGATGGGGTTTGACCAAGGAAAACCCTCATCCACCAAAAACAAACATTTTTTTTTCTCTTTGTTAATGTGCAGGTTTATAGGTTGAAGAAGGATTGAAGACCTCAAAGTCGCAAAGTGGAAAAGTCGCAAAAAGTTATCATATTTGTTGTCAATCCGTAGAATATCACCTACATAATGTGTTTCTAACTGTCTGACATTGAAACCCAGACCAAAAAAAAGCTGCAAACTGACACCAACGGATCTCAAAAGCTGAGTAAAACCTTTGCATAGAGACCCATTCACCTATGGGTGAATAAGTCCCAAGTAGCCTCCCAAAACTACATTTTGGTGAAAGGTACACATCACTCTTCCATTTCTAGATTTGTCAAAATTTTATTGTTTATGTCTATATTGTGCTTTAAATTGATGATTCAAGTTTGAATGGGCATAATTGAGTTGATTTACTATTTTTAGCTTTTCTCCCAAAAGTGTAGTTCAGGATGATACCCTTGTCCTCAGTCATAAGGAAATCAGTAGATTCCCTCATTGAGTTGACTCGCCTAAGAGTTGTAAGTCAATTCTTTGTGTGGATCACATTTCCTAATGAAATAAAGGAAAATAGGTCCATCCATATCACATATACATCATTCCAATAAATAAAACACACACAAAACCCATTTGCTCCATATTTTTCTTTCTTTCAGAAGTTAAAGTGCATCAAGTGGATTCTAACACATCTCTTTCTTCTTGACATTTGAAGGAATGTCCTTAGTATGAGGATATTATTTAATATTTTAAAAATCTAAGTTGTCCCATAGGAATGGATGATCAACAAAAAAGAACATTAAATATGATAAATCAAAGAAATTTACTACTTGAAGGCTAGTTAATGTAGAGAAACTTTGATGTTGTTCTCCTTAAACTCTTCGATAGGGAGAAATCTATAAAGGTTGTTGAGGAATTTCACCAAGTATTGTGTAGTGGAAATTTCATGTCTAGGACTACTACTCATAATATTATGAGAGAACAATATTGGTGACCCACATTATTTAGGAATGTGATCAAGTTTGCTAAATGATGTGATGCTTGCTAGAGTTTTGTTTCAAGATGAAATTTGGTACACTCCTCCTCATGACCATCTTAGTTGAATATTCATTCTAAGAATGGGGAAAATTTTATTGGGGATATATTTGAAAAACTTAGCAATAGGTTTTAACATATTTTTGTGGACATTGGCTATTTCACCAAATAGGTCAAGGCAATACCTACAAGAAATTATACATCAAGGGTGGTTATTGAATTCTCGCTAAATAATATCATCATGAGGTTTGTTGCTCCATCAAAGATAGTTGATAATAATACAGAGTATGTGCAAGATCATCATGAAAAAAATAGGCCCTTAAGTGGCGATGAAAATTCAGAAAAATCAGAGTTAGGAAACTTGACATAAAAATTTGAATAAGTTATCTATATTATTTCAAAAATATGTAAAAATAGAATCTGTAGCAAATTTAATTTAGTTTCTAAACTGCTATGTTTTTTTTTTTTTTAAATCTATTTGGTGAAAATTTAAAATTTCAATTCAATAGTACTTAAATTTCAGGGGAAAAAATAAGGTGTTTGTCTAACCACCCTAACCACAATAAGATGATAATATTTTTTTATAATATTTTAGATATAAGTAGAGGATTCATGTCCCAATGTGATGCATTTTTTTTTGTAATTTTTTTCCAAGTAAATAATTAATTATGAATTTTTTGTTACTTTTTAAAAATATAAAAACCCATATGTATAACCACCTTAACTTGGTCAAAACTTCATGAAATTCAATTTTTCTTTTCTAAATCCTATATTATGTGAAGCATAGAATGTAACGCATGTTTCAGATTCAAAAAATGTGATACTGCTTGAAAGCTGTAGATTTTTTTCAATTAGCCTATCAATCAGGACTTTAGTCGTAATTCAAATAGAAAATGAATAATAATTGTTTATTAAATTCAAAGTAAATAATAATTTATATTGGTAGAAAGCTAAGAATCTCCTTTAAAAACCCTTTTCGTTTCATCAATTTTGAGTAAAAAAAAGTCGTCATCCACATGGCCGAAGTCAAGAAAAGCAAGGTAAGTTGTTAACACATTTTTTGTGTTGACTTCTTAGGATTGGCATGTCCCAGCCAAATTCCAAAGCAAGCTCGAGGCTAACCCCTGGGTAGTAAGTTTTGTGTCAGAAATATTGAATATTTGATTTATAATTTAATATATGATATACAATTTATGATAATCTCTTACAGAATTATGTATAATATATAATATATTATATTATTATGTATAATATTTAAATATTATTTCTATATTTTAGTTTATGTATAAATATATATATATATTACTAATATATAAAATATTTAAATATTATCTCTCTCTCTCTCTCTCTCTCTCTCTCTCTCTCTCTCTCTCTCTCTCTCTCTCTCTCTCTCACACCTCTACCCCAAACCCTTCAACCCTCTACCCTCTACCCTCTCTCTCTCTCAAGTGTCTCTCTCATACCCTTAAACCTTAAATTCTCTACCCTCTACCCTTAACCCTCCCTTCCTTTATCTCTCTCCCACTCCCTCTCTATCTCTCAAGTCTCTCCCTCCTACCCCCTCTCCCTCTCCTAGGTATCTCTCTCTCACTCACTAACTCCCTCTATCTCTCTCCCATCTACCCTTTACCCTTTACGCTTAACCCTCTACCCTCTACCCTAACCCTCTACC
This sequence comes from Sequoia sempervirens, assembly GCA_007258455.2. Classification (NCBI taxonomy): domain Eukaryota; kingdom Viridiplantae; phylum Streptophyta; class Pinopsida; order Cupressales; family Cupressaceae; genus Sequoia; species Sequoia sempervirens. The sequence goes on from VDFB02047230.1 coordinate 108,231,793, forward strand.
CTTAAACCCTCTACCCTCTACCCTCTACCTAATACCCTCTACCCTCAACCCTAATCCTTCAACCCTATATCGTCAACCCTCTACCCTCAACCTTAAACTATCAACCCTCTACCCTCTACCCTCTACCCTATACATTAGACCCTAAACCCTCTCTACCCTTAAACCTTCTACCCTATACCCTCAACCCTCTTCCCTCTCTCTCTCTCTCTCTCTCTCTCTCTCTCTCTCTCCCTTTCCCTCTCTCTCCCTCTATCTCTCTTACCCACCCTCCACCTCCTAATTACTCTTGGGTCTATGTGTGTAAAAATCAGATATCCAATTTATAACACCAAAATCTTACCATTACAATATATTTTGAAATGTTTTTCAAATTAGATATCGGATTTTATTTGATATCAGATTTGTGAGCCATAGAAAAACTCCAAGTGGGTTGTTTTGGGCATCCCAACGGAACCTACATTCTATTTTTAGGCTTTGCAGGTGACAAAAACGTGAGTTTAGATAGGAAGAGACAAAGATCAACTTTTTGGAGCATCTTGTACTCAAATTTGTCATAAGCAATCATTTTTTAGCATCTTTTTGGAGGTATAATGGGGAGTAGCAATCATTGGAAGCAAAAATGTAAGAGAAAGCTTACAAAAGAACAAATTGAAGTATATAGACAAAGAGATAGAGAAAGTCATAGGAAGAGAAGACAAGGTATGTCATATATTGGTGAATGTGAGCCCTTTGGTCTTTCAAGTGAAGAGGAAATTGAATATGCTCAAGGTGAAAATGTTGAACATGATATTGAAATTGGGAATAAAAATGTTGAAATTGATATTGAAAATGTTGGAATTGAAGATGTTGAACATGATATTGAAATTGGAAATGAAATTATTGAAATTTATATTCAAAATATTCAAGGTGAAAATTTTGGAATTGAAGATATTGAACATAATATTGAACCAAGTGAAAAATATGTTTCACCAAATTACATGAGAAATGAAGAACCTTGTGTGGAAGAAATACATATTCCAAATTCAAGAAGCCCTAAATGGTTACTTGAAATTGATGATAACATTATAAACAATTTTGAAGGCAAGAGGTCAACACTAACCGTTTGGTTGGAGGCTATGCAACTTTTCAACCAATATTTTAGCAATAAGACATTGACCAAGCAATGCCAACATTTTGTACAATTGCTAAGGATACAAAAGATGAGACCTTTGCTAGCCAAATTAAAGATTTGTGTGAACAAGAAGACCAAAAAAAATTCTATTATTGTCAAAAATATTTTTAATGCTCTCAAGTCTATTGGAAAAAATAACAAGGAAAAAGATAAGAGAGCTGCTCAGAGAGTCATTACAACTACCCTAGTAAGCCATCAATTGAAAAAGGCTCACTTTATGAGACAAAATTGTATTGATTTTGACACAAATCGTAAAAATTTGGATAGAGAACTTGCAAGAAGAGAAAGAATAGATTATCCTCTTCAAAATGATACATGGGCTTTTTTCGTGAGGCTTCCACATGTTGATAAGAAGCTAACTGATAATGTAAAGCAAGTAATTCAAAAATTTTGGCATGATAACTCTAGAGTATCACCCAATGAAAAGGATGTTTTAAAGTTAAGAATTGACAATCAAGACCGTATACCACATACTAAACATTTCTTGGAATCAAGCCAAACAATTTTGTTCAAAATATTTATTGAAACACATCCAAATATAAAAATCGCACAAAGAATTTTTGAAGGTTTGAAGCCATTTTATTGTGTGCCTCTTAAAATTCATAATACTTGTTGCAAATACCATGTGGAGTTTTCAATGTACCGTGAACTATTATGCTATATTTGTTCTACTTTGCATACTAATGAAATATTGCAGGAGTTTGGTGCAATGCATCTTCCAAAATCATCAAGGGACTTGCTAGATCTATTTTTTATGTTCTAGAGATGATGGTTTCCTTTTCTGTAGAAATGATTGTTTAAATGCGAAGTGCTCACAATGTGGTGGCTTATCAAAGTTTTTTCAATGTTTTCATGAGGGTTCCAAACATGAATTTGGAAAGAAGCTTGTTGAGAAAAAGAGATATGAGATAGTCAAATATACTTTTTAGAGTGGAGGTGAAGGTTCTAGATGCAAGTTGGCTACAAAAGAATGCAGTGTTGCTGATTTTATTTTAGATTTTAAGGACAATATTTTCTACAAGTATGCAAGGCATATCCATAGGTCTTAGTGGTTGGATCAACAATTTGGGATGTGTAAGGACTCTTTTTCGATTAGCACTATTATATTAGTGGTTGATTTTTCATAACATTACACATTGCAACCACAAAATGAGGTACAATCTCAATATTACAATTCCATTCATATTGTTATTTTTGTTCGCATAACATATAGGCATGCACCTGATAGTATAGAAGAGGTTCAAAAGATAATCAGAGAGTATCATTTTTATATGAGTGATGATAGATCTCACTCATATGAGTATTTATAATATTGTGTTGAGATTTTTTTTGAGTTCTTGCAAGAGCATGATATAGCAGTGGTTTGACATCTCATTTGGTCAGATAACTACACAAGTCAATTCAAGAATCCTCGTATGTTTTTGTAGACATCCAAATTTGGACACTTAATTTATCCAAATTTACCCCTTTTTCATCTAAATATCCCTTTATCCTCAATAATTAAGTAATATCACTATTATTTAATTAATACCTCTAAAGTTCATCTAAACCCCTAAGATATTTAGTTAATAATTAAATACATTACCCATTTCATCAAATGAATTAAATAAATATGGCAGTTATTTAATTCCTCACATGCCACATCCATTCCTTAATCTTAATCAACCTCCTAATTTCATCATTAGAGATGTGCACATGCCTAATCCTTGATTAGGATGTCCACATCCTCCAACTTTTGCAAGTTGGTCCATAATCTCTCTTAGCCACATAACCCTCCTCTAATCCTTCATTAACTAGTCTAATCAACCTCCCAAGGAATTTTTAATTCCTTTTACCCTTCCAAGGAATATTAAAATCATTTTTCTCTTCCCCATGGGATATTTTACTTATCACATCAAGTTGCATGTGAACTCTTCCCCTTTTCCCATGCATCTTCTAGAATCTTTGACTTGTCACATCAAGTCACATGTGACAAGTGCTTACCTTTTTAGGCACCTTGTCTTATCCAAGGTACTTTCTACCTCTCACCTTTGGAACCTTGTCTTATCCACAAGGTTCCCCAATCATGTGAATTTTAAATTCACTTTTTATTCCTCTAAGGAATCTTCTCATCTCCCAATGTACTTTCAAGTTACATGTCCTTCCTCCACATCATGTACCCTCCTTCCACCTCATTTACACATCACCATCCTTAGCCATCTCACATTCCATGTGTCAAGATGTGAGGGCTTGTGAGTTCTCAACTCAACATAGCCCTTCATCTTAGCCTTGTTGGATGAATCTCAACTGTTGAATTCTCTAGAGAATTCAACTTCTACAAATACCCCCTCTTTTCTCTCATTTAGAGGATTGATTAGAGGATTGATCATTATGCTAACCAAACTCTTGCAAAATTTTCATTTGAGCCATACTTAGCTAAAAACTTGCATCCATCATTACATTTTAATTCATTTTTCATCCATATTGCATCTCATATCAACATCTTTTGTCATCCAAGGAGCATACACAAAATCAACCATCATGGGCCAACCAAAGGATCAATTCAAGACAAGTTATAATCAGCTTCTCTTGTTATCATATTTTGTTTTGAATCTAATTATCTCAATCTTGAGGTGTTAGGTGTATTTATTGTTTCTTTCACATTTCTTGTTGTTGCTCATTTTTGGAATAGTATTTTCACCTGGTCACATTTCTGGCACACCCGGTGAGACCCGCAGATGGGTTCTGTTCTTTCACGTTTTCTTTTTTTTTACTGTTTGTAGGTACAGGTTGCTGAGGGGTGAACCTGACCTATCAGACAAGCGTACTTGACCTCCAGGGGTGAACTTGACATGTCCAAGGGCATACCTAACCTTCAGGGGTGAACCTAACCTAGCAGACAGGCAAACCTGACCTCCACAAAGATCTAAAATTTGTAGTTTTCATAGAGGGGTGAACCTGACCTCTTGCATAGGCGTACCTAACCTCAACAAGTGAACTTGACCTCTTTTACAAGTGAACTTGACCTCAACAAGTGAATCTGACCTCTTCTACAGGTGAACCTGACCTCAATAGGCGAACCTGACCTCTTCTAAAGGCAAACCTGACCTCCACAAGCGAACCTGACCTCTTCTACAGGCGAACCTGACCTCTTCTATAGGTGAACCTAACCTCAATAGGTGAATCTAACCTCTTCTTTAGGTGTACTTGACCCAATAGGCAAACCTACCCTCCTAGATAGGCGAACCTAACCAAAAACAACTTTTTTCAAAAGGTAAAAAGTGAATTTAAGAATTTTTTTTGGCTGTTTTGAGTATTCCTGACCCCCTAATGTGTCTTATTTATGTCTGTGCAAGCATCTAATCAGCATTTGGCAAGGAACAAGAAGAAAAATTACTAACAAGTTTCCTTGTAGGGCTATTTATTTATCAATTGTTGCTTGTTTTTTCTTGATAACTTAGGCACATAGCTTAACTAGGAGTATCAATTTACCTTGTGTGTTGTGCTTTTTGGTAATCTATTTGATGTATCTAATCCCCTTGCACCATTTAGTGATCCTAGGTGATAAGAAATTGTAGCTTACCAAGTCCTCTAAGTCACCCTTTTGTTTTTCTTAGCGGGACCTACTTGGGGATTTCATCACCCCAAGGGACGATTCCAACCATGCATATCAGCAGGGTATATAAATGGGGGAGAGCAAAAGTTGTACCTCAATCCAATCACGTTGTAATGGGTGAAGCATTGGGATGACGTGAAGAGTTGGTCTGAGCCTTTAGTATCTCGCTAAAGTTCTTGACTCATGCTTATGATGGGTTAGCGTTCATGGTTTGGGCCTCATGTATTGAGCGTATATCAAGGACTCCCTAGACACCTTGTTCATCCTAGATTAGAAGACAATGTTGGCCATACCTTTAACACTAATCGTAGGATTGTGTTGTCTAAATTGTCTTCTTGAGCAAAACCAGTGAATTTTTAGTTAAGTCACCCTTATTGCTTGATGTTTGCCAATTTTTTGGCCTTGCCATAGTTTTTTCACTTGAAACAAGTCCAACTTTCCTATAGACAGGAAAACCCACCCCCTAAAGGGGCGAGCCTACCCTTTTCCTCAATTTTTGTCAACATGTTTTTCCAAAATTAACAATCTTTATGAGACATGAGAACCTGCCCTCCCTGACAGGTGAACCTTCCCTCCTATACAAGCGAACCTACCCTCCTGGATAGGCAAACTTTCTCTCCCAGAGGGGCGAACCTGCCCTTCAAATAGTTGATTTCACCCTCTGTTCAGTCGTTTCGAGCACCCATTTGCCCGTCATCAACACATTTTTTGTAAGTCATCATTTCATCAACAAAATCACATAAGTGCTACTTAGAACATCATTATATTTTATATCCATCATCAAATCATCCATCCCAATCACCTAGACTTTGTTTCAAGAGTTTTAATTTTTACGCAGAAACTTTCATAGGCCATAATTTTTGACTTGGGTGTCTATTTGAGCTGAAATTTTATAGGTGGTTGCATTATGAGGTGGCATGTGGATTATCAACTAATCTTGGGTTTGTTGGACCCCGTTTTACCATATTTTTAGGGCCTCAAACTTTCATCTTGACCCTCAAAATCGCAATTTAGTATTTTTTTCAATTTTTGAAAATTTGTTTTTGTTAATAACTAAGAATGCATGTCTCAGATTTGGGATGTTAGTTGGAAATTCATCTTATCTTAGTTTTTGGTATTTTTTGGGAAAAAACTAGACTCTCAAAAGTATGTCTGTAAAGTTTCCTAAAATGGCAAAATTTGAAAATTTTTAAAAATTGCCAAATCTAAAAAAATCTGATTGTCAGCACCTTACATTCTTTAAACCCCAAAACTTGGTGTAGAATCAATCCCATCACATCCTTTAATCATCCTATTTTTAGCTTCAATCCAATCCTATTCTGAGCTTTAATCTACTCCCAATCATAGGTTTAACCAAAATCCTAATCTACACTTGGGTAAACTTGCCCCTCAAATAGCTAATTTCACCCTTCATTCGGTCGTTTCAGACACCCTTTTTCTCATCTCAAGCATTTGTCACCTCATTATGAGTATCCTTTCATCCCTTCCAAGATTCAGTCTCCCAATCTGAGCATTCGTTCATCCATTCTTATCAATTGTTTACTCATTTTGACCTTTCATCCATCCATTCTGAACATTTGTTCCCTCTTTTTCAATCATTTTTTTACTCATTCTGAGTAAGCGTTCATCTATTTCCAACCTTTTTCTATCATTTTGAACTCGCATTCCACCATTCTGATCATCTTTTTACTCGTTCCAAGTAAATGTTCATCCATTTCAAACCTCCTACCATTTCGAACTCTCATTCAACAGCCCTGATCAATCGTTTACTCGTTCTGAGGAATCTTTCATCTATTCCAAACCTTCATCTTCTCATTCTGAGAATTATTCATCCATTGTGAGTATTTGTTTACTCATTCTGAGTAGTCATTCATCTGTTCTGATCAATTGTTACTCATTTTGAGTATTCATTCATCCATTTTCATCATTCGTTCCTCCAATCAAATCATTGTTTTCCCCATCCAAATCCCCTAAACTTTATCTTGGGTTATTATCCAAATTGACCTGAGTGTCTGATCTGATTGTCATTATCAACATTCACTTAGGATTGTCATTCATCCTAAGTTAATCATCATCGTCGGCCCAATCAATCCATTTTTAATCTTAAAGTGAATTTAGTGTCATAATCGTCCTTTTATCCTTTAATCCGATCAATCAGCATCCTAAGTCACTTAGGATAATCTTTGAATGGGGTTTAGAATCCCTTTCATCATCCTATTCGATCCATCAACTGATCTTATCAATCATCGATCAAACTTATCCAATCCAATCCAGTCACATCCCTATTCGATCACCTTCGACCCAATCAATTTGCTTCCATCTCAAGGTAGATTTGGTGTCATAGTCATTAGAATCAATCCCATCGCATCATCTAATCATCCTAATCTGAGCTTTAATCCAATCCCAATTTGAGCTTTAGTTTGTTTCCGTCCAAATTCTTTGATTCATCCCCTTTATCCTTTCATCATCATGAATCCTTATCCTCCATCAATAGTAATCAAGGGAAACCCTAATTACATCGATGACAATAACAAAAGTATCATCGATCAAGAAGAATATGACATAGATCCCCTTGACACTATCATTGCTAGTAATATTTCTCCACTTGCTTTCCAAAATCCAATCACCCCTTCAAGCTATCTTGTTATGTTTTCATCCATGCCTAATCATGCTCCTTATGCTACCTTTGACAAGGGATATCCATCATATTCATCATATCCTTCATCTACATCATCCTCTTATCCAACACTTGCATCCTCTCATCCCAATCTACCATCACAATACCCCTATCTTAATCCCCCATCCACATCATCATATCTCAATCCTTCATCTGCATATACCCACTACCCTAATCTTCCATACCAATCTACTCACCCCAATCCTACATTCTCACCTTCCTATCCTAGTCCAACACACCCACCAACTTACCCTAATCTAACATCTGCATCTCCCTATACTAATCCAACACCCATGTCTACCCATCCTAATCCACCATCCCAATACCTTTATTACAATCCCCCAACTGTATCCTCTTGTCCTAATCCACCATCCATGTCCTCCTATCTTAAATCCTCATTCCAATATCCCTACCTCAATCCTCCATCCAATCTTGATCCTCCACCTACGCCCAGTCCAATATCCAATCCCATTCCCCCATCTAATCCTAGTCCATCAATCCATAATCCTTTGTCCACTCCTACCTCACCATCTTAGCCTAGAGTATTCAAGTTTCTCACTCTAGAATTTCTCCAAGGACTCATGACAAAGAAGAAATCCCCCACTCCACACATTGCAGTCGTCGAACCATTCCATCCCAACCCATCATCCACTATCATTAGTGATGAGACCTTTCTCTAATCCAACACCTATCATTGATAATACCACCCCTAAGACCACTCAAATCATTGACACCATTGAAATCATCACTGAACCCATCGAACCCATCGAAGATAACCAAATCCAATCCACTTTGCCTACTCCTAGATCCATCCAATCCATTGAATACACCTACATCCAATCCACTTCTCCTACCCCTAGTATCATTAAAATACATTCTAATGAATGCTTTGAATCCCCCATCCTTCCATCTCCCCAACTTGAGGATTCCCTCTGACACTCTATTATCATGCCAAAAACATAAGAAGATCCATGTCACGAGCTTGATCAAAAGCATAACAGCATACCCCCTTCTCTAGATCAAGATCCTAGCATCCCATCTAGTCCACATCAAGATCACAGTCCCCCATCCATTCCATCCCATGATCTCCTTGATTCCACCACTCCATCTCATGATCCCTTATCTCCATCTCTATTGCATGAGCCCTTATCACCCACTACCACAAATCCAAATCCTATAATATCTCCTAATCCCTCTCTTGATACCACCCATCAAGATGTTTCTATCCCACCATCTCCATTTCTTGATCCTCCTTCATCACCTAAACCTACTATCCCCTCACCACTTGTATGTCCCCTTGGTACTCTCACATTCTTCCATGGTGGTCTCCTTGAAGAAAAAAAACACAATGTATATACCACCCACCATCCTCCACCTAATAATGGACTCACATCATGTTTTCAGAATAACAAAAATCCTATCATGGTCTGAATGCTCAAGAACATGAACTATCAAGGAAAAGGTTTAGGCCTTCATGAGCAAGGTATTTTACAGCCCATCCAGGTCAAAGAACAAATTTGTATGCAAGGTTTGGGACCTATTTCCCAAGACTAACAATCTAAAAATGTTGGTACAACCTCTAGACATCCTCAACAAGCCTCTTCCAAAAGAAATATAGGCTCTTCCCATCACTCCACCAGACCATATGTTTCCATCCCTCCTCCTCCATCGTATCACCTCAAAACAACCATCCATATTCCTCCCCCATATCTCCATCCATTTTGGGTCCTTATGTCCCTCCACCCACTAAGTCCATTTTGGGCCCTTATATCCCAAAATCACCCCATCCATCTCGTCATATTCATCCTTTCATCCATCCATCACCTATCCATGTCACCCATCATAAACATCCCACTCACATATCCCATAATCAGGATCAACAAAGGAACATACCTAAACATCCTCCATCTACACATAATCCCCATACTCCTACCTCCAACACTCCATGTCATCCATCTCCTCGCACACATCCCATTTCTATCAAAATCACTTTGGATACTAAAGAAAAAAGGCATAAATTCAAACATCTGCATAAATCTAAAGCTCCCCATGTCTCCTCTAAAATACATGGTGACAAAAATAAAAATCAAATACACAATCAAAATCAAACCCATCAGCCACAAAGGCCCACCAAAGCAAAGATCAAAACCATGTGGATCCCAAAGAAAAAAGATGCCATGCCTTCAAATGAAAAATTTGTAGCCACATCCAAAGTTGCTAATCCAAAAGCTAATCATACATCCCCTCCATCTCCTAAATCTATTTTGGATCCTTATGTCCCAAAATTCACTATCCCATCTCCTCCATTATCCTCACATTCTCCATCCATTAATCCTCTTATCATTTCACATCCATCACCGTATGTGCCAATTTTGGTCTTGAACTCACCACCCCATCACACACCTACCCCATAATTCTATCCATACCCTTTCTAGCCTCCCATCCATTATCCCACATATCTCCCCCATAAAATCCCTCTAATTCATCCTCTTGCATAATCCATTTATCCTAATATGGTCGTACCAATATCTAACTGTATACCTTGGAATTTATCCTATTCTAGTGTATAAATAACTCAAAATATGAATGATAAAGAAAACCAAGGACACCTCAAGATTAGCCAAAAGAGAGTGACAAAACAATAAGGAAAATAGATAACACAAGACACAAATGGTTTTACCTTCCTTGCTCTTGATGTCCCTTTGATTGGCCCTTGCTTGGAATGATATGTGTGCTCCTTGATAGCTCTTGATGTAGCTAAAATGGAGGATTTTACTATGTGTTTGGATGCAAATGCTAGTGAATGTAATTGAAGGCTAGATGAGTGCACAAAATGGCAGCATGTAGTTGCAAAATGACTAAGTGTTTTAAATTCCCTTGAGGAGGGGGTATTTATAAGAGAATTTGAATTCTCTAGAGAATTCAACGGTCAAGATTGATCCAACAAGGCCAAGATGAAGGGCTATGGTGGGTTGAGAACCCACAAGCCCTCACATCTTGACATGTGGAATGTGAAGTGGCTAAAGGGAGATGAGGTGTAAGTGAGGTGTCAAAAAGGTACATGAGGTGGAGGAAGGACAAGTACCTTCCAAGTACATTGGGAGATGGGAAGAATCTTGGGTGAATAAAAGTGAATTAAAAATTCACAATGATTGGAAGAATCTGGTGGATAAGACAATGCTCCCAAAAGGTGGGAGTTTGTCACATGTGACTTGATGTGACAAGTCAAATATTCTAGAAGGTGCATGGGAAAAGGGGATTCTAGAAGGAATAAAATGTGAATTAAAAATTCACATGGGGAAGAGGAGCCTAGGGTGAATAAAAAGGAATTAAAAATTCCTTGGGAGATGGGGAGAGTTGACCAAGGTACTAATTAGGTTTAACTAATTAGTAATTAGAGGATAATTAGGGGTTAATTAGGATTAAAAGCTAACTTGCAAAAGTTGGAGGATGTGACACATCCTAATCAAGGATTAGGCATGTGCACATCCTTAATGAAGAGATTAGGAAATGGATTAGGATTAGATGAAAATGACATGTGAGGGATTAAATAAATGTAATATTTATTTAATTCATTTGATGAAAAGGGGATTAAGGAGGGTAAGGTATTTAATTATTAATTAAATATTTAGGGATTTGGCGACTAAGGATATTAATTAAATAATAGTAATATTACTTAATTAACTGGATAAGAGGATGCTTAGATGAAAAGTGATAAATTTGGATAAATTAAGTGTCCAAATTTGGATGTCTACATTTTGCCCCTCTTTGAGATGGTGTTATGAAGTAGCATCATTTCAAAGAATATTAAAATATAGAACCCAGAAGGAGATGGTTAGATTGGAAAAGATGCCCCAGTTATCAAAGGGATGACTAGGAAGAAAGATGATGGGGGTCAAGATGAAGAGTAGGGATAAGGATGCCCCTCGAGAGGACATGCAGGTTTAAGAGAACACGGATGTGCTCTCGAAATGGATGAGATGATGAAATGGGAGATGAGGAAGAGGATGCAAAGGGATGGATATGAAAGGATGAAAAGGTGACAGGAGGTTGGGAAACAAAAATGGATAAGCCAAAAGGGGTTGAGGATGGATGGAGTGTTGTCAATGAGGGAATGAAGGATCCCGAAACAACACGAGGATAGGGAAGGATACATCTCACTGAGTGGTATTGATGAGGGAAGGATACATCCCAAAACACCACTAAAGGATAGGGAAGAATACCTCTCGATGTGATGATGAAAGTGTTGTGGATGAGGGAAGGATACATCCCAAAACAACACCAAAGGGATAGGAAAGGATACTAATGGATGATGATGATGGGTCAAGGCTGGTAACAAGACTGAGAATAAGACCAAGGATATGATTAGATGATTCAGGCTAAATAGAATGGATGGGGATTAGATAGAGATGTGAGATAAGGATGAAGGATGAAGGATGAATGGATGGGAGGATACATGCAAGACGATAGAATGGAAAATAAAATGCAATCCTAATGCAATTTTCCATCTGCGGAGCACTGATTTTTGCTATAGCATAAGACACCAAGTGCCAAGGTATGTGGAACCAAGGCGTAATAGTGTCTAATGCATGAGATAAACACAACAGACAAGAAGGCTATCCCAACACCCCAAGGTCACAAAGACCTTGGTCGGACCAGGTATTGAGATAACCACAAGCACAAAAGGATTCCCTAGCATAACACAAGACCTCAAGGATCTTGGTGGGTACTACGTGGGACAACCAAGAAGACACAATCAAACAAAAGATCAAGATATGCCCCTATGTGGACCAATCAAAACATGCCATAATATGATAGATTATGGCAGCCTTGATAAGTGATGATAGGGAGCTCAAATGATAAACAAAAGCCAAAAGCATCAAAATATCACAATCAATTTCAAATGTCCTTTGCCATAGATTCAAGGGGATAGATGGGATTGATGAGGTCTGTTAGGGAGGATGCATCCTGTTGAGACCGGTGATGGATACTAAGCTAAAAGATCGATATGACATAGTATATTCGAAACTGATTGGATTTGATGATACAAGTGGATCTTGTTGGTTAAGAACCAATTAGATAAGGGCATAGCTAGATGACATGACACAAGGGAGACAAGACATGAGATTGACACATCCTAAAGACCTAGGGGCTCGGGGGCTGATCAAATATTAGCCTTGCCTATGTGAAAGCGCAGAGCCCTCGTAGTTTAGTAAAAGGCTGACGACTGACCATGATGGAGACCTGGATGGATGGTACAGATGGGACAGACAAATAGGAACAAGATATGAAGATTGATGATAGATGATAAAGGATCAGATGGACAAAGTAGAAAGATTGATGATAGGCGATAAAGGGACAAAGTGGACAATGAAGACTAATGATGGAACCCCGGGGGCGGATCAAATGATCGACCTTGCCGACGTGAAAGCGCAGGGGAAACGTAGTTTGACAAAAGGCCGAAGACAAGTGATGGATGAAAGATGATGGGATAACCCTAGATAAGGGGATAAAATGATGGAACTAACATGACGGAACAAGATAGACCTGTTGGATTGGATTGGATGAGAGGATAGTGACTATAAAAAGCTCAGGGATGGGATAGTTATCCAAATCATCAAAGATGAAGTGGGCGAATGACATGCCATATAGATGAATGATGAAGTGATGAATGATGAGATAGAAAAGATGTGAAAAAGCAGCAGAAGTGATGACAATAAGATAGATGACATTGGATTGCGTGGGGAAAAGCCTATAGCTAGATACCAATGACAAGGGATTATGAGATGGGATGAGGGGAGAGGATGGGGGGAGGAAAAGGATTGTTTGGGTGGATTGGATAGAGGGATAAGGATTTGGATAAAGAAAAGGTGACTAGATGGAGAGATGACTAATTCTTGGAACTAGAAGGTGAAGGGTGGGAACAGGTGGTAGATTATGATTGATGAGAATTTGAAGGTTTTTTGAGATGATAGATGAAGGCTCGAAATAGATGAATGGTTACACGGAATGAGTGAAAAAATTTATTAGAATGGATGAATAGGACAAAGTTGAAGAAGATGGAGGGAGGGATCTGAAGACTTTGTTCGATATCCAAAGATCTTGACTGCAGATGGATTAAAGCCCAGATTAGGGGTTTGCTTAAGCTCAGATTGGGATAAGATTAAAGCTCAAAGGAGGATTGGATTGAAGACTAGAATTATTGAACGATATGATTGGATTGATTCTACATCGAGTTCCGAGGTTTAAGGGATGTAAGGTATTGACAAGCAGATTTTTCCAAATTTGGCAATTTTCAAAAATTGTCAAATTTTTCCATTCTAGGAAACCTCACGGATATACTTTGGGGAGTCCAAATTTTTGCCAAGAAATACCCAATATTGAGATAGGATGAATTGCCAACTAACATCCCAAATTTGAGATATGCATTTCGAGTTATGAGCGAAAATAATTTTTCAAAATGTTGGAAAAAAATACTAGAATTGGGATTTTGAGGGTCAAAATGAAAGTTTGAGGCCACAAGAAATATTGCCAAATGAGTTCAATGGTTCAATGAAACTTGTTGGAAATCCACTTTCGTTATCATAGCATAACCACAATAATTTCAGCTCAAGCGGACACCCGAGTCAAAGTTATGACTACTCCAGAAAGTTTTGGTGTAAAATCAAAATCAATTTTGAAAATTTCAACATGGGTTTTATTGGCGGGAAAATTTAGAAAATGGGTGCGGGATTGGTTTCCAGATAGTAAAATGAAATTTTACTTGAGATGAGGCGATGCCACGGTGGGGGCGTATGCGCCACAGGCCCATGGGGGCGAGGCACGTGAAGGCATGATAGAGGCGCACCATGCAATGAAGTGCACACCAGGAGGGCAAGAGCATCGGAGGGCGCACACGCCTGGCAGTGCCTGCATACAGGAGGCATGGGAGGGGCGCACATGCCGGCCGAGTACACCACGCCCGGGAGGCATGAACACCGGGAGGAGGCGCTGCAGCAGTGAGGCATGGGAGGGTGCACATGCCTCGGGGCGGAGGCAGCGAAAGGAGTGCACACGCCCGGGAGGGCTGGGCGCCTGTGGGCGCTACTGCGCCACTGAGGAGGCGAACCACGCCCGGGAGGCCCGGACAGGAGGCCAGGCCGCCAGGAAGGCGAGACGCATGGGGGCTGGGAAACCCTCGACAAAAAGAAAGCAAAAGGAGGACGGGGCGTGACACGGGAGAAAAGATAAAGAGATTGAAAAGATGTGAAGCAAAGTGAGGCGATGAGATGATAAAGGGCATTAAATTGCATGGAAAAGACCCTATAACCCAAATACCAAAGTTGGCCAAAAGGATGGATGAGGATAAAGATGAAAGAATGGATGAAGGATGGAGAGTTATTTGGATGGATGGGGATATAAGGATTGGGAGATGAAAGGGATGCTAGGATAGCTGGATACGAAGAGAAGGATGGGGAGATGGAAGGGATGGTGTGATAGATGGATAGGGATAGAAGGGTTGGGAGATGAAAGGGATGCTAGGATAGATGGATACGAAGATATAGATGGGGAGATGGAAGGGATGCTATGATAGATGGATAGGGAGATGAAGGGATTGGAAGATGAAAGGGATGCTAGGATAGATGGATACGAAGATATAGATGGGGAGATGGAAGGGATGCTATGATAAATGGATAAGGAGATGAAGGGATGGGGAGATGAAAGAGATGCTAGGATAGATAGATACGAAGATAAGGATGGGGAGATGGAAGGGATGTTATGATAGATGGATAGGGATATAAGGATTGGGAGATGGAAGAGATGCTAGGATAGATGGATATGAAGATAAAGATGGGGAGATGGAAGGGATGTTATGATAGATGGATAGGGATATAAGGATTGGGAGATGGAAGAGATGCTAGGATAGATGGATACAAAGATAAGGATGGGGAGATGGAAGGGATGTTATGATAGATAATGTCTCCAAGGACTATGTCACAAAGGAAGCAGATGCCCCCACTCTAGATATGTCATATATGATGAGGCATGAGGGAAGGGAGACAAGTGGATGGGAAGAGGAGGTAACTAGAGGAGGATAAGATGGGTGCCCAAGGAATATAACAGAGCATGGATGAAGGGAATAGGTGCCCCTGTTTTGATCAAGATCATAAGAAGGATGGAGGGATGCAAGATAAATGGGATATGATGGTGGGATGCTGAAGATAGGTGGAATGAAGGGGTTTTATGAAGAGGACGGATAACAGGAAGATGGGTGCATAGCGGGAAGCATAGCAGGAAGCATAGTGGGAATGCATATCAGGAAGTTGCCCCCAAGTGTAAATGGGGATTTACGCATGACGCTTGTCTGCCAGGTTTTCATCATGGTACTTATCCAAGGTGCTTGTTTGCCAAGTTTTCACCATTGGACGAATTATTTCTACTACTTTTTTTTTTTTGAATTTTTGACTTTTTGGATGTCATGCAGAAGGAGATGGGTAAGGATAAGGAAGTGGATAAGCAGATTTAGAAGACATGTGATAAGGATCAAGGTGTTATGAGCCCATGTTTGAAGTGACTGTTGGATGTTGATACAACCTTATTAGGATAAGTGGATTATGCATAAGGATGAATTAGAGGGATTTGATGGGGTTGATACATGGGAGAGTGGATGGGATGCTGGAAAGGGTATGGATAGAATGATGGGGTGGAGATGTGATGGGGAGATGTGTTCAAGACCAACATTGGCACATGTGGTGGTGGATGTGAAAAGATAATAGGATTAAGGGATGGAGAATGTGGGGATAATGGAGGAGATGGAATGGTGAATTTCAGGACATAAGGACCCAAAACAGACTTAGGAGATGAAAGGGGTGTATGATTAGCTTTTGGATTAGTGGCTTTGGATGTTCTTATGGATTTTTCATGTAATGGCATTGCATCTTTTTTCTTTGGGATCCACATGGTTTTGATCTTTGCTTTGGTGGGCCTTTGTGGCCTACAAATTTGATTTGGATTTTGGATTTGATTTTTCTTTTCTTCAACATGTCGTATAGAGGGGACATGGGGAGCTTTAGATTCATGCGGATGTTTAGATTGATGCATTTTTTTTAACAACCAAAGTGCTTTTAGTAGCAATGGGATGGATGTGAGAAGATGGATGATGTGGAGTGATGGGGGTAGGAGTATGGGGATTATGTGTAGATGGAAGATGTTTAGGTATGTGCCTTTGTCGATCCTGATTAGGATGTTTATGATGGATGAGATGGATAGGTGATGAATGGATGAAATGATGGATAGGATGAGATGGAGGGGTGATTTTGGGGTATAGGGGCCCAAAATAGATGTAGGACCTGGAGGAAACAAGGGCATGGTAGATGGAGGATTGGAGATGGTAGATGGAGGGATGTAAGGACCCAAAATGGATGGAGCGGATGAAGGAGAAAGATGGACGGCTGTTTTGAGGTGATACGATAGAGGAGGAGGGATGGCCACATATGATCTAGTGGGGCGATGGGAAGAGCCGATATTTCTTTTGGAAAAGGCTTGTTGAGGACGTCTAGAAGTTGTACCAACATTTTTGGATTGCGAGTCGTGAGTAGTACATCCAAGACCTTGCGGATACAAATGTTCTTTAGCTTGGATGGGCTCTATAATACCTTGCTCATGCAGGCCTAAACCTTTTCCTTGATAGTTCATTCTCTTGAGTATTCGATCTAGGATAGGATTTTTTTTATTCTGGAAGAATGATGCGAGTTCATTATGAGGTGGAAGAGGAGGGTTGGTGTATATGCTTTGTTTTTCTTCTGTGAGGAGACCACCATGGAGGAATGTGAGAGGACCAAGGGGATATGCAAGTGGTGTGGGGATAGCATTTTTAGGCGATGATGGGGGATCATGAGAAGGAGATGATGGGATAGCAACATCAGAGAGGGAGTAGGGGTCATGATAGGATATGGATTTGTGGTAGTAGGCTCATGTGATGGAGATGGAGCAGTGGAAGCTCGAATGACAAGGGGATCATGGGATGGAATAGATGGGGGACTGTGATCTTGAGGTGGACTAGATAGGATGGTAGGATCTTGATCTGGAGAAGGGGATATGTTGGCATGCTTTGGATTAGACTCTTGGCATGACTCATCTTGTGTGGATGGCATGATGACGGATTCTTGTTGGGACTCTTCAAGTGGGGAAGATGGAGGGATGGAAGATCCATGAGGTTCATTGGAATGGGTTTTGGTGCTACTAGGAGTGGGAGGAGTGGATTGGATTTGGGTATCTTCGATGGATTGGGTAGATCTAGGAGTAGAGGGAGTGGATTGGAATTGGTGTCTTCGATGGATTCGGTGGTTCTCATAGTAGGAGATGTGGGTTCAATGGATTTGGTAGATGTGATGGTAGGAGATGGGGACTCAGTAGATTTAGAGGATGTGATGGTAGGAGATGGGGACTCAGTGGATTTTGAGGATGTGATGGTAGGGGATGGGGGTTCAATGGATTTGGTAGATGTGATGGTATCATCAATGATAGGTGTTGGATGGAGAAGGGTCTCGTCACTAACGACCATGGATGATGGGTTGGGATGGCATGGTTCCATGACTGCAATGTGTGGAGTGGGAGATGTCTTCTTTGTTACAAGTCCTTGGAGAACTTCTGAAATGAGAGACTTGCATACTCTAGGATGAGATGGTGTGGTAGGAGTGGATGAAGGTTTATGGATTAGTGGGGGATTAGGACTAGGGATTGGTGGGCTAGGATTAGATAGGGGAATGGGATTGGATGCAGGACTAGGAATAGATGGGGGATTAGGTGAAGGGTTAAGATAGGGGTATTGGCATGGTGAATTAGGACACAAGGAGGTGGGTGGTGGATTGTAGTAAGGGTATGGGGATGGTGGATGAGGATGGGAAGATTGAGGTGGCGGATTAATATAGGGAGATGCGGATGTTGGATTAGGGTAAGTTGGTGGGTGTGTTTGACTAGGATAGGAAAATGTGAATGTAGGATTAGGGTGAGTAGATTGGTATGGGAGATCGGGGTAGTGGGTATATGCGGATGAAGGATTGAGATAAGAGGATGTGGATGGGGGATCAAGATAGGGGTATTGTGACGGCAAACTAGGATAAGGGGATGATGTAGATGAAGGATATGATGGATATGATGGACATCCCTTGCCAAAGGTAGCATAAGGAGTGTGATTAGGCATAGATGAAGACATGATGGGATAACTCGATGGGGTGATTGGATTTTGGAATGTGGGTGGAGAAAGCTTACTAGCAATGATAGTGTCAAGGGGATCTATGTCATATACCTCTTGGTCAACAAGACTTTCATTATCATCATTGACGTAATTAGGGTTTCCCTTAACCACTATTGATGGAGGATAAGAATTCATGATGATGAAAGGATAAAGATGATGGATAAAGATTTTGGATGGAAATGGACAAAAGCCCAAATCAGGAATTAGGACAAGCTTAGATCGGGATTGGATTAAAGCTCAGATTAGGATGATTGGATGATGATTGGATTGGATTGATTTTGATGATCAGATTTGATTATCAAAGGATGATTATGACACCGAATCTACCTCGAGATGGAAGTAGATTGATTGGGTCGAAGGTGATTGGATAGAGATGCAATTGGATTGGATTGGATTGGATTGGATTGGATTGATCAATGATTGATTGATAAGATCGACTGATGGATGATGAAAGAGACTACAAATCCCATTCAGAGATTATCTTAAATGACTTAGGATACTGATTGATCGGATAAAAAGATAAATGGATGATTGTAGCACCGAACCCACCTTGAGATTGAAGGTGAATTGATTGGGCCAACGATGATGATTAACTTAGGACGGATGACAATCCTAAGGAAATTTTGATGAGGATGATTAGATCAGACACTTAGGTCAATTTGGATAATAACCTGAGACGAAGTTCAAGGGATTTGGATGGGGGAAATGATTGATTGGATTGAGTAGATGAATGGTTGGATTAGGTAGATGATTGGATGAATTTGATTAAAGGAATGGATTGGTTTGATTAGATAGGTAGAAACAAAAGGTACCATTAGATAGAGCTCAAAAAAAAGTAATTTTGGTTTTTGAATGAAGTCGATCCGATGCACGGTTTGTAAATGACAGCCCTAGGAAGTTAGGAGCATATCCACCCCGCGATGTGGGGCGTGGCCACCCTGGGATAGTCAAATTCTTGATAGAAGGAAATTAAAGGTACCACTAGATAGAGCTTGAAAAACTAAGCAACTTTGGTTTTTGAACAAAGTCGATCTGATGCACGGTTTGTAAATGATCGCCCTGGGAAGTTAGGGGGCGCAGTCAGCTTTTTACAGTAAATCAGGGGCGCTTCTGCCTTTCTGTAGCAAAACAGGGTCGCTTCCACCTTTCTGCAGCAAAACAGGGGTGCTCCTGCCTTTCTGCATTGATTATGAGTGGTGTTTGTTGATGTAAATGGTAAAATTATGGTGTTTGTTAGGTGAGGGTATGGACTTTTGAATGGATTAGGGAGAAATTAAAATGAACGGGTGGATTGAAGATAATTGTGGAGAATGAATGGAGATTTAGAATGGTTGAATGAAAGTTTGGAATAATGGGATGGAGGTTTAAAATGGTCAAACGGGGGTTTTTTAAAGGTTTAAAGTGAGAAAACGAAGGTTTGGGATGA
>VDFB02047230.1:108251997-108347739 GCA_007258455.2 Sequoia sempervirens
GGCGGAGCCACTACGACAAAGAAAAGCAAAAAGAGGGACAGGGCGATGAACATGGAGAAAAGATAAGAGATTGAAAAGATGTGTAAGAGAAGCAAAAGTGAGGGCGATGAGATAAAGGGCATTGGGTTGTATGGAAGGAGGCCTATAGCCAAATACCAATGACAAGGGATTGTGAGATAGGATGAGGATAAAGATGAAAGAATGGATGAAGGATGGGGATTGTTTGATGGATGGGAATATAAGGATTAGAGATGAAAGGATGGCAAGTGATAGATGGATACTAAGATAAGGATGGGGAGATGGAAGGACGTTGTGATAGATGGATAGGGACAAAAGGATTGAGATGAAAGGGATGCTAGGATAGATGGATACGAAGATATAGATGGGGAGATGGAAGGGATGCTATGATAGATGGATAGGGAGATGAAGGGATTGGAAGATGAAAGGGATGCTAGGATAGATGGATACGAAGATATAGATGGGGAGATGGAAGGGATGCTATGATAAATGGATAAGGAGATGAAGGGATGGGGAGATGAAAGAGATGCTAGGATAGATAGATACGAAGATAAGGATGGGGAGATGGAAGGGATGTTATGATAGATGGATAGGGATATAAGGATTGGGAGATGGAAGAGATGCTAGGATAGATGGATATGAAGATAAAGATGGGGAGATGGAAGGGATGTTATGATAGATGGATAGGGATATAAGGATTGGGAGATGGAAGAGATGCTAGGATAGATGGATACAAAGATAAGGATGGGGAGATGGAAGGGATGTTATGATAGATAATGTCTCCAAGGACTATGTCACAAAGGAAGCAGATGCCCCCACTCTAGATATGTCATATATGATGAGGCATGAGGGAAGGGAGACAAGTGGATGGGAAGAGGAGGTAACTAGAGGAGGATAAGATGGGTGCCCAAGGAATATAACAGAGCATGGATGAAGGGAATGTATACCAAGAGGTGGCCAAAGCATGTATAGATAGGTGCCCCTATTTTGATCAAGATCATAAGAAGGATGGAGGGATGCAAGATAAATGGGATATGATGGTAGGATGCGGAAGATAAGTGGGATGGAGGGGTTTTATGAAGAGGATGGGTGTATAGCGGGAAGCATAGTGGGAATGCATATCAGGAAGTTTCCCCTAAGTGCATATGGGGATTTACGCATAACGCCTGTTTGCCAGGTTTTCATCATGGTACTTATCCAAGGCGCTTGTTTGCCAAGTTTTCACCATTGGATGGATTATTTCTCTTTACTTTTTTTGAATTTTTGACTTTGATGTCATGCATGAGATGGGTATGATAAGGAAGTGATACAGATTTAGGTTATCATGTGGATAAGGATCAAGGTGTTATGAGTCCATGTTTGAAGGACCGTTGATGTTGATACAACCCATTAGGATATGGATCATGCAAGGAAGGACGAATTAGAGGGATTTGGATGGGGTTGATACACGGGAGAGTGGATGGATACCGGAAAGGGCATGCATAGAATGATGGGTGAGATGTGATGGGAGATGTGTTCAGACCAACATTGGCACATGTGGTGGTGGATGTGGAAAAAGATAATAGGATTAAGGGACGGAGAATGGGATAATGGAGGAGATGAACGGTGAATCAGACACATGGACCCAAAATGCACTTAGGAGATGAAAGGGGTGTGGCTGATTAGCTTTGGATTAGTGGCTTTGGATGTTCCATGGATTTTTCATGTAACAGCATTGCATCTTTTCTTGGGATCCACATGGTTTTGATCTTTGCTTTGGTGGGCCTTTGTGGCCTACAAATTTGATTTGGATTTTGGATTTGATTTTTCTTTTCTTCAACATGTCGTATAGAGGGGACATGGGGAGCTTTAGATTCATGCGGATGTTTAGATTGATGCATTTTTTTTAACAACCAAAGTGCTTTTAGTAGCAATGGGATGGATGTGAGAAGATGGATGATGTGGAGTGATGGGGGTAGGAGTATGGGGATTATGTGTAGATGGAAGATGTTTAGGTATGTGCCTTTGTCGATCCTGATTAGGATGTTTATGATGGATGAGATGGATAGGTGATGAATGGATGAAATGATGGATAGGATGAGATGGAGGGGTGATTTTGGGGTATAGGGGCCCAAAATAGATGTAGGACCTGGAGGAAACAAGGGCATGGTAGATGGAGGATTGGAGATGGTAGATGGAGGGATGTAAGGACCCAAAATGGATGGAGCGGATGAAGGAGAAAGATGGACGGCTGTTTTGAGGTGATACGATAGAGGAGGAGGGATGGCCACATATGATCTAGTGGGGCGATGGGAAGAGCCGATATTTCTTTTGGAAAAGGCTTGTTGAGGACGTCTAGAAGTTGTACCAACATTTTTGGATTGCGAGTCGTGAGTAGTACATCCAAGACCTTGCGGATACAAATGTTCTTTAGCTTGGATGGGCTCTATAATACCTTGCTCATGCAGGCCTAAACCTTTTCCTTGATAGTTCATTCTCTTGAGTATTCGATCTAGGATAGGATTTTTTTTATTCTGGAAGAATGATGCGAGTTCATTATGAGGTGGAAGAGGAGGGTTGGTGTATATGCTTTGTTTTTCTTCTGTGAGGAGACCACCATGGAGGAATGTGAGAGGACCAAGGGGATATGCAAGTGGTGTGGGGATAGCATTTTTAGGCGATGATGGGGGATCATGAGAAGGAGATGATGGGATAGCAACATCAGGAGAGGGAGTAGGGGTCATGATAGGATATGGATTTGTGGTAGTAGGCTCATGTGATGGAGATGGAGATGGAGCAGTGGAAGCTTGAATGACAAGGGGATCATGGGATGGAATGGATGGGGGACTGTGATCTTGAGGTGGACTAGATAGGATGGTAGGATCTTGATCTGGAGAAGGGGATATGTTGGCATGCTTTGGATTAGACTCTTGGCATGACTCATCTTGTGTGGATGGCATGATGATGGATTCTTGTTGGGATTCTTCAAGTGGGGAAGATGGAGGGACGGAAGATCCCTGAGGTTCATTGGAATGGGTTTTGGTGCTACTAGGAGTGGGAGGAGAGGATTGGATTTGGGTATCTTCGATGGATTGGGTAGATCTAGGAGTAGAGGGAGTGGATTGGAATTGGGTGTCTTTGATGGATTCGGTGGTTCTCATAGTAGGAGATGTGGGTTCAATGGATTTGGTAGATGTGATGGTAGGAGATGGGGACTCAGTAGATTCAGAGGATGTGATGGTAGGAGATGGGGACTCAGTGGATTCTAAGGATGTGATGGTAGGGGATGGGGGTTCAATGGATTTGGTAGATGTGATGGTATCATCAATGATAGGTGTTGGATGGAGAAGGGTCTCGTCACTAACGACCATGGATGATGGGTTGGGATGGCATGGTTCCATGAATGCAATGTGTGGAGTGGGAGATGTCTTCTTTGTTACAAGTCCTTGGAGAACTTCTGAAATGAGAGACTTGCATACTCTAGGATGAGATGGTGTGGTAGGAGTGGATGAAGGTTTATGGATTAGTGGGGGATTAGGACTAGGGATTGGTGGGCTAGGATTAGATAGGGGAATGGGATTGGATGCAGGACTGGGAATAGATGGGGGATTTGGTGAAGGGTTAAGATAGGGGTATTGGCATGGTGAATTAGGACACAAGGAGGTGGGTGGTGGATTGTAGTAAGGGTATGGGGATGGTGGATGAGGATGGGAAGATTGAGGTGGCGGATTAATATAGGGAGATGCAGATGTTGGATTAGGGTAAGTTGGTGGGTGTGTTTGACTAGGATAGGAAAATGTGAATGTAGGATTAGGGTGAGTAGATTGGTATGGGAGATCAGGGTAGTGGGTATATGCGGATGAAGGATTGAGATAAGAGGATGTGGATGGGGGATCAAGATAGGGGTATTGTGATGGGAAAACTAGGATAAAGGGATGACATAGATGAAGGATATGATGGATATGATGGACATCCCTTGTCAAAGGTAGCATAAGGAGTGTGATTAGGCATAGATGAAGACATGATGGGATAACTCGATGGGGTGATTGGATTTTGGAATGTGGGTGGAGAAAGCTTACTAGCAATGATAGTGTCAAGGGGATCTATGTCATATACCTCTTGGTCAACAAGACTTTCATTATCATCATTGACGTAATTAGGGTTTCCCTTAACCACTATTGATGGAGGATAAGAATTCATGATGATGAAAGGATAAAGATGATGGATAAAGATTTTGGATGGAAATGGACAAAAGCCCAAATCAGGAATTAGGACAAGCTTAGATCGGGATTGGATTAAAGCTCAGATTAGGATGATTGGATGATGATTGGATTGGATTGATTTTGATGATCAGATTTGATTATCAAAGGATGATTATGACACCGAATCTACCTCGAGATGGAAGTAGATTGATTGGGTCGAAGGTGATTGGATAGAGATGCAATTGGATTGGATTGGATTGGATTGGATTGGATTGATCAATGATTGATTGATAAGATCGACTGATGGATGATGAAAGAGACTACAAATCCCATTCAGAGATTATCTTAAATGACTTAGGATACTGATTGATCGGATAAAAAGATAAATGGATGATTGTAGCACCGAACCCACCTTGAGATTGAAGGTGAATTGATTGGGCCAACGATGATGATTAACTTAGGACGGATGACAATCCTAAGGAAATTTTGATGAGGATGATTAGATCAGACACTTAGGTCAATTTGGATAATAACCTGAGACGAAGTTCAAGGGATTTGGATGGGGGAAATGATTGATTGGATTGAGTAGATGAATGGTTGGATTAGGTAGATGATTGGATGAATTTGATTAAAGGAATGGATTGGTTTGATTAGATAGGTAGAAACAAAAGGTACCATTAGATAGAGCTCAAAAAAAAGTAATTTTGGTTTTTGAATGAAGTCGATCCGATGCACGGTTTGTAAATGACAGCCCTAGGAAGTTAGGAGCATATCCACCCCGCGATGTGGGGCGTGGCCACCCTGGGATAGTCAAATTCTTGATAGAAGGAAATTAAAGGTACCACTAGATAGAGCTTGAAAAACTAAGCAACTTTGGTTTTTGAACAAAGTCGATCTGATGCACGGTTTGTAAATGATCGCCCTGGGAAGTTAGGGGGCGCAGTCAGCTTTTTACAGTAAATCAGGGGCGCTTCTGCCTTTCTGTAGCAAAACAGGGTCGCTTCCACCTTTCTGCAGCAAAACAGGGGTGCTCCTGCCTTTCTGCATTGATTATGAGTGGTGTTTGTTGATGTAAATGGTAAAATTATGGTGTTTGTTAGGTGAGGGTATGGACTTTTGAATGGATTAGGGAGAAATTAAAATGAACGGGTGGATTGAAGATAATTGTGGAGAATGAATGGAGATTTAGAATGGTTGAATGAAAGTTTGGAATAATGGGATGGAGGTTTAAAATGGTCAAACGGGGGTTTTTTAAAGGTTTAAAGTGAGAAAACGAAGGTTTGGGATGATGAGGTAATGGTTGGGAATGGTTGAATGATGGTTTAGAGGCTAAATGGATCCAAATGGGGCAATTTCGGGTGTTCAGGAGGGAAAATTCGCCCCTCTGCAGCAAACCAAGGGTGTAATCACCTTTTTGCGATAAAACAGGGGCGTAATTGCCTTTTTGCGGTAAAAATAGGGGCGTAATCACCTTTCTGTAGTAAAAACAGGGGCGTAATCGCCTTTCTATGGTAAAAACAGGGGTGTAATCACCTTTCTGTGATAAAAATAGGGGCATAATCACCTTTCTGCGGTAAAACAGAGGCTTGGTTTGATGCAAATGACTATGGCAAGGACTTTAAAATGATAATGATAAGGCCAAATTGTCAAAACAAATACAACCCTATGATTAGTGTTAAGGGTATGGCCAAAGTGGTCTTAATTTAGGATGCACAAGGTATCTAAGGAGTCCTCGATATACTCTCGGTACGTGAGGCACAACCATGAACACCAGCGCGTCACAAGCGTGAGTCGAGAACCCCAGCGAGATACTGAAGGGCTCAGACCAACTCTTCACATCTATCTAGGTATCACCCTAGCTTCGACGCTCTGCTAATTATGACGTGACTGGATTGGGGTACAGCTTTCACTCTCCCCTCTTTGTATACCCCACCGGTACGCGTGGTTGGAATCGTCCCTCGGGGTGATGAAATCCCCAAGCAGGTCCCACTATGAAGAAAGCACTAACTGCTTCCAACTACTCCCCAGACTCACACGAAGTGCAAGGAGAAAGCAGAAACAAGCTAATGCTCCCTTAGGATAACACAAAAAGACAAGAACAGCAAGCAACGAATATTACTCCCTCTAATTAAGCTATGTTCTTAGATTAATGCAAACAGCAAGGATAATTTAAAAAAAAAAATTGAGCAAATGGATAGCCTTGCAAGCAAATATTAGATATTTTATCCCGCTTTCTCCATCAACTTCACAAGAATATGCTGCAAAAAGTTAGCACAAAACACATGTATCCTTGCAAGAACAACGTTAATGAGAAAAATAGCAATAAATTCAAAGTCAAGATAATAATTTTACCTTCCAGGGGGCACAATTGCACTTCTGCAGTGAACAGGGGGCGCAGTTGCACTTCTGCGGTGAACAGGAGGGCACAATTGCACTTCTGCAATGACCAGGAGGGCGCAATTGCACTTCTGCAGTGACCAGGAGGGCACAATTGCACTTCTACAGTGACCAAGAGGGCACAATTGCATTTCTGCAGTGAACAGAAGGGCGCAATTGCACTTCTGCAGAAAAGTGTTAGTACAAAAAGTGAAGTTTCAACCAACGTGGGTGCACACGCCCTTCTGCAGAAAAGTGTTAGTAAAAAATAAAATTTTAGCCAACGTGGGCGCACACGCCCTTCTGCAGAAAAGTGTTAGTAAAAAGTGAAATTTCAGCCAACATGGGCGCACACGCCCTTCTGCAGAAAAGAGTTAGTAAAAAAAAGCAAGTTTCAGCCCAGGTGGGCGAACACGCCCTTCTGCAGAAAAGAGTTAGTAAAAAAAAAAAAACAAGTTTTAGCCTAGGTGGGCGCACACGCCCTTCTGCAGAAAAGAGTTAGTAAAAAAAATAAGTTTCAGCCCAGGTGGGCGCACACGCCCTTTTGCAATAAAGACAGGGGTGTAGTTGCACTTCTGTAGTAAAAACAAGGGCGTAGTTGCACTTCTGTGACGTGTTCCTGCAAAAACTTCAACAACGGCAAACGTAAAGTATGGGAACCCGTTTGTGGGTCTCACCGAGCATGCCAGAAATGTATACCTTGGAATTTATCCTATTCTAGTGCATAAATAACTCAAAATACGAATGATAAAGAAAACCAAGGACACCTCAAGATTAGCCAAAAGAGAGTGACAAAACAATAAGGAAAATAGATAACACAAGACACAAATGGTTTTACCTTCCTTGATGTTGATGTCCCTTTGATTGGCCCTTGCTTGGAATGATATGTGTGCTCCTTGATGGCTCTTGATGTAGCTAAAATGAAATATTTTACTATGTGTTTGGATGCAAATGCTAGTGAATGTAATTGAAGGCCAGATGAGTGCACAAAATAGCAGCATGTAGTTGCAAAATGACTAAGTGTTTTAAATGCCCTTGAGGAGGGGGTATTTATAAGAGAATTTGAATTCTCTAGAGAATTCAATGGTCAAGATTGATCCAACAAGGCCAAGATGAAGGGCTATGGTGGGTTGAGAACCCACAAGCCCTCACATCTTGACATGTAGAATGTGAAGTGGCTAAGGGGAGATGAGGTGTAAGTGAGGTGTCAAAAAGGTACATGAGGTGGAGGAAGGACAAGTACCTTCCAAGTACATTGGGAGATGGGAAGAATCTTGGGTGAATAAAAGTGAATTAAAAATTCACAATGATTGGAAGAATCTGGTGGATAAGACAATGCTCCCAAAAGGTGAGAGTTTGTCACATGTGACTTGATGTGACAAGTCAAATAT
Source organism: Sequoia sempervirens (assembly GCA_007258455.2). Lineage (NCBI taxonomy): Eukaryota > Viridiplantae > Streptophyta > Pinopsida > Cupressales > Cupressaceae > Sequoia > Sequoia sempervirens. The sequence continues at coordinate 108,259,964 of VDFB02047230.1, forward strand.
TCTAGAAGGTGCATGGGAAAAGGGGATTCTAGAAGGAATAAAATGTGAATTAAAAATTCACATGGGGAAGAGAGGAGCCTAGGGTGAATAAAAAGGAATTAAAAATTCCTTGGGAGATGGGGAGAGTTGACCAAGGTACTAATTAGGTTTAACTAATTAGTAATTAGAGGATAATTAGGGGTTAATTAGGATTAAAAGCCAACTTGTAAAAGTTGGAGGATGTGACACATCATAATCAAGGATTAGGCATGTGCACATCCTTAATGAAGAGATTAGGAAATGGATTAGGATTAGATAAAAATAACATATGAGGGATTAAATAAATGTAATATTTATTTAATTCATTTAATGAAAAGGGATTAGGAGGGTAAGGTATTTAATTATTAATTAAATACCTTAGGGATTTGGCAGAATTAAGGATATTAATTAAATAATAGTAATATTACTTAATTAACTCAGATAAGAGGATGTTTAGACGAAAAGTGATAAATTTGGATAAATTAAGTGTCCAAATTTGGATGTCTACACTAACAATCACTTCGAACATGGGCTCTTAACACCTTGTATGGAACTTGATGCTTGAGTCCTTCATCCATCTCCTTGTCATATGTATTCTAAATCTACTTATCTGCCTCCCTATGCTTATCCATCTCCTTCTGCATGCAATCCAAAAAAGTCAAAAAAAAAAGTAAAGAAAAATAATTCGTCCAATGGTGAAAACTTGGCAAACAAGTGCTTTGGATAAGTACCATGATGAAAACCTGGCAAACAGGCGTCATGCGTAAATCCCCATTTTTCCTTTTTCACACTTGGGGGCAGTTTCCTAATATGCATCCCCTCCATTCACTATGCTTCCTACTACGCACACATCTTCCTACTATATGTCCCCTGCATCCTTTTCCTCCATCCCACCTATCTTACGCAACCTACCATCATACACGTTTATCTCTCATTCCTCCGTCCTTCTTGTGATCTTGATAAAAAATAGGGGCTCCTATTTATGCATGCTTTGGACTCCTCTTGGTATACATTCCCTTCATACATGCTCTATCATATCCCTTAGTCACCCATCCTATCCTCCTCTAGTTATCTCCTTCATTTTCCCATCTTCCATCCCTCATACCTCATTATATATGACATATCTAGAGTGTGGGAATCTTCTTCCTTTGTGATATAGTCCTTGGAGATATCATTCATCCCTCAATCCACTAATCCTTTTTCGTCTCCCCATCCTTATCTCTCTATCCATCCATCACAGAAATCATTTCCATCACCCAAATTATTATCTATCCATTTATCTATCCAATAACCTTTTTCCTCATCCAACTCCTTATCCCTCTATCCAATCCATCCAAACAATCCTTTTCCTCCCCCCATCCTCTATCCTCATCCCATCTCCTAATCCCTTGTCATTGGTATCTAGCTATAGGCTACTCCCTGTGCAATCCCATGTCATTTATCTTATCGTCATCACTTCTGCTTCTTTTTCACATCTTTTCAATCTCCTATCCTTTCTCATCATTCATCTATCCATCCTATCATCCGCCCAATTCATTTTGATGATTTGGATAACTATCCCATCCCTAAGCTTTGTGTCATCACCATCATCCTATCTAATCCAACTGGTCTATCCTGACCCATCATATCAGTCCCATCATTTTAACCCCTTCTCAAGGTTATCTTATCATCATCCTTTATCCATCATTTGTCTTTGGCCTTTTTTCGAACTACGTTTCCCTTGCGCTTTCACATCGGCAAGGTCAATCATTTGATCAGCCCCCGGGGCTCTTTTATCATCTATCATCAATCTTCATTGTCCACTTTGCTCCTTTTTTCCATCCTATCTTTATCATCCATCGAGGTCTCCATCATGGTCTGTTATCAACCTTTTATCAAACTACAAGGGCTTTGTGCTTTCACATAGGTAAGGCTAATATTTGATTGGCCCACAAGCCCCTAGGTTGCTAGGATGTGTCAATCTCCTATCTTGTGTCATGTTTCTTGTGTCATGTCATCAAGCTATACCCTTATCTAGCTGGTTCTTAACAAACAAGATCCACTTGTATCATCAGATCCAATCAGTTTTGAATATCATGTGTCATATCGATCTTTCAGTTTAGTATCCATTATCAGTCTTAATAGGATGCATCCTTCCTAATAGACCTCATCAATCCCATCCATCCCCTTGATCCTATGGCAAAGGATGTTTGAAATTGATTACGATATTTTGATTCGTTTTGCTTTTGTTTATCATTTGAGCTCCCTATTTTCATGGCCGCCTTGATCCATCATATCATGGTGTTCTTTGACTAGTCAACATAAGGGCATATCTTGATCTTTTCTTTGTTGTCTTCTCGGTTGTCCCATGTAGTACCCACCAAGATCCCTAAGGTCTTGTGTTACACTGGGGAATCCTTGTTTGCTTGTGGTTATCCCAATACATGGCCCAACCAAGGTCATCGTGACTTTGGGGTGTTTGGATAGTCTTCTTATTTTTTGTGTTTGTTTTATGCATTAGACACTAATCTGTCTTGGTCCTTTATACCTTGGTGTATCGTGTCTTCTACTATAACAATAATTAGTGCTCCTAAAGATGGAAAATTGTATTTGGACTACATTTCATCTCCATCCTCTCATCTATCAAAATCCCCCCATCCATTCATCCTTCATCACTCTCCCCTCCCAATCTCTTATCTCCTTTTCATCCTTTCTTACCCATCACTTTGCATCATCTTCCTCATATACCCCTTGTATCATCTCATCCATTTTGAGAACATAGCTATGTTCTCTTGAACCCACATGTCCTCTTGAGGGGGCATCCTCAATCCCTAATCTTCATCTTCACTCCCATTATCTTTCCTCCTAGTCACTCATGTAATGATTGGGGCATCTCTCCCAATCTAACCATTTTCTTTCAGGTTCTATGTTTTAATATTCTTTGAAATGATGCTACTTCGTAACACCATCTCAAAGAGGGGAAAAATGTAGACATTTAAATTTGGACACTTAATTTATCCAAATTTACCCCTCTTTCATCTAAATATCCCTTTATCCTCAATAATTAAGTAATATCACTATTATTTAATTAATACCTCTAAAGTTCATCTAAACCCCTAAGGTATTCAGTTAATAATTAAATACATTACCTCTTTCAACAAATAAATTAAATAAATATGACATTTATTTAATTCTTCACATGTCACATCCCTTCCTTAATCTTAATCAACCTCCTAATTCCATCATTAGAGATGTTCACATGTCTAATCTTTGATTAGGAAGTGTTGCATCCTCCAACTTTTGCAAGTTGGTCCCTAATCTCTCTTAGCCACATAACCCTCCTCTAATCCTTCATTAACTATCCTAATCAACCTCCCAAGGAATTTTTAATTCTTTTTACCCTTCCAAAGAATATTAATATCATTTTTCTCTTCCCCATGGGATCATTGACTTGTCACATCAAGTCACATGTGAACTCTTCCCATTTTCCCATGCATCTTTTGGAATCTTTTACTTATCACATCAAGTCACATGTGACAAGTGCTTACCTTTTTAGGCACCTTGTCTTATCCAAAGTATTTTCTACCTCTCCCTTTGGAACCTTGTCTTATCCACAAGGTTCCCCAATCATGTGAATTTTAAATTCACTTTTTATTCCTCCAATGAATCTTCTCATCTCCCAATGTACTTTCAGTACATTTCCTTCCTCCACATCATTACCCTCCTTCCACCTCATTTACACATCACCATCCTTAGCCATCTCACATTCCACATGTCAAGAAGTGAGGGCTTGTGAGTTCTCAACTCACCATAGCCCTCCATCTTGGCTTTGTTGGATTAATCTCAACCATTGAATTCAATTTCCTCTATAAATACCCCCTCTTTTCTCTCATTTAAGGGGTTGATCATTGTGCTAACCAAACTCTTGCAAAAAAAATATTTGAGTCATACATAGCTAAAAACTTGCATTCCTTGCATCCATCATTACATTTTCATTCATTTCTCATCCATCTTGCATCTCATATCAACATCTTTTGTCATCCAAGGAGCATACAAAAAATCAACCATCATGGGCCAACCAAAGGATCGATTCAAGACAAGGTATAATCAACTTCTCTTGTTATCATATTTTATTTTGATTCTAATTAGCCCAATCTTGAGGTGTTAGGTGTATTTATTGTTTCTTACACATTTCTTATTGCTGCTCATTTCTAGAACAGTATTTTCACCTGGCCACAGTTTTATTGGTTGAGTAGGATGCATATAGAGAGGGGTGTACCTCATATTTGGAGTTTTTTGAAGTTGGGCATGGGAAAGGTGAGCATGATGGAGCAGGTGCATGTGTAAAGAGAACTCTAGTTGGAAGCAATTAAATATTTCAGGAGAAAAATTAAGTGATTCATGTTTTATTGTTGATTGGTGTAGTTCAGCATTGTCACAAGGAGGGGAACTTGATTCAACAATGCATAGATTCTTTTGGTTGGTTGAGGAGGGTATAGTGGGAGACAAATTGGATTGTCATGCAATCAAAGATTCTTCAAAGATGCATTCATTTCAAAGTTCAAATGCAAGAACATGGACCATTTGGACACAAGAGTTGGCTTTTTTTGTTAGAGTTGTATTTAGTACGAGTGGGATCAATGTGATCAAGTGAGTGGGTGGATACATGGGTTCCATAGTATCTAACTCCTTTATCTCAAACAATATCCATGACAAATGACACAATGGAAAGTTTAGTTTATTACGACTATCTTTTAGATCTACTACAGCCAAGACATTTTTTGCAGTTGTCGCACTATAGGGGAATGAAGAGAGATCAGAATATTGGTTGGCTCGATGTGTGCGGGTAAAGCATAAGCTAACACATCCGATGGAATATGATGATGGGTTTGTGTATCCTACAGGTTCATTTGTGGTTGTAAGAACTTGGTTGTGAACATACATAATTAGAAAGAATGGCATACCTACATTTTAAGACTACGAGAAACACAAAACCATTCTCATTTATTTGTACCTTGTTATAGCAAAAAATATTATGTTGTTGAAGCATCACACCCAACCAAAGACAAAATAACTATGGATATTTAGTAATGTTTATCATGAAGCAATATTGGATCCTCTTAAGCAAAGAGATGACCCTTTAGGCACACTTGAATAGCATATTCAAGAATGGAAGGTACAATGCTTAGGTTCATTATGCTTAAGTTCATTAGTGTTCTTTATTTAATATTGATATTTTGTATACTCTTGCAATGCAAGTGTCTTTAATATTGATATTTTGTATACTCTTGCAATACTTTTTCATGAGAATTATCCTCATTTAATGATTGCAACTTGACTATCCTAAGAAGGTAATATGCACTATGTCAATGTGATTCACTTCGTTGTTAATATGGCATTGACTTTTCTTGATGGCTATCACATATATTGTTCTCTTTTCCTTCTAGTGATTAATATGATTCTTTTATTGTACTTTTAATCTACCTTGCATGTGTGAAAGGGGACCATACCTGATTAGAATAATATATATTTTTTATTATAAGAATATTTTATAGTTTGCATTACCAATTCATCATCATTCAAGTTGTTTAAAATACTATAGATTTGTTAGTCTAAGCATATTTTCTATTGTGACAATATAGATTTCTCATTTGAAGTATATTGTGATAATCCTAGCACGATTGATCATGGACCTGCTACAACAATAGCTAGCTTTGATCCTCTGGGAGAGGTATGCAACAAATTACAATAATATAGATTTATTATTGTAAGCATCTTTTATAGTTTGCATTACCATTTCATCATCAATTAGGTCATTTAGAATAATATATATTTCTTATTCTAAGTTTATTTTCTATTGTATGTAGTTTAAATGCTACCTTGATGGTTTGTATAGGTGTTTGTCACTCTAGAACATCAACATGCTACTCTTGTGGAATATTGTGCCAATGGTGAAGGCAATGTGTGCTTTATTTCCTTCCCCTACTAGGAAATGACTATGTATTAGGGTCATTTGTTGTATTCCTACGTGAAATTTTGTAAATATTATATTTGATAGAAATTATTGAATGATAATATCATGCATATTTTATACACTTTACGTGTATTCAAGTTATACTTTACAACTAATGTGTATAATTTTTCACTTATGAGTATTCCAATGTATACTTTATGACCTAGATGTTTTAATGTGTATACTATGTATTCATGTGTGTAGTTCATGATTTAAGTGTATTTGAGTATTCTAATGTATAATTTATGACCTACATGTTTTAATGTGTATACTTTGTATTTCACTTACTCGCGGGGAACAAAATGAACCCTAAACCCCTTTGCACCTTTACATCGCATCCATCTGACCCTTTTTCCATCAACTGAAAACTCAACACCATAGGCAAACACCTTAGAGATATCAAAAATAAATATAGGTTATTGTAAAGGGTCCCAATACAATCCCATAGCCTTAAACGAAGATTTTGTAAGCATCACGAATTCTAAGAAATAGCCCTTCAAAGATTGTTGTCTTTTAGCACTTTGGACTCTTAAGGGAAATTGTCGATCCAATATAGCTCAAATTGATTCAGCATATTTGGGTGAAAAAGAGGACCATCTCTAGCATAAACATACCCATTTAGATGTGTTGGAACAATCCATTTGATCCTATGAGTTGTAGAATGAAAGTTGCACCACTGTGCAACTTTACACTACTTGCATCTGACAACTTTTTCCTTGACTGAAAACTCATCACCATGGGAAAACGCCTCTAAGATAGCGAAAACCAAGAGAGGTTATTGTAGAGGGTCCCAACATGATCTCATAGCCTCAAACAAAGAGTTTGTAAGCATCATGGTTTTTGAAAAATAGCTCTTCAAATATTGTTGTCTTTTAGCACTTTGGACTCTTAAAGGAAATCATTGGTCCAATGTAGCTCAGAATGATTCAACGTATTTGGGTGTAAAATAGGATCATCCCTAGTATAAACGTACCCATCTGGATGTGTTGGAATAGTTGGTTTGGTCCTATGAGTTACTAAATAAAATTTGTACCACTTTGCAACTTTACACTACTTGTATTGACAACTTTTTCCTCAACTGATAACTCGTCACCATGGGAAAACACCTCTGAGATGGAAAAAATCAAGAGAGTTCATTATAGATGGTTCTAACATTATCCCATAGCCTCAGACGGAGAGTTTGTAAGTGTCACAGTTTCCAAGAAATAGCCCTTCAAATATTATTATCTTTTAGCACTTTGACTCTTAAGGGAAATCGTCGATCCAATGTAGCTCAGAGTGATTCAGCATATTTGGGTGAAAAAGAGAACCATCCCTAGTGTAAATTTACCCATCCAAATGTGTTGGAACAGCTCATTTGGTTGTATGAGTTGCAAAATGAAAGTTGCACCACTTTGCAACTTTAAACTACTTGCATTTGACAACCTTTTCCTCAACTAATAACTCATCACCACAGGTAAACGCCTCTAAGATAGCCAAAATTGAAAGAGGTTATTGTAGAGGGTCCAAACATGATCTCATAGCCTCAAATGGAGAGTCTATAAGCATCAAGGTTTTCAAGAAATATCCCTTCAAAGATTATTGTATTTTAGCACTTTGGACTCTTAAGGGAAATCATCGGTCCAATGTAGCTCAGAGTGATTCAGCATATTTGGGTGCAAAAGAGGACCATCCCTAGTGTAAACATACCCATCAAGATGTGTTGGAACAGTCTGTTTGGTCCTACGAGTTGCAAAATGAAAGTTACACCACTTTGCAACTTTACACTACTTGCATTTGATAACTTCTCCATGACTAAAAACTCATCACCACGGGAAAACACCTTTGAGATAGAAAAAATTGAGATGGGTTATTGTAGAGGGTCTCAACACATTCCCATAACCTCATACGAAGATTTTGTAAATGTCACGGTCTTCGAGAAATAACCCTTCAAATATTATAGTTTTTTAGCACTTTGGACTCTTAAGAGAAATCGTCAGTCCAATGTAGCTTAGAGTGATTCTGCATATTTGGGTACAAAAGAGGACCATCCATAGCATAAACCTACCCATCCAGACATGTTGGAATAGTTTGTTTGGTCGTACGAGATGCAGAAAAAAAGTTGCACCACTTTGCAACTTTACACTACTTACATTTAACAACTTTTTCCTCAACTGAAAACTTGTCACCACGAGAAAATGCCTCTAAGATAGAAAAAAATGAGAGAGGTTATTGTAGAGGGTCCCAACACAATTCCATAGTCTTAGACGAGGAGTCTATAAGCATCATAGTTTTTGAGAAATAGCCCTTCAAAGATTGTTGTCTTTTAGCACTTTGGACTCTTAAGGGAAATCATTGGTCCAATGTAGCTTGGAGTGATTTGGCGCATTTGGGTCAAAAAAATGACCATACCTAGTATAAACGTACCCATCTAGACAAGTTGGAACAGTTTTCTTGGTCGTACGAGTTGTAGAACGAAATTTGCACCACTTTGCAACTTTACACTACTTGCATTTGATAACTTTTTCCTCAATTGAAAACTCATCACCATGGGAAAATGCCTCCAAGATATCAAAAAAAAAAGAGGTTATTGTAGAGGGCCCAACATGATCTTGTAGCTTCAGAAAAAAAGATTGTAGGCATCACAGTTTCTGAGTAACAACCTATCAAAGATTGTTGCCCTTTTGTACTTTGGACTCTTAAGGGATTTCGTCAGTTGAACGTAGCTCAGACTTCTTTGGCCTATTTGGGTGTGAAAGGGGACTATACCTAGCCTAAACATACCCATTTGGACATGTTGGAATAGTCGGTTTGGTCGTACGAATTGCAAAACAAAAGTTAAAGAAAAAAACAATTTTCAGGTTGTCAATGGTATAATTACCATAACTTATTCAAATCTCCATAAAATTTGACCAAACCAAAGGAATTTAAAATATAACTCAATTATCTAACCATACCACACATTTGAAAATCATAATAAGGTTGTACAAATTGTACAAAAGCAAAAGAACAACACAGGACATCACATAAATTTTCTTCCTCAAAGATGCAAATTCTTATTTTCAACTTCTCCAACCTTGAGGTCATGTTTACAAGATTTATTTATTCCCTTACAATTATTTTTCAACCTCCAAATGAACTCCAACTAACTTTTAACAACATTTCAAAAAGTTGTCATTAACAACATTGACAACATTTGGCAATTTTTTACATCTTTTACCCAAATGACCCACAAACTTCCAAAGTGAATACAAATGATTATTAATTGTATAAAATGACCTTATTAACATGAAACAACACAAAACAAGACAAAAATAAAACTTTGACTCTTGGAGGCATGATAGGCCTGTGGGTGCTCCCGCACCAAAACATGATAATTATCATTAGTCTACTTTCTAAGAAATGCTACATGAAACAAAACATGAATTTGTGAGAGAGAAGGAGAATAAAATAGTAATATTTTCTATGGACTATAAAGGATATATGATATTTTTTTTAATTTCAATATGTAATGATAATCCAATATGAAATATGTAGTGTGAGACAATGACATCTATGTATTTAAACTTTAAAATTAAAATGTTAAACTTTACCATTGTTCTAGTCTTCAAAGTTGTTTAAACTATATAGTATAACCATAATATAACTAAGCAATATATGATATAATTTAACCATTATTCATTATTTTTTATTGTGAACTATATAATATAACCATTATTTTTTATGTTATTGTACATTGATATTTAACCATTGCTTAAGGTTAAATTTTTGAAGAGTTTAAACATGCACATGAGGAAAAAAATATTTCAATTCTCAACTTCTATACATCAAATTATTCAATAATCAAGTGTATTTCCATATACAAAAATGGCATCAATGCCAAATCAAACAAAGTCTTACAAAATGTGGTATATGTCATCTCAATATCTATTCAAAATATACATGCCAAAATGTCTGTCTCAACCTAAACTATTGGTGCATCATCAAAATGAAGCCTCTTTGAAGCACTCTTTGGCTCTAAAGGTACCTACATAAGAAAAATTCAAACCACAATTGAGATTAGTTATATTATATGATTTAAAATTGAATAATTAACATCAAAATCAATATACATTGAATTATAACTGAACTCTAAAATTTAAATATTGATTAATATAACTCATGTTTATGTCTTTTTAAATGGTCAGAAGTCCTAGAATATGCCTCTCTCAAAGATCTAATCAAACCAAATTTTGCAATTTCAATCTATATATGTGAACAAAAACATAAAATTGATACAAGTTAACATACAATTGTCAGTAATAGGAACATATTTACTAAACACAAAATGAAATAAACACATACTTCTTTATGTGTCTCTTTTTCTTTATCTCTTTCAGGTGTTTCGACACCTCCTCCTTGAGGTGTTCCAACACCTACTCCTTCAGGTGTTCCAACACCTACTCCTTCAGGTGTTGTGACACTTTTCAACAAGGATGTGTAGCTCATAACCGCTTGTACATAAAAATGACAAGTATATAAGACTACCAATCTATGTCAATGTATGTTTAATCACTATAAGATCTTAAAAATCTTGATTCAATCGAATTTGAGTTCAATTACCTTTCCCTTATCTACCATTGTGCCTCGAAAGTTTGGACAATGCTGCACCTTGCTCGCACTAGGTGTTTCCTACAAGATTAAAATAAGATAAACATATAAGTTAATATATAATTTCATTAATGACAATTCAAATGACAAGAAAGTATATAATAAAAAAATGTAAACAAGTGAGTGCAAAAATATATACCACGTGCATGTCGAGGCCAAATGAAATAGCCATGAGGGTGCTATCAATAACCTATAAAATCTCCTCCTCATACATCAACTATTAAATAGACCATGTAAATAAATATTAGTACTCGATACTATCTCTTATTAATATTCATTTAAAAACAAATGCAAGTTATGAAATTACAACTTAAATATTACATGTGTAACTATTCCAACGTTCCCCTCTCTAGCAGGAGAGGACTCTATAGGGTGTGCTCCAATCCCCTACATCTGATCTCCCATATCGTCCACATCATGGAGGTCATAATCAAAAGTGTCCAAGGGATGCTCAGTGGGTTGTACAAGAGGACCCAAGCATATATGATGACACATAGTGCAAGTATGTGGCACACAAATATGTGGACCTAAGGGGGACAATGCAACAACACTCAATCCATCACCAACATCACCAACATGTCGCTGAGCTATTGTAGTAGTATGGGAAACCAAAAGATTACTCAAAGAGTGAATAGCCATAATAGTATGTAGTTGCATCCTCGATAATATCTAGATGATGTACTAGAGGTGACTAAGGAAGGGGAGGAGGGGGAACATATGGGCCCTGGACTACTCTAACTGCCCCTAGTCTATCCTAGGGAATACCTCCATTGACACCCTAGAAGGGTTTAATGTCAAAGTAATTAACATGATGCCCTAACACAAACTTAGCGTATATTTTTTTAATAAAGTAAACTGGTACATCAATATTGTTGTTGGGTGGTTTATCAAAAATCATCCACCAATGATCCCAAAATTTATCTACAATGTCCTTATTTGTGCACCATTTTATAGAAAGTTTTGGTTTATTAACATTAACTAGCAGACCGGTGCAAGGGTTAACAATTAAAGAGGCTATTCGGGATTTTTTTATTTCAATATCTTTCGCCTCTTTGTAAGACAATCCATCGGAGTAATATTCCCTCATGGTTTCTCGCCATGAAAGAATAGAATTATGTTGGGTGGAGAGGGTTACTATATTTTTAATTATTTCTTTCAATGTGTTTTTCATCTGGGATAATCGAGGGATTGTCTTATAAACATCACAAATTCCCCTCAATTGCTCCAATTTTTCACCAATTAAATGTTCAATTGATGGGCACGTAGGTGGTGGAGAGTTTGGAATTTTGTGGGTTTTAATTCTCAGCCATACTACCTTATTGAAGTTGAAAACTAATTAATCTAATTGAAATTACACAATGTAAATGAAATTATTGTAAAAAACCCTAGTTTTTAATAAAAATCCATAAAAAACTAGTTAAAATTATACAAAACTAATGCAAAAATTGATTAAAACAAAAACAAAAAAACTTACCTTACAAATTGGATATCAGGAAAATCCGATATTGGATACGCCCTCACCATTGTTGTCTAAGACATTGTGGCTGCAGGTTTAAAATGACCTGTGGCGGCCACTTTTTGGGTATATATTGCCTAATGCAAATCATATATCCAATTTGTATCACTTTGGCTTGGGTATTGCTATGGAGCAATGTACTAACACCCAACCCAAAAAAAAAATCAACTTGAGATCTTCACATTTTTTAGTGAATGCAAAATACTACTTTTTGCATATTGCCACTTTTTAACCCATCATTATCTTGCACATACCCTAGAATGCATTTAAAATCTCATGATATAATTGATATGTGTTCTCAATATGAGTCCCTTTGACACATTCATCCCCTTATCATCCATTGAGAAATGGGGAGGTCGAATCTAATAATAGAAGCATTGATCATGATCATCATTAGAAAAAATATATATGCAAATAAGAAGAGGTGGGATGATAATTTTAATTTTATTGTTTAGATAGATAGAATCACCTACAAGAAATCTATTGGTAGGAGTCCCTTTAGATTAGTTTATGGTGCTATGGCTAAACTACTTATCAGATTTAAATGACTAGAATACAAACTATTGCAACAACTTGAATGGGAAGAATAATATAAAATTTCCCAAAGAGTGCATGAGTTGACTGAACTAGAAGATGTCAAGAGAGTTTCCTATTAGAGAAACTTGCAAAGACAACATAAAATGAAACAGTTGTTTGATAATAAGGTCTAGAGGGATTTTGGGATGGGAAATTTGTTTTAATGTAAAACTCTAGATTAGAGGAGAAATGAAAGCATGGTATATTTGAAGCCTTATGGGTTGGGCCTTATCAAATCATTGAAAGATGTGGTCAATGAATTTTTACCTCAATAGTCTTAATGGAGAATTTTTGGGGCTACTAATTCATGTTTAGCATCTCAAACATTACTTATGTTCAGGGTGAGGTTGTGTTAACCTTTGTACATATGATCATGTTTTCTTTTGTATTTTTGTTTTGTCATATAATTATTGTTTTGTGGGTGTCTTTTTCTAGTCATGATCATGATGAAGCATATTTGTGTGGTGGTTTCCTATGTTGGCACACTCCTAGAGATTTTGGATTCTCATTTTTCCTACATGAGGAAAACATCCCCAACTAGATATAATATTGGCACCTTATTTTAATGTGTCTCATTTATTTTCTCTTTGTTCCCATTTATTCATTTGACCTTATTCACTCATTACAAATAAGTGATCTAATAAATTTCCAATTAGGTTCCCTTGTATTAAATATTTCTTAGGGGTGTTTTTTGAAGTGTTGTTACTAAAAATTCCTTAGTGAAATTGTTTATGGGGTATTTATATGGACAATTTTCAATAATACAACCCTTTCCCTTGTGAAACTTAATCCTTTTTAGGGTTTTTAGACTTTTATGGGTTTTAGGGATTTTTACGTACTTGATCCCTAGTTCCTCAATTTCCTTAGTCTTCCAATTTCTTGAAATCTTGTGAAGCATATTTTAAAGGATTTTTTGAGTTTGATTTGTTGGGTGGGGTCATAATATAACTCATGGTCTAAATTTTTCATTTAGGGGTAGTTGGTGCATAAGAAAATTTTAAATTATTGCATGCATTTTGATTCTATGTATTGTGGCTTTCCATCCCTAGAATTTTAAAGTTTTGGGGCATCTTCACATGTTATCACTAGGTCTATCTATCACCGTTCCTCTTAAATCCCTAAACCTCGATGCCTTTATTAATTTTCCTTATAGTCCTAGAGTTTTATACTTCATCCAAACCCTAGAAACCTACCCCATTTATCCATTTGTGATATAGTTCCATGTTCTCAGGTTCAATCCCACAATAGTGGTTTACACTTTCTGGGAGATCCTATTTTTTTGCTGAAATCACATATTTTTAAAAAATATAATGATTTAAGCCTTGAAATTTTCCATTTAAAGGATTCCAATTGAAGAGGGTTTTATCAAACCACCTTAAATCAACCCCCCTTGGATAGAACCCCACTAGTTTTAAACCATACCTATAACGGAGTCTCCTTTACACCTACCAAAATGTTGATAAAAAATAACTTTTGATTCACTTTTTGGGGGATCAAATGAATTCGTTTAAAATTTATTTTTTGTATATATTCCTTATTATAAGCTTCCCAAAAAGTATAATTTTAAATAAATTTAATTTTACTACTATATTTATTTTTTATTTCTTGTGAATGTAAGTTTTTCACCGAAAATTAAGCTCTATATTTTGTACGTGCAGAAAAATAGCAGATTATCAAAAAAATGAAAAATATCAGTGCACTAGATATTGATGTCCTTGATGCAACCAAAAAAAAAATGAATTTCGATACATACAAAAAAGGTTATGTTTTAGTCAGTAAATCATGTATAAATTGTAACTGGTTTGAATTTGAAACTTAATTAAGAAAAAAATATTCAATGAAATGCTATGAAACCAATTTCATGCACTAGATATTGTAGTTATGAATCTAAATTCAAAAAAAAGTAGAATTTTATCCTTCATAGAAAAAAAGATGTGTGCCAGCCAGTAACGTCACTCTTTAAAAATGGTGTTTATTGTTAAAAACTAGTTTTCAAAGGAGATGAAAAAAGAAGTACAATCTGATTCTAAAAATTTTGAAAAATAATATATTTATAATTGTAGACATCCAAATTTGGACACTTAATTTATCCAAATTTATTACTTTTCATCTAAACATCCTCTTATTTGAGTTAATTAAGTAATATTATTATTATTTAATTAATATATTTAATTCTGCCAAATCCCTAAGGTATTTAATTTCTCCTTAATCCTCTCCTTAATTAATATATTATTACTCTCCTTAATCCTCTTTTCATCAAATGAATTAAATTTCTCACATGTATTCTTCATATAATCTTAATCCATCTCTTAATCTCTTCATTAAGGATGTGCACATGCCTAATCCTTGATTAGGATGTGTCACATCCTCCAACTTTTGCAAGTTGGCTTATAATCCTCATTAACCCCTAATTATCTTCTAATTACTGATTAGTCAAACCTAATTAGTACCTTGGTCAACTCTCCCCACCCCCAAGGAATTTTTAATTCCTTTTTATTCACCCTAGACTCCTCTCTTCCCCATGTGAATTTTTAATTCACTTTTATTATTCCTAGAATCCCCTTTTCCCATGCATCTTCTAAAACCTTTGACTTGTCACATCAAGTCACATGTGACAAACTCCCATCTTTTTTGGAGACTCTCTCTTATCCACTAGATTCTCCCAAGCATGTGAATTTTTAATTCACATTTATTCCTCCAAGGAATCTTCTTATCTTCCAATGTACTTGGAAGGTACTTGTCCTTCCTCCACCTCATGTACCTTTTGGCCACCTCATTTACACCTCACCTCTCTTAGCCACTTCACCATCCGCATGTCAAGATGTGAGGGCTTGTGAGTTCTCAACCCACCATAGCCCTTCATCTTGACCTTGTTGGATCAATCTCAACCGTTGAATTCTCTAGAGAATTCAAATTCTCCTATAAATCCCCTCTCCTCAAGGGCATTTTAACACTTAGCCATTTTGTAACTAAATGCTGCCATTTTATGCACTCATCTAGCCATTAATTTCATCTATTTTCATTTGCATCCAAGCACATAGTCAAATCCTCCATTTAGCCACATCAAAATTCATTAAAGAGCATACAAGTCAATCTAAATCAAGGGTCAACCAAGGAGTTTCAGTTGCAAGAAGGAAGGTATAACCATTTATCTTCATTTAACATTTTCCTCTTTGTATTTTCAAATTCCTTAGGCTAATCTTGAGGTGTTTCATTATGTTTTCCATTGCATTTAATTGCTTAGAATAGGTTAGACATTTTTGATATCACATTTCTGGCATGCCCGGTGGGACCCACAAACGGGATCCTATATTTCACGTTTGTTGTTGTTGAAAATTTTGTAGGAATACGTCGCAGTGGGGCGACTACGCTCCTGATTTTTCTGCAGTGGGGCGCATATGCCCCTGATTTTCTGCAGTGGGGTGACTGCACCCCCTTGGGCTAAAAAAAAAAAAAATCATAACACTTTTTCTGCAGTGGGGCAACGGCACCCCCCTGGGCCAAAAAAAGAAAAATTACGAACACTTTTTCTACAGCGGGGCAACTACACCCCCTGGGCCAAAAAAAAAAAAATCCTAACACTTTTTCTGGTGGAGCGATGCGCCGGCCCAAAAAAATTCCTAACACTTTTCTACAGAATAATATAAAATAAAATAAAAAAAAAAAATACGGGGCGACTCTTCTAAAAATAAAATAAAATTCTAACACTTTTTCTGCAGCGGGGCGATTGCGCCCCCCAGGCCAAAAAAAAAAAATCCTAACACTTTTTCTACAGTGGGACGACTGCGCCCCCCATGGCCAAAAATTTCTAACACTTTTTCTCGCAGAATGCCTTGCCAAAAAACAAAAAAAAATTCCTAACACTTTTTCTAGCGAGGCGATCGCTAGGCCAAAAAAATAAAAAATAAAAATTTTCCTAACACTTTTTCTACAGCAGGGTGACTGTGCCCCCTTTGGGCCAAAAAAAAAAATTCCTAACACTTTTTCTACAGTGGGGCGACTGTGCCCCCCTAGACCAAAAAAAAAAACAAACAAACAAATTAAAAAAAAAATTGCTAATACTTTTTCTGCAGTGGGCCGACTACGCCCTTGATTTTCCGCAGTAAGGTGACTGCACCCCTGATTTACTGCAGAAAGGCAACTGTGCCCCCTTGTCACCGCAAAACAACACATTTTGAAAGGTAAAACTATAATTTTGGCTTCAGCTTTTTGCTATTTTCAAATATTAACCCCCTAACACTGTTCATGCAATGATATTGGTTTTTTTTTTTTTTTGCTAACTTTTTACAGCATATTTTTGTGAAGTTGATGAAGAAAGCGGGATAAAACATCTAACATTTTGCTTGCAAGGTTATCCGTTCGCTCAAAGCTTTTTAAAATATCCTTGCTGTTTGCCTTAATCTAAGAACATAGTTTAATTAGGGGAGTAATCTTCATTGCTTGTTGTGTCTATCTTTTCTATTACCCAAAGGGAGCATTAGCTTGTTTTCGCTTTCCCCTTGCACTTCGTGTGAGCATGGGGAGTAGTTGGAAACAGTTAGTGCTTTCTTTCTAGTGGGACCTATTTGGGGATTTCATCACCCTAAGGGACGATTCCAACCACGTGTACCGATGGGGTATATAAAGGGGGGAGAGCGAAAGTTGTACCCCAATCTAGTCACGTCGTAATTGGTGAAATGTCGAAACTAGGGTGATACCTAGATAGACGTGAAGAGTTGGTCTGAGCCCTTCAGTATCTCGTTAGGGTTCTCGACTCACACTTGTGATGGATTGGTGTTCACGGTTATGCCTTACGTACTGAGAGTATATCGAGGACTCCCTAGACACCTTGTGCATCCTAGATTAAGACCTCTTTGGCCATACCCTTAACACTAATCATAGGATTGTGCTTGCTTGAAAGTATTTTCTTGTGAGAAACCAGTGAAATTTTGACAAATTGGCCTTATCATTGTCATTTTAAAGTCTTTGTCATAGTCATTTTCATCAAACCAAGTCCCTAATTTTCCGCAGTGAGGTGATTACGCCCTTGATTTTTCGCAGTGAGGCGATTACGCCCCTGATTTATAGCAGAGGGGCAAATTTTCCCTCCTGAGCACCCAAAATCACGCTGTTTGGATCCATTTAGCCTCTAAACTATCATTTAATCATTCCCAACCATTATTTCATCATCCCAAGCCTCCATTTTGTCACTCTAAGCCTCCAAAAAACCTCCATTTGATCATTTTAAACCCCCATTTTTACCATTCCAAACCTTCACTTAGCCATTCCAACATCCCAAAGCCTCCATTTGATCAGTTTAAACCTCCATCTTATCATTCCCAACCTTTGTTTAACCATTCTAAATCTCCATTCATTCTCCACAATCATCTTCAATCCACCCGTTCATTTTAATTTCTCCCTAATCCATTCAAAAGTCCATACCCTCACCTAATGAACATCATAATTCTACCATTTACGTCACCAAACACCACCCATAAACAAACCACCATAACCAAGTATTACAAAGTGGTTACCCAAATTGGCCATAGCACTTCCATTTGATTATTAGTCATTAACTTCTACCCAAATCAATTTGCTTCCATCTTGAGGTGAATTCGGTGTCATAAGTTATCATCATCGTCGGCCCAATCAATCCATTTTCAATCTCAAAGTGGATTCGATGTCGTGGTCATCCTCTTAATCAATCAAAGCTCTAGGTCACTAAGGGTAACTTTCTTTGATTAAACTCAGGGTCTCTCACATCTTTCATCATCCAATCATACCCATTCAATCATCCAAATCCATCAAAACTAATCATTTGATCAAATTACCCAATCAATCAAATCACATCCGTTCAACCAATGCAATCCTATTGATCTTAACAATCCAATCCAATTCAATCATCAATCAACCTTATCCAATCCAATCCAATCCAATCATCAATCAACCTTATCCAATCCAATCTATCGAATCAAAATCCAATCCAATCAAAGTCCAATCCAATCCAATCAAATCACCTTCGACCTAATCAATCTACTTCCATCTCGAAGTAGATTCGGTATCAATCGTCAGAATCAATCCCATCACATCATCCAATCATCCTAATCTAAGTTTTAATCCAATCCAAATCTGAGCTTAACCTAAATCCCGATTTGAGCTTTAGTCTATATCCTTCCCAAATCGTTGACCCATCCTTTTTATCCTTTCACCATCATGAATCCTTATCCTCCATCAATAGTGGTCAAAGGAAACCCTAATTACATTGACAACGATAACGAAAGTCTTGTCGATCAAGAGGAATATGACATAGATTCCCTTGACACTATCATTTCTAGTGAGCTTTCTCCACCCACTTTCCAAAATCCAATCACCCCTTCGAGTTATCCTGTTATGTCTTCATCCATGCCTAATCATGTTGCTTATGCTACCTTTGACAAGGGATATCCATCATACCCTTCATCTACATCATCCTCTTATCCAACACCTGCATCCTCTTATCCTAGTCTACCATCTCAATACCCCTATCATAATCCCCCATCCACATCCTCCTATCTAAATCCTTTATCCACATATACCCACTACCCTAATCTTCCATGCCAATCTGCTCACTCTAATCCTACATTTGTACCTTCGTATCCTAATCCAACATCCACATCAACTTATCCTAATCTGACATCCGCAATTCAATATCTCCATCCACCACCCACATCCTCATGTCCTAATTCACCATTTCTTAACCCTTCATCTAATCTTAATCCTTGATCTATTCCAAGTCTTGCATCCAATCCCATTCCCCCATCTATTCCAAGTCTTGCATCCAATCCCATTCCCCCACTAATTCTAGTCCACCAATCCATAATCCTTCATCCACTCCTACCACGCCATCTCAACCTAGAGCATTCAAGTTCTTCACTCCAAAAGTTCTCCAAGGACTTATAACAAAGAAGACATCTCCCACTCCACACCTTGAAGTTATGGAATCATGCCATCCCAACCCATCATCCACGGTCATTAGAGATGAGACTCTTCTCCACCCAACACCTACCATTGATGATACCACCCCTAGCACCACTCAAACTATTGAAACCATCACATCCTCTGAATCCACTGAGCCCCCATCTCCTATATCCTACCATCACATCTACCGAATCCATTGAACACCCACTTCCTTCTCCAAGAGTCGTCAAACCCATCGACGACACCCTAATCCAATCAACTTCTTTCACTCCTAGTGTCACTAAAATCCATTCCCATGAATGTTTTGAATCCTCCATCCCTCCATCTTCCCCACTTGAAGCGTCCCACCAAGACTCCATTCTCATGCCTCCCGCACACGATAAGTCATGCCAAGAGTCTAATCCAAAGAATACCAACATATCCCATTCTCCAAATCAAGATCCTACCATCCCATCTAGTCCACCTCAAGATCACAGTCCCCCATCCATTCCATCCCATGATCCCCTTCTCATTCAAGCTTCCACCGCTCCATCTCCATCTCCATTGCATGAGCCCACTACCACAAATCCAAATCCTATCATATCCCATAATCCCTCTCCTGATATCACCCATCCAAATGTTGCTATCCCATCATCTCCTGCTCATGATCCCCCATCATTGCCTAAAACTGCTATCCCCACACCACTTGCATATCCCCTTGGTACCCTCACATTCTTCCATGGTGGCCTCCTCGCAGAAGAAAAACACAGTGTATATACCACCCATCATCCTCCACCTAATAATGGACTCGCATCATGTTTTCAGAATAACACAAATCCTATCATGGATCGCATGCTCAAGAAAATGAACTATCAAGGAAGAGGTCTAGGCATTCATGAGCAAGGTATTTTAGAGCCCATCCAAGTCAAAGAACAAATTTGCATGCAAGGTCTTGGACCTATTTCCCAAGACTCACAATCTAAATATGTTGGTACAACCTCTGGATGTCCTCAACGAGCCTTTTCCAAAAGAAATGTCAGCTCTTCCCATTGACCCACTAGATCATATGTTGCCATTCCTCCTCCTCTATCGTATCACCTAAAAACAACTGTCCATATTCCCCCTTCATCTGCTCCATCCATTTTGGGTCCTTACATCCCTCCATCCACCATATCCCATCCTTCATTTACTCCATCCATCTTGGGTCTGTATATCCCAAGCTCACCTCCATCTCATCCTTTCATCCATCCAACACCTATCCATGCCATCCATCATAAACATCCCTCTCACATGTCCCCTAATCAGGATCAACAAAGACACATACCTAAACATCCTCCATCTACACATAATCCCCATACTCCTACCTCCATCACTCCACATCATCCATCTCCTCACACCCATACCATTGCTACTAAAAGCACTTTGGTTGTTAAAGAAAAATGCATAAATCCAAGCATCCACATGAATCTATGGCTCCCCATGTCCCCTCCAAAAGACATGGTGAAGAGAAGAAAAATCTAAATATACATCAAATCTGTAGGCCACAAAGGTCCACTAAAGCAAAGATCAAAACCATGTGGATCCCAAAGAAAAAATATGCAATGCCATCAAATGAAAAATCTATAAGAACATCTAGTCATACACCACTTTCATCTCCTAAGTCTGTTTTGGGTCCTTATGTTCCAAAGTTCACCACCCCATCTCCTCCATTATCCACACATTCTCCATCCATTAATCCTCTTATCTTTTCACATCCACCACCACATGTGCCAATGTTGGTCTTGAACACATTTCCCCATCACATATTCACCCCATCATTCCATCCAAACCCTTTGCAGCATCCCATCCATTATCCCATGTATCTCCCCTCTCAAATCCCTCTAATTCATTCTCTTGCATAATCCATTTAAATCCTAATAAGGTTGTACCAACATCCAACAGTCGCTCCACACATGGGCTCTTAATATTTTGTATAGAACTTGATGCTTAAGTCCTTCATCCATATCCTTATCACATGTCTTCTAAATCCACCTATGTGCCTCCGTATCCTTATCCATCTCCTTTTGCATGATATCCAAAAATCCACAAAAATCCAAAACAGTCAAAAAATCCACAAAAATCCAAAAACGCCAAAAAATCCACAAAATCCAAAAAAAGTAAAGAGAAATAATTTGTCCAAAGGTGAAAACTTGGCAAACAAGCACCTTGGATAAGTACCATGATGAAAATATGGTAAACAGGCATCATGCGTAAATCCCCATCTGCATTTGGGGGCAGCTTCTTGATATGCATTCCCTCCATCCGCTATGCACCCATCTTCCTATTATCCATCATCTTCATAAATCCCCTCCATCCCACCCATCTTCCGCATCCAACCATCATATCCCATTTATCTCTCATCCCTCCATCCTTCTTGGGATCTTGATCAAAACAAGGGCACCTATCTATACATGCCTTGGCCACCTCTTTGTATGCATTCCCTTCATCCATGCTCTGTTGTACTCCTTGGTCACCCATCCTATCCTCCTCTAGTTATTTCCTCTTCCCATCCACTCATCTCCCATCCCTCATGCCTCATCATATATGACATATCTAGAGTTGGGGCATATGCTTCCTTTGTGACATAGTCCTTGGAGACATCATCTATCATAACATCCCTTCCATCTTCCCATCCTTATCTTCATATCCATTTATATTAGCATCCATTTCATCTCCCAATCCTTATATTCCTATCCATCCAAACAATCCCTCCCATCCTTCATCCCTATATGTCTATCCATTCTTTCATGTTTATCCTCATCCCATCTCACAATCCCTTTTCATTGGTATTTGGCTATAGGCCTCCTTCCATGCAACCCAATGCCATCACTTCTGCTTCTTTTACACATCTTTTCAATCTCTTATCCTTTATCAATATTCATCTCCCCATCATACCATCCTCCCAAGTCATTTTAATGATTTGGATAACTATCCCATCCCTAAGCTTTATGTGATCGTCATCATTCTATTCAATTCAACAAGTTTATCCAATCTCATCATAACGGTCCCATATTTTTATCCACTTATCCTATCATCATCCTTTATACATTGTTTACCTTTGGTCTTTGGTTGAACTATGTTGCCCCTGCACTTTCATGTGGGCAAGGTTGATCACTTGATCCGCCCCGGGGCTCTTCTATCATCTATCATCTATCGGTCCTTGTCATCTGTCATCAGTATTCATCGTCCTCTTTCTACTTTTATCCATGGTCAGTTGACAGCCTTTTATCGAACTACGAGGGCTTTGCACTTTTACGTAGGCAAGGCTAATCTTTGGTCGGCCCCCGAGCCCCTAGGTCTTTAGGGTGTGTCAGTCTCATGCCTTGTCTCCCTTGTGTCATGTCGTCAAGCTATTCCCTTATCTAGTTGGTTCTTAACAAACAAGATCCACTTGTATCAACAAATCCAATCAGTTTTGAATATCCTATGTCATATCGATCTTTTAGCTTAGTATCCATCATCGGTCTCAACAGGATGCATCCTTCCTAACAGACCTCATCAATCCCATCTATCCCCTTGATCCTATGGCAAAGGACATTTGAAATTGATTGTGATCTTTTGATGCTTTTGGCTTTTGTTTATCATTTGAGCTCCCTATCATCACTTTTCAAGGCCGCCATGATCCATCATATTATGGCGTGTTTTGATTGGTCCACATACGGGCATATCTTGATCTTTTGTTTGATTGTGTCTTCGTGGTTGTCCCACGTAGTACCCACCAAGATCCCTGAGGTTTTGTGTTATGTTGGGGCATCCTTTTGTGCTTGTGGTTATCTCAATACCTGGTCCAACCAAGGTCTTTGTGACCTTGGGGTGTTGGGATAGTCTTCTTGTCTGTTGTGTTTATTTCATGCATTAGACACTATTACGCCTTGGTTCCACATACCATGGCACTTGGTGTCTTATGCTATAGCAAAAATCAGTGCTCTGAAGATGGAAAATTGCATTAGGATTTCATTTCATTCTCCATTCCATCATCTTTCATATATTCCCCATCCTCTTATATATCATAAATCCCCCCAATCCATTCATCCTTCATCCTTATCTCACATCTCTATCCAATCCCCATCCATTCCCTTTAGCCTAAATCATCTAATCGTATCCTTGGTCTTGTTCCCAGTCTTGTTACAAGCCTAGATCCAATCATCCTCATCATTCTCATCATCATCATCATCCCATTTTATTCTTTCATATCCCTTCAGTGTTGTTTGGGATGTATCCTTCCCTCGTCAACAACACTTTCATCATCATCATTGGGAGGTACTCTTCCCTATCCTTTAGTGGTGTTTTAGGATGTATCCTTCCCTCAGCAATACCACTCATTGGGATGTATCCTTCCCTATCCTCATTGACCACATTCCATCCATCCTCAACCCCTTTTGGCTTGTACCTTGACTGGGGCCACATCATCTTCGTCTTTGCATCCATTTTTGTTTCCCAACTTCCTATCGCCTTTTCATCCTTTCATATTCACCCCTTTTCATCCTCTTCCTCATCTCCCATTTCATCATCTCATCCATTTCAAGAGCACATCCGTGTTCTCTTGAACCCGCATGTCCTCTCGAAGGGGCATCCTTATCCCTAATCTTCATCTTCACCTCCATCATATTTCTTCCTAGTCATCTGTTTGATGACTAGGGCATCCTTCTCAATCTAACCATCTCCTTCTGGATTCTATATTTTAATATTCTTTGAAATGATGCTACTTCGTAACACCATCTCAAAGAGGGGAAAAATGTAGACATCCAAATTTGGACACTTAATTTATCCAAATTTATCACTTTTCATCTAAACATCCTCTTATTTGAGTTAATTAAGTAATATTATTATTATTTAATTAATATCTTTAATTCTACCAAATCCCTAAGGTATTTAATTAATAATTAAATACCTTACTCTCCTTAATCCTCTTTTCATCAAATGAATTAAATAATTTAATTCCTCACATGTCTTTTTCATATAATCATAATCCATCTCTTAATCTCTTCATTAAGGATGTGCACATGCCTAATCCTTGATTAGGATGTGTCACATCCTCCAACTTTTGCAAGTTGGCTTCTAATCCTCATTAACCCCTAATTATCCTCTAATTACTGATTAGTCAAACCTAATTAGTACCTTGGTCAACTCTCCCCACCCCCCAAGGAATTTTTAATTCATTTTTATTCACCCTAGGCTCCTCTCTTCCCCATGTGAATTTTTAATTCACTTTTATTATTCCTAGAATCCTCTTTTCCCATGCATCTTCTAGAACCTTTGACTTGTCACATCAAGTCACATGTGACAAACTCCCACCTTTTTGGAGACTCTCTCTTATCCACTAGATTCTCCCAAGCATTTGAATTTTTAATTCACATTTATTCCTCCAAGGAATCTTCTCATCTTCAAATGTACTTGGAAGTCACTTGTCCTTCCTCCACCTCATGTACCTTTTGGCCACCTCATTTACACCTCACCTCCCTTAGCCACTTCACCATCCACATGTCAAGATGTGAGGGCTTGTGAGTTCTCAACCAGCCATAGCCCTTCATCTTGACCTTGTTGGATCAATCTCAACCGTTGAATTCTCTAGAGAATTCAAATTCTCCTATAAATCCCCCCTCCTCAAGGGCATTTTAACACTGAGCCATTTTGCAACTAAATGTTATCATTTTGTGCACTCATCTAGCCATCAATTTCATACATTTTCATTTGCATCCAAGCACATAGTCAAATCCTCCATTTAGCCACATCAAGAGCCATCAAGGAGCATACAAGTCAATCCAAATCAAGGGCCAACCAAGGAGTTTTTGCTGCAAGAAGGAAGGTATAACCATTTATCTTCATTTAACATTTTTCTCTTTTTATTTTCAAATTCCTTAGGCTAATCTTGAGGTGTTTCACTATGTTTTCCATTGTATTTAATTGCTTAGAATAGGTTAGACATTTTTGATATCACAATAATATACAAACAAAATGTCACAAATCACTAGTTTGTGTCATCTTCAAATTCCTCATGGTTTAGCTGCTATAGGTGCCTGAAAGTGAAGATTTAGTTAAAAAAAATTAGTTCAATGTCTAGTTTGGCCAAAAATTGTATACTAGTATTGTGGGATCACCCTCCCCTACAACTCAAATCCTTAGTGTTATCCTTGATCTTCATAGTTTTCCAAATTTTGATTTCCCCTCTAAAGTTTTAAATTCCCCTAAAACTTTGAGACATTGAATTGATTCCCTATCTTAGAGTTTCATTAAACCCTAGAACCTTGATCCCATGTCATATGGTCCTTGTTTACCTTTGACTTCCAAAACTTGGCATCCCTTGTCCATATTCCTTGTGGAGTTCTAAACTTTGGAATACTTTCCCTTCCTATCCCTATTTATCCTCTTCCATGATGTCCCAACTTCTCTCTTAATTTCAAACATTAGGAAGAGTCTTACACTTTTTCACCTTTTCCCAAAGTTGTTATTCTCTCCATTTACTTGACCCTTGCACCTTGACCTTGAAATCCTCAAGTTCCTAAAGAATCCAACCATCTTTCTAATAAAAATCAAAAGTTCCTAATAATTTGGTGTGTTTTCTGCCCTCTCCCCTCCTACCATTATAGGACTAGTTAGCTACCAATTTAATGGTGTGCATTTCCCTATAGACCCTTAATATATTTTGTGTGTTGTTACATACCCTAACACATCATGAATTGAAATAATTGTCAATTTAAAAAGGGGAAATTCAGATCAAATGGAATATTTCTCTCATGCCCCTTGTGGTATTTCCAACATTTTTACAAGAATTTTTTTTGCATGGATTGAGAAATAATTATGCTTTAAAGGTGTGGGCATTCCCTTAGATATTATTGGTATCAATTTTTGAGGATTTTGTTTAGGGTTTTCACTTCCAACCTTTGGTTGTGAATTGCAAGAGAAGTATAGAGGCTTGAAATGGAATTATTGAAATGGCTAATGGATAGCAAAGGAAAAGGAGAACCAACAATTAATATATATATAACCCTAGGGTTTTAATTTCTAGCACAAGGTAGAAGTATTTTGGCATTGTAATGATTTGGTTTCATCCCAAATTTATAATGAATATATTATAACCTCTTAAGAATGAGTTTAACACATAGAAATAACTTTGATTGGGTGTCTCCATTTGTATTGTGTTTATTTCTAGACGTATTTCTCATTAGCTGGCCAACTAAAGGAATGTAAAATCCTTGCAAAGCCTTCATAATATATCATTTTGGTATAATAAATGAAATATTCAAGTTTATTAATGGATTGCTAATTAGAATAATTTAATATTCTATAATTTTTCTATCTTTTTTAATGTATGTGTAGAACGTATTTTCTTATGCATTCTAAGAGATATGGTCTTTAGTGATATCTTCATTAAGGTATCACAAATAATTTTAATCATTAAATATTTCTATATGAGTTTGTAATAATATTTATAAATTGGATATAGGAACTCATGTATCTAAATCTCAACCTCCCATCACCCCAATACAGCCAAAACAATTAGTATTTAACACATTTTTAGTTTGTATTATTCTAGTGTGTTATAATTTTCATGTATGAGTACAACTTTAGGGGCTATCATACATCGTATACTAGAAACTTTGATTGGTATGTTATCTATTTTTTTAATGTGTTTGACCTTGAATATTCAAACCAAAATATAGATATAAAGTGACAACCTTAATAGGGGTATACTATGCATTGGGTATGGTTTGTGCTAAGGTAAATGCTTGTTTCCTATAGTTTAATCTATAGCAATACCTTAGGAAAGCACCCCTTGGTTTATTAGAACCAAAAGTTCAAGGAGGTTTCATCTACCTCAATAAATTGGCTCATTTTTTCCCAACTGATCATAATTTTATGTTTTTCTTCTTAATTTTGACACCCTTGACATTTAGGAGAAGATCCAACTTTAAGAATTTAGGATCTATATCTCTAATAATGAATAAAATATTTAATAACCAAGTAATTTCCTTTCACCATTCCACTTAAATATCAAACTCTTAAATAATAAAATAACAAATAGTAATTTAATATCTCATCCCTACCAAAAGATAATAAATATATTCCATTTCTATTGACCAAAACTTACATTTGACCATTAAATTGGGTGATGTTTAAGAATAGCAATCTTTCACTATATCTTGAATTTTTTAAAGGAGAGTGAACTTTGTGTTTTCATTTCTAGGTATGTCTCTCCTAACCAAAATAAAAGAATCTTAACTTGCATCCAACCTACTACTATTTTTCCAATCTAGTTATTGGATTGAATGACTTAAATACTAAAGCACATGCACATAATGTCTCTCTTTGTGAGCATCAAGCTAATGAAGTAATTCCACTTCATTGGTTGAATTTAGGTCCCCTCTAATATTAGCCTTATGCATATCATAGAATAGAGGACCCATAGACCAAATAGAGTGGCCTAAACTTTTGGAAGATATTTTGACACAAAGAGATGAAGATAATAGAAGGTATCAATGAGGACCCCAAATTTTGAGATTGGAATTCATATTGTAATTCATGATGGACTTATAGACAAGATCCAAGCATATGTAGTCTCATGAAAGGTAAGATATCTGAAACTTGTAAAGTGTGAAAATATGAGGAAGACCAATGTTGAGATGACCAAAACTTCCCTAAAGAAATAAACAAAATTAAGAAGTCACCAACTTGTAAAATTTAATACTTGTCACTAACATGATAAAAAAACTATTTTGTAGCTACTATAAACATCAATAGTTAACATATGCTCACAAATTTAGTGATTTTTTTTTAATTTATAGTCATTATAAATACATATGGACTAATAAAAGAATATTTTAGTCTCCTCTATGTTTGTTATTCTATCTAACTTTTCCATTTTGGTTGTTACAAGGTCATGACAACTTAAAATACTTAATTTTAATACAACTTTTAAGAAAAGATGCAAAATATTTTTGTGGTAGGGATTTTCCATTCTACAAGATTAGATAAATTAAGTAAATATGTATATTTGAATGAATTTTATATATTCTTGGTAGGGATCTAATGCAAGAAAAGAAGGGGGATTTTATATGGGGAAATTTTGTATAGGTAGACACTTGAAGAGTTTAGAAAATGTGGCACTTGTATGGGTATGGAATTTTTAATGTATTTAGTTTAAAAAATTTCTATATTTTTATTTATTAGTAGATTATTTTATTAAAATAATTTGACTTTATTGTTTCTCTAACTATTATTTCCACATAATTGAATAAAACAAAACTTTTTAGTTTAAAAATCATTAAAAATATTGTCATAGATAATAGTTTTGTAAAGTGTATATAAATATAATTTCATGTTTTATTTTAATTATTCACTTTTAAGGATTTTCTACCTCTTTTGATTTTTTCATGTGTTATTTATTTTATAAATCTACAACCATTACGAATTAAATAGATACAATATATTTTCTATTGGGACCAATCAAACATTCATACACTAGTTGTAAGTTAAATGGTTGTAACCAATAAGAACCTCTTATGATTTGAACTTGGGTAGGTTATGGTACACTCAATCTATTTTAGCAACTCACCCAACTCTCGTTAGTAGTTTCATATGTTAAGGTTAACAAATATGGTTATGATGATTACCTTGTACTTCATAGAACCATGTCCCTTTTCCATCTGGTTCTTTTATTTTTTTCATGTTTGAATAAATAGTGTCAATTCCAAATTTGTAAGAAAAATAAAATATTTCAACATTTTAGATCCAACACATATCTAATAGAATACCAATTTAGGTTTTGTAGATATGTCAAGAGTACTACTTTATAATTATTTAATAAAATATGAATGTAAATTTTGTGCCACATTTTTAGGAAGTGAAACATAAATTAGTTAGCAAATTAGTAACAACACTTAAAGGTGCTATCAAATGGTCAATAGATATAGATATTTATAGTTTTGTTGCACAAAAATTTCAAATTATATATTTTTTAAGTTATCATATACATTGGTTAGCTAACAAGGTTAAATATTTGTATATCTACTATTTTATAGTGCTCTTAAGTATTTCTTATATTATCTTAAGTGTAGTAATTCCTAAATCCTTTGCTCAAGGCATTAGCAAACAATATAATGATAAAAAAATCATGTTGTAAGTACAACAATTATGCATCACAATTACAATAATACACTCAAAACATGATGAAACAACATGACAATATAAATATATCTCATCATTAATACACACATGATTGTACAAATAGAAGACTAGCTAAATAGCATGACAAGGTCACTAGGATGATTTTATAAATGGGTATATTTATATAACTCTATTGATTGGATTCAAAATCACTACTTCCCTTAGTCACAAATAGGAAGAGGAGGATGAATATGAAAAATTAATAAATCTTTTAACCCTCTCCCCCACTCAAAAAAAAAAAAAAAACCATACATCCATAAGGATGTAGAAAGGATAACTAATATCTTGGTTCACTCATACCAATGGTATGATGCATTAAACATTATTAATTCATAAATTACTCAAATTACCATGCAAATATAGGTGATAGGAAATAAAGGTAAATCCTTGGGAGAAATCACCAAAGAAAGTCTCTTTAATATTTTTTTTCTAGCAAGTGTTCAATATCCATGGATTGCCCTTTATTGGTTGTTTTTAATTTCCAACTAGATTCTCACAAATAATCTATAGAATTGTCATTTCCAATAATCAATAATTTGGAAGGATTGACCATCGACTATGAGAAATTTGGATATATAATATATATGTATAACACTAATATTAATATAAATATAATTAATATAATAATTCTTAAAAAATAAAAAATTGTTATATAATATATTTTAAAATTATATAATATTTTTTTATTTTTTAAGAATCATTTTATTAATTATATTTATATTAATATACCATGTCTATATGTATTTTATTATATTATATTATTGTTATATATTATATTAGATCAATATATATAATATATAATATATTAATATATTAATATATTAATATCTATATAACATTAATAATAGTATATAATATAAATAAAAATATAACATCTATAAGATGAATTATAGAAGAAAAATATTGGGGTTTTAGAGTTAGGGATTTGAACTGGGGACAATTTTTCCAGCAATGCAAGTAAAAATTAAATTTAAATTATTTATGCCTACATATTACAGCACTAACAAGCACTGACAAATTAGAGAACTAGCAAATAGTTAACGTTGGGTACAATGATTAGATGATTCATGGATGCCCCAGTACATCTACTAGGTTGGATAGCCACGGCCACTCAAGCATGTTAGAATTGGCTATGGAGATAGCCTGCCAAGATCTAAAGGCCAAATGGAAAGCATAAATAGAGAATAAGAATATGACAAGAATAAATTGCATTCCTATCAATTATGATTTAATGTTGTTTCATGTGTGTACAATGTAGTAGAGACCCCTTGGTTATATAGCCAAGGTGAGATACAAGATGTCATAAGATTATGATAAGTGTCTAAATCATATGACATGATACAACTTATCACTACTACCTAGGTCACATGTGTTACAAGTTAAAATATAAGATAACAACTAATGACAACTAAGACCTTCTAGAAAGATTATTTCCTAGGACCTAAATAAACTTAACATGTAAATAAGTCCCCTAGTAATGAATTAACTAGCTACAAAACTTTATTTACACCAACACCCCCTCTCAAGTGTAACTTAGGGAGTAGTAGATTATTATGCAAATGACACAAAGATGGGTCCCAACTATGAGGCCATGTTAGGTACCCATGTACATTTGCAAATGAAATCTCTCACAAATGGAGAAAAGGAGAAAACCTAGTGAAACAAAACTCCTCCCCAAAAGAGAGATGAAATACAAAAAATAAATGCTCTCAATGATGCATGAGAAGGCCAAAACCCCATGTGAGGAAAAAGAACCCCCCCCCATAAGAGAGAAGGAAGTTCAGAGAGACAATACAGTCCCCCCTCAATGTTGAATCTCCTGCAATGATGGTAGAAGCTCGACATTAAATGTTGAAGATGATCCAATCTCATCAAACAATGTTCCTCCCCTTAGGAAGAAACAAAACCAAGAATGTATGCAAGAGTTATTCCCATTTATAAAAGGAAGATGAAGGAAGATAGATGGTATGTGATGTCTTGGAAGTATACTCAAGTGTCTCCATGCCGATGCCAAAAGCTGACACACTCCAAATAGGTGTTCTAGGCCATGCTACTGAAGAGGAAAATCCAGAATCTAGTAGAGATGAATGTGGAACACAATCCAAAGACAAAGATATCCCCTCTAAAGACAAAGAAGCCTCCTCCAAATGTTGTCCAAAAGTATCCATAGTCATGTCAAACTACAAAGAA
Organism: Sequoia sempervirens; assembly: GCA_007258455.2. NCBI lineage: Eukaryota > Viridiplantae > Streptophyta > Pinopsida > Cupressales > Cupressaceae > Sequoia > Sequoia sempervirens. The sequence goes on from VDFB02047230.1 coordinate 108,292,003, forward strand.
TTATCAAGTAGAGAATGAACAATAGGATCAAAGTGTTCCCTCACAACAACTGAAGAAGGATCTTCTCCATCAAAGAGAAGATGAATGTCATCAATAATGTCTCCCAATCCTACAATATGAGACTACACAAACAAGTCTAAAATGCCTATCAAGAAGCCATCACAATTATCCAAATATGAAAAACTATGAATACCATGTTGCACCGATTCACAAGAAACCAAAACTATGGAATAAAAAGCATCCTTAGGTACAATAGTAGATGATTTTGCCAATGCTAGATTATAAGAGTCCTTGGCCCCAAGATGTTGACTCAATATAGATGAAGAAGATGAACCCTCTAAATCTAGATTAGGAGCCATAGAAACTAAAGTCTCAATAGATTTATCTATAGGAGGAGAAGGAGAAGGTTTTGTGTCATCAAAACTACCATACATTTACCAATGAGCAAGCTTTTTAGCTATTTTATCATCAATAGGTTGAAACTCTACAAGTGGAACAAGACAATCCACAACAAGATCCTTTGGGAATGGAGGTCCATTTGAGTCTCCATACATCTCCCAAAGTTTGGTCATAAGGTCACAAGGGATCTCAATACCATCAGTAGCCATTTGTGTATCAGTATCACAACTACAACCAATTACTCCTAGGATATGTTCTATTTTTATGTCCCACACAACTCTCTTCCATTTTGATGAAGGTTTAGGAACTAGTCCATAGAGATATGGTGAAAGATTAATCCACCTACAATGTGTTAGGATTCCATCTCTCCAATACTTAAAGTTCCATTGATTTAATCTTATTACAGCATGATGTGTTTTGATTCCCATATTAAATTCCTCAACTTTAGTCACACAATAGACCAATCAAGAGACATAAGCCAACAAAGGAAAAAGATTACCCCCCCAAATTAATTAGTCATGAAACCCCCCAAGCAATATCTGATTTGAGGCACTTTATAATTAGTATTTTTATGGATGCCACTTGCCAAAAATAGTGAAGTGGACTCCATCTTGGTGCATGCAAATGCAAAATTTGGTCATAGAATCAAGTACAATTTTTGGTACAAAATAAGATTAATCTGATCATACCATTAAGAATTACATGAAAAATTATGCACTTTCAAAAAAACTACACCCAAAAATGTTACCATAGGAGCAAGATATGAGCTCCTGAAGTTCCCAAAATGAGGAAGAAGCAACAACACTTGTGAGAATCTTCAATTTCTAGAAAATATAGACACCAAAACTAAAAATTCATTTTTCCACTACAAAGAGCACAAAAAATTAGCCCAAATCAAAAAAAATTGCTTGAAAAAAGGTGTCAAAATGAGCAAGTTATGGCCATTAGAAAATCAACTACAAAACCAAAAACTTCATTAGTGGGGGCAGGGGATTTTTAGGAGTGCTGACATGGTGCTAATGTCATTTGACTGGAAGGTTAATTTTGATGGTTTGGAACCCATCAAAAAAGAATATTCCCCTCCCAAGCAGAATATGCTATGACCAATGTCAAAATATTCTCTAGGAATATTTAATGTTGACGGTCAAAGGAATCTTCAGTGAACGTGAATATTCTCTCTACCAAATTTTAAATCTGTCAGCCAGTATTTTAAAATGGTGACCATTATTTTTTATAGAATCCACCAGTGATTTGAATTCCTTCCAGTTGAAGATTTTTTTCGTTGGTTATTTACACAGCCAGTAGGATTGGGAGGGCCCGCAAGGACCACGATAGCTACAGTGGTGTTGCCACGTGGTGGTTGTGGTACGCAGCCTATAATATACATTCTACAAATTGTGATTGCATTCTGTAGAAAATTTTTGATAAAATAAAAAATTTAACAAATGAATTGTCAAAAGCTTTGATATTTAAATCAAAAAAATATATTTTGCAGAAAATTTTAAATCAATTATTTTAAAAAAATCAAAAAAATTACAATAAATTTAAATATTTTTTTCTATAATTTGTACCGCTTGTAATAATGATGACCTGGGGGGCCATACGGCTCCTTGGGGGGGGGAAAATTGCCTTGGTGGACAACTGCTCCAAATTTGATGAATTGGTAGATGATCTTAGGGTTTTTGACCCTTATGGGCGCAATGGCAAGGTTGGGTTTGACTCAAAATGCTCCAAAAATGTAGATACCTTATGGATCTAACAACCACTCTTCAGCTTCAAACCCTCATAGATTTGGCCTCATTGTCTAATTTGAACAAAACAAAAGGAAAAATCAACTTTCTCAAATGCTCTAGACACAATGGTGAACTCAGATTTGCACCAACAAGCTTTGATTTGAACCTACAGTAAAGAGACACAAAGAGGAACCAACCAAATTTTTTATTTCTTTCAAGTTTTTTTTATTCTCCAAATTATCATACAATGCAAGAGAAGAGCATATTCAACCTTTTAATATTTATCAAGACCTCTCAAAAAATGGCTAACCAAAGGCACCCAACCCAATCTGATACCATGGTAGGCTATGGAGATAGCCTGCCAAGATCTAAAGGCCAAATGGAAAGCACAAAGAGAGAATAAGAATATGACAAGAATAAATGGTATTCTTATTAATTATGATTTAATGTTGTTTCATGTGCATACAATGTAGTAGAGACCCCTTGGTTATATAGCCAAGGTGAGATACAAGATGTCATAAGATTATGACAAGTTTCTTAATCATATGACATGAGACAACTTATCACTACTACCTAGATCACATGTGTTACAAGTCAAAAGTTAAGATAACAACTAATGAAAACTAACACCTTCTAGAAAGATTCTTTCATAGGACCTAAGTAAACTTAACATGTAAATAAGTCCCTTAGTAATGAATTAACTAGGTACAAGACTTTATTTACACCAACAAAGCAAAGGGCATGTGAGAACTGATTATTTTACATAGCTATGGTGATTTCCCATCCAAAGGCATGGATTAAAATTAAAATTTTTGATAGGTTGGCTTCAATTCTCAACATCATCACGTGAATATCTCTTGTTGATTTCCTTAGTGCCTAGAGACATGCTAACCATTATGATTGGTTAGGCGCAACAATCCTACAAGTGATCTTTCTGCCCAACCATGAGTTTCCCAAAGGCTAAAATTACAGGTGTCCCTTTTGAAACCATTTTTTACTATCATTTAAATCCTATTTAAAAATAATGACTAGTAATTACTAAGTCAATGCATAGGCTTAGAAAAATTGATATGTACTTTTCACCACCAATCCACTCTATCACTAGCACACAGGTCATTGGGATCTAATAGTTGAAATTCTTAACCAATGATCTGGAAATCAAATGGATACACAGCCAAGGATGGTTCAGGCTCTTGTTTCACATAGAACCAAGGCATGAGCAGCATGTAGGCATGTACTTATAAAGGAGTTGGGTTATGTTGATGGTGCTTTTAGCACTGCAACTACTCAGGTAGAATACAAGTATCCTATCTCTCTTGAAAGGTAAATTTCTATCAGCAAGCGTCAAGAAATAACCCCAAGGTCTAATGTTAGGTCTTAACAATGCAACAACAACTCAATGATAATGTGAAAATGTTGGTAATCACAAGGGGCCTTACAAAAAAAATGTTGGAAGCTTTAATATTCATCAAATGTAACAACAATGGTGATGCTTTGTGAATCTTGCTCTAATAATATTTTTAAATAAATATCAAAAGATAAGGGTTCAAGAGAGATATCTAAACTAAAACCTAAGGTCAATTATGCAAATAATAGAGTGTTCAATATGGACCAATCTTCCAAATCCAATCCTTTCTTAACCAAGATTACATCCAAATTATCACAAAGATAGTGCAATCTCCAAAGGAATCATATGATTTTTCAGATTGTAAATATCCAAACATCCATAACCAAAATTAAGTGCAATATAGAGTAGGCCCAAGCTAACTTTACACGGAAACCCACAATCAGTAGATCACTAAAAGTATGGACCGAAGATTCCTCAACACCTCAAACACTTTTTCATAAACACAAATGAATTGCAACTAATTCTAAGATTGATCATATTAAATCACTTACTCAAAAGATAATAAACAAGAACCATGCATAGATGAAATAACATAAAGAAGAACACCAATAGAAAATGTCTTCACTTGCATTCACTTCACCAATAATTTGCAACAATGCAAGTTCCTCAGAATGTAGCAATATCAACAACTTAGCAACTATTCACTACTCATTATGCATTATTCACTATCAACCTTACAAATGAGGAAGAGGCCTCAATTTATAGAAATCTTCAAGAAATGTCAGCCTAGGAGAAACTTAAATTAGGTTTTTACATTAAGTCGGCCAAACAGGTCGGCCTTGACACTTTTAAAATTCCCTAATTTAAATTTACAATAAAATAGTACAAGGTCAGCCCAAAAGGGAAATTTTACAATTAAATAGAATTTAGCACAAAAATCCAAGTGTGGTCGACTTGTATCATTGGAAAGCTCGATGTAGGAAACACATTCTCCAAGGAAGCTAGGCTGGGTTGTCCCCTTTATCCTTATCCCCTTCCACTCTAGAAATCTCCTTTACTTTTGCAAGTACATCATCAAGGTCAACTGGGTCTGGTACTGGAATAAATTTTATTCTTAACTTAATTGATTTTAATTCATCCTCATATTTAATTAATTTTTTTTTCCCATTCTTCCTATAACCCTTGATATTTATTTAGATTAGAAATGTAGATAGGTGCATCCTCCAATTGATCTTTGATAATTGGTCCATTGCTAGTTGGAGCATATACCTCATGCCACCACTTCTACAATTAGTCAACATTCAAATTATTTTGACCAAACTTTCTTCTTCCAGTGACAATTTCTAAAAAAGCAACATAGCTATCATATATTTCTTTTATTTTTCCCTAAATCTTTGTCATCTTCTTCAATGCTTCTGTCATGAGCTCCTTTCTGTAGTTCCAGACATCCATCCATTCCATTGATTTGCTTATGTCATTTGAGGTAAAGATATTATTTTTAGTGAGCTCTTCGTTTGGAGTCTTTATGATCTTCTTTAATTCATCAATAGTGGAATCATCCAATTTTTGACAATATGCTACAAATTGAGATGTATCTTCCAGATATGATGCAACTTTCTCATAAGTGTGCAAGATCTTTCCAATCATCTCATTTCCTCTCTTTCTCACATTGTCCAGTCATTCTTGAGTGACCTAGTTGGATTCCCTCATCTTCTCAATTTTAGTAACTACTTCTTTTGATGGCAAACCCTCAGAGAACGAGGTTCCCTCACCAGGCATAGTTTGTAGAGGCTTGATTAAATGCAACACATATCTCTGTATCTCCTTCAATTGTCTCTGCATTCCTCTTTGGCCTGGGTCTCATTGTCCAACCTCTTTAGAATTGTCTAGACTGACTCTTGGAGGTCTTCCTTTTCTTGCTCCTTCGTAGTAGGGCCAAGGTTGACTATTTGCACTTTATATGTAGTGCCCTCCGTTGTGACCTTTCCGGATTTCGTGTAAGTGATATTATGTTTTCATTGTTTAACATATTAATGATATTTGAGGTGAAATTAATATTTAAAATGGATTGAGTAATCTGTTAATTTAATTAAGTTTGAACATAAAATAATTGAAATAAAATTTGAGTTATATATATATAAATATAAATAAGTCAATCTTGTGTGAACGGTTAATATTAAATAATTAAATTAATTTTATAAAAGATTATCTTGTGGGGGTAATTATTAATATGTGAAAATAATGTAACTGAAGACAAAAATGGAAAAGACAGAGAAATAATTATTTTAATAAAGCAAATTAAATGAGATAAGGAGATAGGATTTATGAACTGAAGTATAAAAAAATGAAAAAGGCCATGCACATACAGGCACAGCCCGAGACTGATTGCGGAAAAAGAAACTTGTCATTTTAAGAGGGTTTGCTTGATTTTTGCCTTAAAAAAAAAAAAACTGGAATCATTGGTCTTGTTGATATGTTGATCGTTTTGGAGGAGTTTTGATTTTTCTTTTGGGGATCTTCTTTAGATTTTTTATTTTCGAACAGAACTTGAGGGCAAGGTTGTTTTGGGGGTTGATGAGGGTGCAGTTTGACCTGCTATCCGCCATTCATTTGCCTGATCAAGTAAGTACCATTGTTAATTGCTCTCTTAATAATTTGTTTGCTCTGTCGTTCTAAAACATATTATGGTTTCCTTGCTTTACCCGCATCAGGGTTATCATGCCATAATGTTTGGCTGTGGTGCGTATGCCCCGTACCCTGAGTACTATGCTGATTTTGAATTTGTCGGCTGGTCAAACTTCGTTGGCGCTGCTTTGTTGTCTTAGGTCTTCAGGCAAATCAAGATTCATCTGGAAATTGAAGTATGAAAACATTCCATGCAATCGGTTCTTTCACCTTATTCTTACTCAGCCTTCTTGGTGGTTGTATCTATATATTAATACTTCCTTTATGTGTGTTATCAGATTAACTTTGTCCAGACCTCTGTTAATAGCAGCTTTTGTTGTTCAAGATTGGAAAGTGTTCAATGCTGTAAAATGTATATATATGTTGAGAACTAGGTCGAATTTATTCTTCAAGACTGCATCAATGAAAATATGGAATAAGTTGAGTTCTCTCATCTCCATTGTTTGCATGCATGACCATAAGATCTACCAGCATCAGCCCTTGCATGCTACCAAATAAAATTTTGTTGTCAGGCGTTGTTAATGCGAATTTCTTCATCATTTGATATGCTGCACATTCGAAGCAATCTACTTTTTTTTTTATAGATATTGTTAGCAAGATTGGGTAGGCGTTTTATCTTTCTGGTTCATGTGGCAAAGCAAACTCATAGGCTGACAGTTTTCTTTAGGCATTTTGTCAAACTATTCACATGCCTCGCATCTTTGCAATGGTGTTTTCCTGCACAAATTGAGCATTTTCCTTGTTCAAGACTTTCAGTTGATTTCTTTTAGCATCACCAATAGCCTCTACCATGCTATACTAACTTCATGAAGCTACAGGTAACCATTTCTTTCATTTACCTAGCTAATTTCTCCAATCTGCATGTGTTTCCTGTGGTTGTGGATGCGAATTAGGAAGGCCGAGTCTTCTTCCAACCAATTTCTTAAAATCTTTACAGTTTTAGTAAAACGTGATTTTATGATGAAGCTTATGTGGTGTCGGTGATGTTGCAAATACAGGCATATAGATCAGATGTATCCATTATAGAATTGAAATTGGATAGTATGCATAATATATAGCAACCAATGGACAAACTGTTAGTTGGGAGTTCTGACATATCTGAGATATTATTTCTTTAGAGAATCTAGACAAGCCGTTCATAGTTAGTTTTACGTTTCCTTCCTTGTATAAGCTAGGAAAGATAGAAATGAAAAGACACCAAGCCTTGCTGATACTGATTCTCTGTCTCAGATAGAATTCTTGCAACCCGAACAGCTTTAGGCGCTGCACTCTCCCTCCCTCAAATAGTAGATGTCTAAATCATGAAAATCTTGGAGATAGAAACAAACTGGATACTGCAATTCCTCTCGATGGTTATAATATAGCATTTGATGTTGTTTGATGTGAGCGTCTATATTTGATATTGTTTAAGCCACAACCTCTGCTTAAAATTTGATTTTAGTTACTATGTTAGGCTGCGTTACAATTATGATGTTAATCTTTAAATAAGCTGATTTGATACAAGTTTCGCTTATTCAACCTGCTAATTAGAATGTTCATTTCTTTTGAAGCTTTATTGTTCTCCCTTATTATCCACCGCATCGCATTCTTTACTGTAGAATATTGCCAAAACTTTAGGAAAACGTTAACGCATAAGGTGGAGCAAAACGGGGAAAAATGTGAGAAGTAACGAAAGTCATTAAAGTATATAGCCTTAAAATCCATACGTAGCTTTATTAAAGCCTCCTCCTTATGATCTTTTTAAGAAAAAAAAATAAATAAAGAAAAAGCTTAATAATAAAGTCAGAAAAGCAAGATAGAAATTTGGTTCTAAAAAGAAAGGAAATATGTTTTTTAAGATTTTATTCCTTTTAAATAATTAGGGAAGGTACTTTAAATAAGGAAGGAAAGGTTAATAATTTATTAATTTATCATTTCTTTTATAAGAGTAAAGATTAAATGGATTAATTATATATATAAGTAAATAAGGGAAATTAAAATAAATCAGTGAAATATTAGTAATTTTTAAAAGAAGTAGTATATGATTAAATTTACTCTTTAATGATTTAGTAGTGAATCTAGTGGTTATTTTATTGTATTTATATAGTTGACTGGTAAAATTGGTTGTAAATTAAATTATCGTTATTGCATTAAGTTGTAATTTAGATATTAGGATCTATCATTTTTTTGGTAAAGATGATTGTTTTTACGGAATTAAGATGGAACAATGTTAAGTGTTTGCATAATTGTTTTTGAAGTATTGGAATAAATGATTAAGTAATGAATTTTAGGGAATGATAGAATAGTGTCTCATGGATGTTTTTTTTTTTGTTGAGGATGGATTATTGCGTAACGAAATATATATCATGGTTGTCTGGATTGGATGTTCATCCTAGTTTATCGGATTTATTTTTGAGTTGATTTTCTTTTGATTTATGGAGATCTTATTTGAATTTGTGGTGGAATATGTTAGTATTGTGGTTGTTTTGATTTGTGGATGGTTTTGATGGATCTCTCTTGGTGTGACTTTTCTTGAGTTAATCTTGGTTTTGAGGGGAATTTTATCCTTGGGTTGGAATTTATTTGGAAAAACTTGTGTTGCTTTGTTTTACCCTCGTTTGTGGGTAGTTGTTCTTTTTCTTGGGCTTCTAGAGGTAAGGAAAATTTGGTTTCATATTGATTCTTCATGGATTTAGTTTATACCAAGATTTTGATCATAATTGTGATTCGACGTGTATGCTTGGGTTGAACCTGATTTTATGAGCATTTATGTATATGGCTATTGGCGAGATGGTAAATGCCTCGTGTGTGATTCAATTTTGAGATGTTGTACTTTTCCAGTTTTGGGTATAACCCCTTGATGCTTTGGTTATGAGTTTTGGGTCTCTAGGGAGAGTGGCTCTTCATGGGGGTTGGCGCCTCAGGTAGGAGGAAGAACTAGGATAACCCACACAAGAGTTAGAGTAAAAAGTGAAAACTTAATTAAAGAATTTAGGGGGTTGGGTAGTAATAACATTAATAAGATAAATATGGATGCCTCATCTATCCATTAGGGCTTTCGCAGACTAATGGTGGACTGAGAAGGTCGTGGTTGGCAAGGTTGCTACCTTGTCCTCATGAGAGGTTAACGACTCCTCATGAGTCACCCTATGGGATCGGTACCTCAGGTAGGAGGAAGAGCCAGGATAACCATAGATGGGGGTCGGCGCTTCAGGCAGTTAAGAGAAGTCGATGCCTAGAGGAAGGGCCAGGAAAACCCATGTAGGACTATGCAATGACACTATCCCCTAGTACCCCTTATGATATGTTAACTTTGTTTGCCTCTAGAAGTGGTCCATTGATGATATGTTTTGTGACTTATTGTTGTTATGTTTATTACTATTATGTTTTGGAAGTAATTTATTGATGTTATTATTTTATGATTTATTGATGCCATGATTTTGGTCGTGGTTTATGGATGTTGTGTATATCCTTGTGTTTTTCACCACTCTTGTATGACGTTGAGTCTTGTTGCTCTTTACTTGGATGATCTTGGTCGAGGATTCTTTCTTGTCAACTCCTTAGCATGGGGGGTGGGTCTTCAAATCCATGTGGTTGGGTGGAACGTGCTAAGCACCCCATTGGGGCCCCAGTCAAGGATCAAGAGGTGCGGATTTATGCCACTTGCAGCGACTTCAAAATTGTGTCTAATTTGGAGCCAGTTATGATCCTTTGTATTCATCTGCTCAGTTGTATCACTCTATCTTGTTATATGGTTCCCACCCATGTTGGGGAACACTTCTTTATTATTGTAATTCCTTAATATTGTAATATAATGAAATGGATGTAATGTGTTATCTTTGGTAAACCTTGTGTGGATATTGATCCATGGCAACTGTTATTCGATGAGTTATATTTGTGGAAATATGCCTCATTGAGTTCTTATGATGATAGTGAGTATGACATTATGTTGATCTTTTATATGTTATGTTTACTTAAGTGGATGGTTTCTTATTGATGAATTTTAATGTATGTGTCATTATTGTAATCATACAATTGATCATGGTTTATTCTCTTGGCTTTCGGTTGTTATCGTTCTTAGTTTCGTAATGTCACCTCGTGTACCCCAAGGGATGTAAGTGTTAGTGGATTTGTTTAAATTAATTTAATGTCATAACTTAATGTGCTTCTCATGTATTTTTACATATTTTTTTTTTAAATTGTGTTTTAATTGTTGCTTTAGTTTTCCTTTGGGGTTCGTACGATGGGATGTTACATTATAATTTGAAGGTCTAATCTCATCTTTCTATTTATCAAGAGTAGGAGTAGCAATATGAACAACCCTGTTATTAAATTCATCTCTTGCAAACTTGGAAACTATCCTAGCTCTCTTTCTGGGCTTCCCCCAACTAGTTAGGAATTTATCCCAATCAGGGGTCTCCTCTTCAACAATGATTGGTTTTAGCCTCAATCTCTCCTTCATCCAACGAGAACTCAAACTCTGCACTTTCTTGAGAGATACCTTGTTCTTGCTAATCCTCAGAGGGATGATCCTCAACATCTTCTTGACCTTTATCAGCTTCCTCTACATCATGTTTCTCCTCATTTGTATCTTCTTCATCAACTACACTTTCATGCTCCTTCACTAGAGGTTGGGAAGGCATTTCCATTGTTACCTCTAATGTGGCATTCTTGCTCTGTGCTTAAGAAATTTTTTGATCCAATTGGCTCTCAAAATTGTTTAGTTCTCCACTCTTGGAGTGGGAACATCTTCATCTTCTTATTCTTCTGGATTCTTGGTGACATCCTCTTCTTCATAAACAGTGTCTTCATCTACTAGCATATTTTGAATAGGAGAAATAGGAGTGTTATCATTTATAGGTGCCTCTTCATTGTTCCTTTCATGTTCTTTTATCATTTCATCAACATTTTTTGTAGGAGAATCCTTTTTGTTTCAGAGAACTTCTCCTCACATATACTTGTGGTTTTTCTCCTAAACTATCTACTTCTACTACCTTAACAGGGGTAGTGTCCTCTTCATTAGCCTTTTCCTTCTTGGACTTTGATTTGGCTATCTTTTGGCCTTCTATGACAAGTTTTCTCTTTTTGGAGGGTTGTCCCTCTTCAACTCCTTCAGTAATCTCTTTTGAAGGCTTCCTTATTTTAGCAATTGGTTGTCTCTTGGCTTCTAGTTCTTCTCTTGATTATAAATTGGTTTTCCTCTGTGTCATCCTCTTTTGAATGAGGCTTATCAACATCATCCTTAGTAGACTATGTTTCTTCTTCAAAATGGGATTTAAGATATCCCATCAAGTCATAGGTAAATTTTGTGTCATTTTCCTCTAAGTCCAATATTTTGTACTTCACCCACAACTTAGAGTATTTTAACATTGGGGAATTGAGAATATTCAAATCAAATACTTCCTCTTCAGACCAATTGACAACATGAAGTGGTTTTTCTTTATATTGCTCACAATCATGGTGTTGCAGACAATCCTCTTCATCATCTACTTGGTCAGGCACAGTGGCTATCTTGTGAATCCTAATAAATATCAAGGAAAATCTTGAGCATTTCCTTATGATTACCTCAAACTCGTCTCTTTAGTTGGCCCAATAGTCTTCAATATGGTCTTTATGCCTAAATTCTCTACTAGCCATCTTTTGTGCTTTTCCATAGGGATCAAAGTTCCCCCTATCTGTATGTGAATACAAGTGAAAATTGACCATCTCTTTTTTTGCATGGTGAGCACTTTGTATGGAAGGGCAGGTTTCCAAACCTCCAATCCTCAAATTAACTCTAAGCCCTGTTTGGCGCATATTCTTCAAAATAGCATCAAATGCAACAACCTACCTAGACACTTCCAACAAGATGAGTTTGTCATTTGGGTACCTTGGAAGCCTAAAGGGAACTGTTGGTGAACCATGTACTCTGATATAAGAAAACTTTGGAAATTAGATGAACCAATAACCATATTTCTTGATTAGATCCATTACATCTACAAAAATCCTAATATGGAGTGCATCCTGAAGCATCCTTGTGATGTACATAAGAAAAGAATCATTAGCCCTCCTATAATTAGAAGTATGAAATTGCAACTGAGGGTATACATCATAGATTTTGTCTTTTCCCAAGAATCCTTTACAACTCAAACCTCTGTATTTGTTCTTTCCAGCTAGCAGGTACACCAGATATGAGGTCATGGTGAGCTTTTTGTGACTTGTACACTTCTTAACTGCATATCCAGGTTGTCACTGATGATGTCATCCCAATGGTAATGAGTGTCTTTGAAAATCTATGAGATAACATAAAACATCTAGTCTTTAAACATGAAGGCCTCATCCAACCCTATTACTTTTCCTAAAAGAGTAATCATGTCATTGTATTTGTGCTTGAAGTCATCCCTATATAGTTTCTTTGGCAACTTGGAGTAATGTGACTTAGGTTTCTCCATCCAAGAGTTTTTCATCATTTCCAAGGCCCTATTTGGATCCTTCACATAGAATTCTTGAGCTTCCTTTATACTTTTCTTTACCAACTTATGATGGAATCCAACATTGTTAAAGGTTCCAGCTATGAACTCCTCAATCAAACTTGCTATAACCCTTCCTTGAGGACCCACAATAATCCTCTTATATGAATCATAATGATTGGAACATTCTATAACAAGCTCCAGGAACTGCAATGAAGGTGGAAACCAACAGCCTGAGCTAATCTAGTATGAGTTATAACTTGAGCAAGAGGGGTTTGTGCATCACCAAACATTCTCCACTTAAAATCATCATAGTCCACATGACCCATGTTGGTATCTCCAACCTTACTACATGTGGAAATGCTCTTGGTCTCTAGCTTTATCCCCTTGAAGTCATACTTCATCTTTTCTTCTCTTGTTAGAGGACCCTCCTTAATAGGTTCAATTGACTTCGCTTTAGACTCTGCAACCTTGCTAGATTCACCCTACATCTGTTAAGAGAAAACCATAATTACCACATTGTTAAGGAGAAAACCTCAATTGCATCATTAAATGAATCATTTAAATTTGTATGTAGTTCCAAAATCATCCCTAATTAATGCCAAGATCAAGAAAACCAAGTTAGAACCCTTGAAAATGTATCCTAAGAAAACCTTGGGTTTATCCACCTCCTATGGATTTTAGCGAAGAAAACACATTCGGGGAATCCACCCTCAAGCAAATTCCATGAAGGTCTAGAGACTTAGAGAATTCCCTCATAGGTGCATTTTCATGAAAGCTCAAATACTTAGCCAAAACTTGGTCGTTAAACACTCTCTATACCATGGGGATTCATCACTCAACATTCCTAAGATTCAATTACACAAACATCAAACACTTTGACAACCCTAGGGAATTTCAAGCATGGAGGATTCAGGGAAATCCAGAGCAAAAAGATTTTTGAGAGGGAACTAACTCTTGGGGAAATCTGCAAAGGGTGGATTTTTGTGAAAGGATTGACCATCGGGGAATTTCATCGAAGGCAGATTTTCGTGAAAATTCCAACTTTCATCCATTCTTTAAAATCATGAATTTGGTGACATTCTTTCTCATTCACAACTTGCCTCAGGTTTGAAATTCATGCCTCTAACATGGGACTTGGTTCAAATTCAAGCACTATTATCAAAATACAAAGGATTTTCAACACTCTATTATTCATAAATGAAACAATCACATCAACTTCCCAAATAAATCAGGATTCAGGGTGCCCAAGCTTCACAATTTTGACTTATATATCCAAGGAATGAATTAATTTAACCCTTAATCCTCATTGCAGACCTCATGGGCGACACACAGGTGAATTTTGGAACCCTAACTTTGTTAAAACATGGGTGCCCTAATCTCAATCATAGAACTTAAAGAACCCTAGTTCAAGGATGATTCCTTAATTTCAACTAATCACACAGAACGAAAGTGAAGGAAAATTCCAATGCAGATAAAGAAAAATGAGTTGACCGTGAAAGTATTGAAACCAAATGGTGGTATAACATGAAAGCAAAGCAAAAACACACCATTAATAACCAAAGATGAATTAAGAAATTGATTAATACCATAAGAAATGATGAAAATCCTACCTCTAAGCCTGCAAATGTGAAATAATGGTGAAAATACCAACTAGAAACCCTAGCCAATGATCGAACAAGTGCACAATTAGCTCCAAATTTGTGCCCTCAGCAACAACAAGATTGGATCCAAATTTCCCTCCAAATGCACAACTCAAAATGAATAACAAATAACCAAACAAGAGTATAAATCGACCACCAAAAGAAGCAATAAATAGCAAGTATGATGGATGACAAATAATAAATGCATTGGCAAGACAAGGCGCCAAATTTTAGGGATTTGAGGCCATGATGGATTCGAGAAAATAATCATCAAAGGATTTTTCATGATCATCCAAACACCCAGGGAATCCGCCAAGATGTGGATTCCGTGAAACTCAAATCCTTCGAGGAAATCCATCTAGGATGGATTTTCGAGACCAAGCCACTCCTTTGGAAAAATCCATCTAGGATGAATTTTCATGAAGCTCATTATTTCGGGAGAATCTAGCGAGCGTAGAATTCCGCAAAAACTAATCCCTTGGGAAAATTCGGCAGGGACGAATTTTTGTGAAACTCATTGGAACTTGCATAATTTGATGCCTTAGTGAAATTTTCACGTGTTCCTCAAGTTCAAGGCCTCATTCAAGGTTGGAATGTTGCAAAATAAAACACCTAAAGTGAAAATGAAGCATTAAATCAGTCATGTGAAGAGAAACCCAAAATTGAGAGGAACCTATCCCTTAAGGATAAAAGGTCATACCTAAAGCAAAACTAGAACAAAGCAATAAAAAGAGTGTCCTTGCTTCTGGTGGGGCATGTGTGCAAAAAGTGCACAAAAGGTTCATTGTCTAAAACTTGAAAGAAGGAATGTCAGAGACATGAAATCATTAACGCCCACTTCTAGACTCCTACCTACATTGATATTAACATTCTTCTCAATGCAGATTATTAATACTATTTATGTTCCTTACCATTTAAAATATTAACTATATTTCATACATAGGAGTAAAGAAGTGTGCAAGCCAAGTTTTCCCAATAGAAAACTATGTAGTATGGTATTGAGGGGGAGAAGGTGGAAGCAAACTAGATTTTGGGCATGCCTCTTCATCCCATTGCCCAAACACTAGCTATTTAACCTAGAGAACTTGCAGTTGGAAAATAAGGCATTGAATTGGTTTCAATGAATGATCTCCTTGTGGATGTGGCATCTTGCCCAACATGCTTTTGTGAGAGGGAGAGGTCACATGGATAATGACAAAGGTTCCATAGATCAATTTAAAGACATTCGCACTCCCCTTGGCTTATTCAACGGCTTCAATAAAATTCACCGTCAACAAATTTACCTGCAACAATTAATTGTCAATAATTCATCATCATGACAAATTCATTTCATGGAAAATTCATGGCCAGCGATATGAAATGAATTGTTGGTTGTGAATTTTCCACGATATGATGAATCATTGATGATGAATTGTTGGAAGTGAATTATTGATGGAGAATTTTCCTAGAGCCCTAGTCAACTGCTTCCACAGAGAAAAAGATACATATCATGAGACTTACTTTCGAGCATTTTGTAGCTAAAGGTTTTTATTGAACTAGTGCAAAAAAAATTATGCTTGTGTGGACAAAGATGGGCTACCATGGCGATGGAGCAGATCTTGTAGTGGCACATTTTCCTAAGGTTGTAACACTCCCCATTACTAGCCTGCTATCTAGGAGATTATACACACTTCTAAGAGAGTAAAGGTCAATATACAAACTAGTTGGTTCTTTATATTCATAGCCTTAACAGGAACACACTATATTAGTTTTTGACATTCTTCATAGTTGTTCTACTTTGGTAATTAAATCTTTTGACTTTACAATAACCATATATTTTCAAGGAAGCAATCCTTTTTAAAGAAAAGTTTAAACTAGAAGGATAGTTCCTAAACATTACAATATGTCTCTCTATATGCTTTCTTAATGAATAAACCAACATTAACAATAAGATAAATAAAAGTTGTACATGTTATTTGAGTTTGTTTTCTTTTAAATTACCAAATAAATGAAGCATGATGGAAGCTTCTATTTTACTATGTTCTATTTTTTTCCATCCTTGTTTCATACCATTAGATCTATATATATGTACCTCACTGCAATACTACTTTACCATTGCATCATTTAAATGTAGAATACGATTTTGGACCCCACAAAGATTGGATGTGCACCATGCCATCTATTTTTTACCCTTCTATAGTTCCTATATAATCTCTTTTTTAGTTCTTGTCATGGAACTAGGTCAATTTGTAACTAGTTATTAAAACTATTTTTTTAAGCTAATGAAAATTGACAATTTGTTTTCATTCATTATATTATAATTCTTTTAAAGTAAAATGCACAATGATTAATATTTATAATTTTCAAAAAAAAATTCCTCAAATATCATTGGCTAAAAAAACTTAAGCGATGAGGACGGATTTTGTGCGAGTATAATATTTATGTTTTACAATTTTATTGGTTTTTTTTCGGCAATTTATCCCCCACTTCTTAATTAATGTTTGCTATCTAGAGGTGAAATGATTATTTAAAAATTAAACTAAAAATTCTTTTAAAAACTTTTGAAAAATAGCTACAAATAGTGATTTTAAAATCTATATTGGACAAAAGATATGTAAGAAATCAATTTCAAAAAAATATAATTAAGAACATATTTATTCGTAATCATTTCAGTTTTTTAAAAAGAATGATTCTAGAGGTAGAGGAAACATAGTAGTGGTGAGGAAAAATATTTCTTTAGTTTATTTTGTGACTTATATTTTATATAAGTTTAGAAATAAATTTCAAGTGAAAGCAAATAAATGCATTTTTATTAGTTAGAATAAAATTTCAAATGAATGAGTTGTTGAAAGTAAAGATTGTATGTAAATTGGACTGAAATAATTTAAAACATTAAACTATTTTAGGTTATTTATTTATATGGTCGGTATTCAATAAAATATAATATTTTTGATAAAATATTTTTAAAAATGAATAAATAATCATTTTGAACATTTACTTTTAAATTATTATTTTAATCTCACAATATAAATATAATTAAATTATTAACAAAATATATAATCTAAACTATTACTTTTCAATTACCTATAAAATATACAACCTAAACATTTGTTATTTATAATGTCATTTTCATAAAAATATAACACATAATTTTCATAAACATTTTAATTTGCATAATTATCTTTTACCTAGAAATTGTTATTTATTTATTTATTTCAAAAATTTATTCAAAAGAGAAAAAAAACCAATACATAGAAAACAAGAGTTGCAAACCAGCGAAGTTCCTACCAAAATGTTCAAGAATAGATATGTTTTAATTTTTTGTGTGTGTTATGTTTTAGCAACAATGTTGATAATATAATTACTTTATAATCTTGTTGCTATAGGCCAACTTACTCTTGTTGGTTCCAACTCCTTGTAGAGATATTTTGTTGTAAGGATTTACAATTCTCCTTCACCTCTTGCATTATCAGAAAGGGTATAAGACATTAAAATCTGAAAATCAACCCTCAAAATAAGATCCATAATTGACTTGCATAGGATCTATAAATCAGATTGAGCTAGTTGTTTAGACTCTAGAGCAACAAAAGTTATCACTCTCAACCAAGATGATACTGAAGACTCGGTATCCTTGAATTCATTTATTTAGTAGCCATAGAGTATTTCTCAGTGATGAAGACAACCTTGGGGAAATCTAGATTCCAAAGTATATTAGTGAAGTCAATGAGAAAAGAAAATTTGGAGAAAAAAAATTATTTTTTAGTTGGTAAAGAAAATGTTGGTCAATGTAGATGTAGCTTCATAAGCATCTTGATAGTTTCACAACCACCCCAATGGATACATATTTCCCCAATAGTTATGCAACTACCACTCTCTTGAAGCAGTGGTTTTGTCTAGTATTCAAAACATTTAGTACCAAAATGTATCTAATCTTTCAATGGCAAATTAAATTCTAAAATTTTCTATAAACTTTGGCAGATTTCCAGAGATGATTTTGAATAGATGCATTATTTTCTAACTTCGAAAATTCCCAATAAAAATTCATAATATTTAAAATTTGTGTTGAAATTTAGGTAATTGAATGTGATAAAGAAATCTCATAACACAAAAAATAAGAAAATTTTTTTGAGATATAGATGAGTACATTCTATTTTTTTAAATCTTCCTCTGTTACAGGCTAAGAAAAGGATTTGATGGTCGTCGGACATATAAAATGCGAGGGGTTTTAAGCAAATCGTACCAAGGGATAATAATTAATTAAAATTTTACATTTTAAAAAGTTTCCATATAAAATTAAATCCCGCCATTGTTAGTGGTTTTAGAGGAAGCATGAAAACAAGTTATACAATGCTACATCCATAACATAAAAATTCAAACACAAATTCCATATTATTTACAGAATTTCTTGGCTTCTACTTTTGCTTAAATTACACGGTTACAAATTCAAGAAGAAATATGTAGGCGTATCTCTAGGCTTTGGGTTTTCATTAAAAACTATTTGTACCATTCAAGGAATTTTCATCATTTTCTGCCAAATTTTGGGATCTCCAAACATATCTCTATTGACAAACCTGGGAAGATGAAAAAAAAACATTATTAAATTTCTTGGCAGATAAATAAGATGTTATTAGACGATTTTATTTTATTTTTTCAGCAAATATCATTTGACAAAGCAGTTCTACATTCTAAGAACCAGAGATATACAATAAACTATTTCAATCTATACCTAAAAGCAAAAAATAAACAATTTTACACTGCAAAAGGATATGAGTCATAGTGAAGAAAGATTAAAATCTGGCTTTTGTGTCTCCTGGGGTGTTATTGTCCACTAGCCTAAAAGGGATTTCAGCCTACATCACATCACCCACAAAAAGAGCCCAGCAATTAAAATAAAATATAAATATTAAAATCAACCCACACACATACAAGAAACCAAAGCAATCTATACGTAAAAGCAAAAAACAAACAATTTTACACTGCAAAAGGATATGAGTCATAGTGAAGAAAGATTAAAATTTGGCTTTTGTGTCTCCTAAGGTGTTATTGTCCACTAGCCTAAAAGGGATTTCAGACTACATCACATCACCCACAAAAAGAGCCCAGCAATTAAAAGAAAATATATTTATATTAAAATCAACCCACACCCATACAAGAAACCAAAGCGAACTCCATAAAAATTGTTATTGAGCAAAAGTTGAAATTTCTTGTTATACAAAAACCTAAAGAACCAATAACAAAATTAGTTAATCTATAGCATTCATGTAACACTCAAACTCAATGAGTAATTAAAAGTAATTAAATGTGGTGGAAAAACTGCCCTATAAAAACTCTGAAAATTTTGTTTTTTGTCTACCGTTCCTAAAAATCTGCCCATATCACTTAAAAATTTTAGACCTATAAAATTGATGACAAATAATTTTCAAAAGGATTAAAATTAAAAAAATTGCATCTCTACTTTACAAAAGATAAATATGAAAAAAATAATGATATGTAAACAAATTTACAAAAAAAGAAATTGCACATTTGATTTGCTGTAAAACAAATTAATAATCACTAGCTAAGAATAGACCTCGCTATAATTTCCTTGGCAGAAACTAAAAATCAAATAATGTTTATTATATTAGTATTTTTACCATAAAGATTTTACTCATTAAATATAATGTGAAAATTATTTGATAGTTAATAAAGAATAAAATTAATTAAATATAATAAAATATTAAATATATTATTTAGATTTGGGGTTAGTGAGCATGTTAAAATGGTTAAATTAGCATGATATTATATATCAATAATATGGATTTAAAGTAACTTAAAATGAATGAGGTTCAAAATGTAGGTTATGTATTTTTTCTATTATAAAATTGAAAATTAGTTTCTAACAATTAATAAATAATGTAATTCACTTTTAAATGTTTCATAATCAATAAAAATCTAATTTTTTTGAAAAAAATAATAATGAATTAGAAAAAAAAAAAGATTTTAAAAAAAAGTTATATAAAAAAAAATCTTTTAAGAATATCTTATTTTTCAACAAAGAATTGAACTAATGAAACATGAAAATAATCCTTTAAATTAAGTTGGTGTGTAAGACTCAATAAATTGTGTAGATAATACAATTGGCTTCTAATCTCACTCTAAAAATATGATTTATGTGTGCAATCATTTGATTATTTTCAAAGAAAATGCTTTCATAATCTTTAGACTTTTCTAAATCAAAATGTTTTTGTAATTCTTATTTCTTATAATCAAAATGTGTAGAAAAATAGCAATAATTAACATAATAAAAAAAATAATTGAACATAAAATATTTAATGAAACCAAATTAAGAAAATTTCATTTAAACACTTATTTTTTGAAAGAAAAACTTGGATATTTTTCAAAAATCTTGTTTACTTATTGTAATTGTGAAATTTGCATACCCATACCAACTCTCATTTAGTTTTGGGTCCATTCTAATGAAATGAATTAATATAATTACATATGGATAAATGGTGCAATCTTGAGTAAAGTTGGGTTATTTGGTTGATCGCTTACCTATCATCATTCTAGGGGGTTAATCTAGGAGAGCTTGACCCTAAAAAATTAATAGCCTCCTCAAAAAATTTCAATACTACCTATTTTTGATGGTCAATGTAAAGTAGAGTTTTAGGTGGAATAGCTACAAAAGTTCATAGTGTATAGATCCATACATGTCATGATGTTCAAAGTAATTTTATGTGCATAAAATTAATCTACCAAAACTTGAAAGTAATGTGATTCATTTTTTTTTATTATACGTGCAATATAAATTTAAAAAATTATAATTTGCAATTAATTCAAAAATTATAATCAAAATAATAAAAAATATTTAAAGATTATCAAAAAATTATTTAATTAATTATTTTTTAATAGAAAATGGGTCATGGTTCACCCAATGATAGATGAGGGGCATATACAAATTGTTCATCTCCTTTAAGCAAAATACAATTGTCCTTTATCCCATAGTTGAAAATTTATTTATAATGTTATATTCGAGTCACTTTAAAAATTGAGATGAAGTATCTCTTTTATGACCTCATCAACTAGAGTTCATTAATTTAAAAAAAAATTAATTAAAAATTTAATATTTTGTTAATTAATAATATGAAATTATTTATTATTGTATATAAGATAGTAGTAATTAAGATTTGAATAATTTATAATTATTCTATTTGTTATATAATTTTTTAAATTATTTATTTCAAGTCATATTTTAAAAATAAGATTTATTTTATTTTAGAAAAGTTATAGATTAAATGTATTTATAAGAATGTATAAATTTTTGGATATTTATTGGATATCTTGTATAAATGTTTTAACATCTATTGGAAATTTCTTTTTAAAGAATATAATCTACTTAAAATTTTAATTGTATTTTACCATAAAATATAATCATAAGATTATCAAATTTAAATTTTGGTGATAGCAATAATATGATTAATGGTGATAAAAATGACGTGTTTTTCAAAGTATATCAAATTATTTCATTTTATCATGATTCAATTGTATAATTTTTAAGTCAAAATCATTCACTCCTATTTCATCAATAAGAAAAAAAAAATGTAAAAAACAAGTAAAAGTAACCTTAAAAACTCTGTGATAAAAATTTTATGCTCCCTGAAAATCTCCCTTTCGCTTAAAAATTTTAGACCAATAAAATTGATGATAAATAATTTTCAAAACAATTAAGTTAAAAAAATTGTATCTCTACTTTACAAAAGTTAAATATGAAAATAATAATATTTTTTAAATGAATTTATGTAACAAAATTTGTACATTTGATTGGCTGCTAAACAAACTAATAATCACTATTTAAGCACAGGTGGGCCTATAGTTCTCTGCCAAGGCAAGAACTAAAAAACAAGTTTCAAACAATGGAATTTAGTGAGATCAAGTGTGTGAGTTAAAAATTTAGATCCACACTTCAAGTCCAAGTCCACATACATAGAGATCACTTAGATGACATTAGAATTGAACCAAAATAGTAAACAATCAAATTCATCAATTGGTGATAATCATTAAATTTTTAAATTATAACGTATGAAAAAAAATTAGAGCTAGAAATACTTGTAAACTTAATTTATTTTTTCATATTTATTTAACCTTTTGATTACAATAATAAATGTTTTTTATTTAATTAATTAACCTAATATTTATGAAAGGTGGATGGATTTTTACACAAAAGAAATCTACTTAAATTATAATACCAAATTTATTCAACCCTAATCCTATTGTAATTGTAACCCTATCCCTAATGAATTTCTAACCCTAACCCTAATTCTAATTGATCATTTATTGAACCCTAACCCTAATTGAACTCTAACCTTAACTTTGAACCCTAATTAAATCATAACTTTAATTGAACCTTGACTTTAAACATAACTAAACAGTAATCATAATTGAACTCAAAATTTAAGCCTAATTATATCTTGGCATAGAAATAATAGGCATTGTTATTCAAGAAACAAAAGGTTTGCTATTAATAGGTCTACTCATACAAAGAAAAATAATTGTTTATGCAAAAATAATAGGCAAACAAACATTTATACATGGGTGATCAAAGGGTTTTCATATTTGTTGTAAAATAATACAAAACCACAATTATAATCAATTTTTCTTCACTTAAAAGAACAAAACTACCCTACCACCATTTGGCAGAAACTTCGCACCAACATGGCCTTGTTCTGTTAGGTCTGAGCCTACACAATCTAAACTATTTTATTTCATCCCTAAAATTAAGATGTTAAAATTACCTAGTTAATAGAGTCTCGTTAAATGGAGTGATATTAGGTTAACAAATAACAAGAAAGAATACATGCAAGTCTTTATTTTACTAGAAGAATTAAAATGTTGGAAGATTTAAGGAGAAATCTTATCTTTATAAGACATAAAGTACAAAGGCCTATATTTTTTTATTTTTTATTTTTCGTTATATTTCTCCCCTACAAAAATATATACAAAACTTTTATTTTCTTTCTATTTCTTTCTTTCAGAAATATATATGCAGAACTTTTATTTTCATAAAATTAACAATAGTAACAATAATTTTGTTTATTCTACATTGCATCAATAACATTTAAACCAAAGTTTTCTTTCCATCAAGAGAAACGATGTCCTTAATAATAGAACTCTTTTCTTTAAAATATCACAAAACAAAACAGTATTTTTTGTATTAAAGATAGTTTAGTCAAAAAAATATACATCTGTTTGGATAGTATATTGTCTTGCCCCTAATACATTCTACTTTTCACCCTTTATACATACATACTTGGATCAGTTTTCCCATTATATTGTCCCCCATAATACATCCTACTGATCATCCTTTACAAAAATATACTTTTAAACAACTATACATTTTGTTACCAGCTATACAAAAATAATGCAACATGTCCAAAGGTATTCACAGATAGGTTACATATCCCTAATCTCACTGGAGGATTCTAATTCATTCCATCTAACTAGTATTTTAGCAGCTAGCATTTCTTCTGTGAAGAAGACTTCTTCAATTTCCAAGTTTTCACTGGTGTGCAACTTGGGTGCTCTGTTGTTTTGTTGTTCATTACCTGCTTTAACCTTATCATTGAACTCCCTCTGAAATTTTTCTAATGCAATCATAAAGATGGCAAGGTTGGGTTGTTCATACTACCATTTGTGACCAAATTTCATTCTGATTAATTAGGACCACCCCATCTTTCATCAGCTTGAGAATAATTTCCCCTTTGATATATTTTTACAGACATAACCACCTACAAGGCAATTTCAAATAGGATGAGTCTCTTTGATGACTTAGTAAGGATTCTCTGATGGCCATTGAATTTTTCACTATTTCTAGCTTTCCAAATATGCCAAAGAATTTCATTAGTCAAGCAATGCCGAAACATGTTAATTTTATTTTCCAAGCTTTTTATCATTGCATATCAAAATATCTTTCCAATCAAATGAATCTCTTTTTTCAATACTTCCAACTTAGAGTAGGTTATCTTCCAAGCAACATTTACAACTTGAATAAATTCATAAGCATGGAGTCTTCTAAGGACTTATTCAAAATGTGCAAATTTCCCTACTCTATTATACAAGGGGAAGCAAAACAACTTTTCTTCAAAGTTGTAAACTTCAAAAAACTATGAACTTGCACATGGAAACACACAAGGGTCTCCTCCCATGGCCATAGATAATCTCACCTCCCAACCGTTGGCTCGCTAACAAGGCACCCCCAAGCTAGGAGGCAACCAAGAAAATTGAATACATTCAACAATCATACCAACAAGCAATTTAAACACATAAGAATACATAAAATAAAATACACCCTCCCAAAGGATTTCACATATACATAATGATTTCAATAAGAATCCAGAAAGGGGAATGGAGGATGGACTACACTCCATATAGGGAACTCATGAAAAAATAAGAATAACCACATATCACATTTATCTTCCTCCACATACAACCCATTCCACCAAATATCCATATTCACCATACAACTCATACCACCACATCACCATTTTACCATATTACTCATACCCTTGAGCCTCTCCTTTTCTAAGGAGGGTCAAGCTCCTGATAGAGGTTCCTACCTCACTATCCCCAAAAAAGGATTATCTTCCCAATTTGGGAGAGCTTATCTCCATACAACCCAAAACCCATAACAACATATGCATTCAACACACAGAAGTATACAAAATGCATTTTACCACATACAATCTTTCACATTTACATGAAAACAAAAAAAAAGCATACACAAGCATGAAGTGCCTACCTGAAGTCCAAGATTCAATAAGGAATAATTTGAGGATGAGCTCCACTCTCCTCTTCTTCCAAGCTAGCTTCTTCAAAATCTCCAAAATCCAAATCCCCAAAAAGAAATTCTCTCTCAAAGACAAGTAAAAATATTTTTTTTTAAAAAGAACCCCCTAACCACATGTTTTGTGTTTGTTTATTAGGGATTGAAGTTTTGAATCCTTTGAATAGAAAGGTGATATTTTTCACCCTCCATTCACTCTCCAAGGCTCACTCCCACATGTGTGCTCACACATGTGTGATTCCCTTGGGAGCTTACCAAGGCTCATAATTGAGCTTGGAGAAGTGGGGATGGAAAGAGACAAGTCCCCATCCCACTTCCCCATACCTTAATTTCATCAAAGCTCATTGAGGCCTCAAAAAGAGTGTCAAATCTAGGGATTGACCCAAGATTTTGGGCTCAAAATGTACCTATCACATAGGTACTTTCCCTAAGGGCTTTAAATCTATAAAAATACATAAAAAATACCTCTTCAACGCTCTAAAAGTACTAAGAAAATAAAATCCAAGTTTCTCCACTTGGGTTGGCAACTCAGATCCTAGTTGGACTGACATGGAAAATAAATCAATAGAAAATATTCTCAATTTCACATTACAAACAAAATGCACAACACATTATGAAACTATAGTCCCTCCAAATGGACTATAGTTTGGTTTCACCAGATAGTTCACATAGGGTTCCCAAGGTTGTGTATGATTCTATTGGCCATGGAAAGATATACCTACACACTCCATACACATGTTAATCCATCCAATTATGATATATATAAACAACTGAAGCAACTAAGTCAAACATTCATATTCATGCAAGTTTCACAATTCAATGTCATAGATATTTTATT
Organism: Sequoia sempervirens; assembly: GCA_007258455.2. Lineage (NCBI taxonomy): Eukaryota > Viridiplantae > Streptophyta > Pinopsida > Cupressales > Cupressaceae > Sequoia > Sequoia sempervirens. The sequence continues at coordinate 108,317,875 of VDFB02047230.1, forward strand.
CAATAACCTTCAAAATCAATCTATCACCTAATTATCCATTATCATAAGCCTTAATTTCTTGTTCATCCAACTTGTATCATAATTCATTTACACATCACATTTCACCCACCCATCCTTATCTTTCAAAAAATGGTAAAATTAATGAACTAAACCATAATTAAGTCATCATTTGTAACCAAACGTCTAAAGCATCATTTCATAAATATTGTCTTGAGGTTTTAGCATATTAAAAGAGTTCAACATGATCAACTACTTTAAGCATGTAATTTGCTCCAAGGTCAAAATAGTGTATTTCAAATGTCCTAATTAGCATAGTCTCCTTGGCTTTAATAGGTATCATCAGAGAATTAAAAAATATATATTATAATTAATAGGTTTAACAAGGTAGGCCTCATAAGTGACAAGGTTGATGTTGAAACAGTGACTTACTAAAAATATCCATAACTAATGAAATTTTTGAAAACATCTATCGGTATGAGCTCAAGGCAACACTTGGAAATTCCACATAGGCTACATTGCATGTCTCTAGATGGTGTAGTATATGTTCACTCCCATGTCGCATCTTCAACTAGTAGGTTCTTCCACTTAACCAAATATTCTTTAATTATCTAATTTCATAGAGTACATTCCCTGACATCAATGATCACCTTAGGAATCAAAACTAACTTTCCCTCCTCATCCAATGGTGTCAATTCCAAGGAAGGAACCACATTATGACCCAATGCCATTTTGACACAAGACACATGAAATACATTATGTACTCTACTATTTTCCAGAAAATATAGCTCATAAGCCACTTCTCCAATCCTCTTGGAGACTCTAAAAGGTCCATAGAATAGTGGCTTAAGCTTCTCTAATCCCCTTTTCTTGAGTGTGGATGGTATATAAAGTTGCAATCTCAGGTAGACCATGTCACCCACCTCAAAACTATGCTATGTATGATGTTGATCAACGTACATCTTCTATTGATTTTGGTCCTATTGTGAATTTTCCTTTGGATATTTCATTATATCTTGAATTTCCTATAACAAATCCCTAGCCTTAGGTACATTATTGTCCCTAAAAAGAAGATCAATGAATCTCAAAGCCTCATATCTATACAATTCCATAAACAGTGACATCTTGATAGACATGTGGTAAGTGGAGTATTGTGCAACCATTTAACCCATGTCTTTTGTTGCCCTAATATGTAATTTTGAAGATACCCCTCCACCCACTTGTTCATATTTGTGTCTACCCATTTGTTTGTGGGTGATTAATGGTACTCAGAATGAGCTTAGTCCCACTCAATCTAAAAAGTTCCTATCATAATAGACTCAAGAACTTGTTGTCCCTATCACTCACTATGCTCCTAGGCATCCCATGGAGCCTAAAAACCTCCCTAAAAAATAAATTAGCTACCTGTGTCATATATGTCATTGAAATGGAAAAGAAATGAGAAAAAAATTTCAATCTATCAATAACAACATAAATACAATCTAACATGACCCACATATAACAATTTTTTGTATTATCAAATGGTGAAAAGTGGGAAAGGGAGTGGGGGACAGATTTCAAATTCTGCAGAGGGAAATGGTGAGGGTGGGGAGGATGAAGATGCAAACTAGGATGTGCAGTTTTTTCTTTTTCCTTTTGGCTAGTTTGGCGTTGTTTGGGGAGCGGTTGTGGCTAATGGAGTGGCAAAGGTTGCAATTGTGTTAGGACTACACATGGCATCTTCCTAGTCGTTCCCCTATCTTGTTAGGGCTTCTTCTACCTTTGTGGTTCAAATTGGGGAAGCCTGATATTATGTTTTGGAGTTTTTCTTGTCCCTGGTCAGTCATGGCTTTCTATGTTGAACAGATTGGCTTGTTGCTTGTGGTTTTATGGTAACATTGTGTCAAGAACGAGTGTGGGCGAGAGAGGGCGCAGGGTGGTTAATTTCAATTTTTTTGTGGGAGATCAGGTTGAGGATGATGGCTCTCTCCTTTTTCTCTGTGTTGTTGTGTGCTTCTCTCCTTGCTTTTTCGGTTGCTACTCTTTTTCAAGTGATAAGAGGTCATGGAGTGGTACTTTTTGTTTGGTTGTAGGGGATCTTGTTTTGGTGACGCCTGCTAGGCTAGAAGCTTTTGTCTACTTTTGTGGTTCTTCGCAATGGGATCCTGTTGTTTTCTGCATTGTGGGCTCCTTTGGGAGCGATTTGGGCTTCCTGGACCTTTGTGCGGGGGGAGGTTCCTTCTCTAAGTGGTCACGGGCTTTCCTCTTTGTTGATATTATCTGTTGTGTTGGCTCATGGCTAAGTCTTGAATCTTGGTGGGTGTTTCCTATTTTTTGGAGTGGTGTTTCCTTTTTGACCCTACCATTGGTGTTCCTCGCCTTGTCTGGTTTTTCCCTTGCATTTTGGGGTTGCTCTGTTGATGGTTTGTCAGTTTTGGGAGGGTTGTTTTTCCTTTGCTCAGGCTTCTCTCTTGCTTTGGAGTTCTTTGTTGTTGCTTTGCTATGGTTTGTGGTTAATAGGTCGAGCCCCTATCTTGTTCTTCTACCTCTCTTTATTTCTCCCCAGAATTTGGTTGGGGACCATGGGAAAGATAGGTTTTGTGAAATCTTGGGGTTCTTCTTCTCTCAACCTTTTTTAGGGCTCTTATTCCTCTTTTCCCTTGCTTTGGAGAAACATTTGGCCTTTATGGTCTTCAATGTCTTATCTGTGGATGGGTTGGTGTTTTTTGTTAAGGCTGTTGTGGACTCCCATATTTTTTAAATGGGGCTTGTTCTTTGTCCTTCTCGTTGGTTATGATGTTGTTGGGGTGTGCTTTCCTTTTGATGGTTGCTTTCGCTCAGGATTTTATGTTGACTGAGTTGCCTCTTACTACTTCCTTATTGTACCTGAATCTTGTGCCACCTTGGGATGTGATGTGTTTTCTTACTACCAGAGTGTTGGCTTCCTACTGGGTTTTACAGTTGGGGTCTCCTATAGAGGTGGAGATTTCTCTTGTTGAGGTGGATCCCTCTCCTATAGAGGTGGAAACAGTTTTTGTTGCTGCAATGGATTGCCCCCTTTCTTTCTATTGGTTCCTTTTGAGGTGGAGCATGTTTGTGCAAGAGATTGGTGGCTCTTGTAGTTATGATTCTCATTTCATCCTCTCATATAGAGGGGAGCTCTCTCTTATTGAGGTTGAGATTGAGTTGGTTTTTTGGGTGGAGTGGTGCTTTAAGCTAGTGGTGGTTCCTCAATGTTCTATTGTGCTTGGCGACTCCCTATTTGAGGCCTATTTTATTAGTTGTGCTCTTAATATGGTCTTGGTGTTGCTGACTTTGGATGGTGAGTTTTTTACAGTTTGGCAATTTTTTTCCCTTCCTTGGGGTGGATTATGATAAAGGTTGTTGAGCTTATGGTGTCAACGGGCTGCTTATTGGCCTTTTTTGTTGGCCTTGATTACCCACCCCTGGGGTGGTTGTTGTTTTAGGCTACTATTTTGGCAACAAGGAGGGTGGCCTATTGGCCTGTTATGTTGGTTGTGAAGCTTGATTTGAAGAATATTAGTGGTTGGAAAGTGTTGCTTGGTGGCCTTAAAGTTCTTGTTGTCTTGTCCACCCTTGGGGTGGATGTTTTTATGGGATGCTACTTTTACAACCTGATGGGTGGCTTGCAGGCCCATTATGTTAGTTGTGCTCTTAGCCCTGGGTTCTCTCAAGATTTTTTGATGGGCTTAGTTGTCTTTTGGTGGTTTGGGTTTCAAGATCTGCTAAACCCTGTTGGTAAGGATTTGAAGTATGGTTTATCTTAGTCACCCTTGGGGTGGTTGTTGTTTCAGGTAGCTAGTGCGGCTGATAGGAGGGTGGCGTGTTGGATTGTTATGTTGGTTGTGAAGCCTGATTTGAAGAATATTTGTGGTTCAAGCCCCTGTAGGCCTATTTTGTTGGCTGTGAGGACTATTTTTTTGTGTGGTACCATTTACTCTTCTTATAAAGGCTTGAGGACTATCTAGTTTTTTCACCCTTGGGATGACTATTGCTAGTTGTTATGTATTTGTTTTTGGCTTGTTGTCCTTTTTCTCTAGCATTGCTACATGTCATTTTGATGTTCTGTTGATGCGGCTTCTTGTTGTTGTTTTTTCTGGTTGTTGTTCCAAGTCTCACTATACTAACAAATAATTATTTTGTGGTGTAAAAGGGCTAGATCCCTTTCAAAATCCCTGCTTACCTAATCAAAAACATAAATACAATCTCTTCCCTAAGCCTTTGGTATCCCAATGATAAAATCTATAGAGATACATTCCCATTTTTTTATTGGGAATAGGTAGGGGCTGCAACAACCCAACTAGATAGGTATGCTTGTTTTTGTTCTATTGGAATGTGGGACACTCTCTAATATACTTAAGGACTCTAATTTTATCCATTTCTAAGTAAACCTCTCTTGAATCTACCAATATTTTTTTTAAAACCCCAAGTGACCAGCCATAGGTGCATCATGGAAAGTTCTCAAAAATTTTGCTTTAATTCCTAAATTAGGTACTAATTAAATCATATCCTTATTGAAGATTAGCTCATTAGTTACCTTGTACATTACATCTTCTATGGTCCCATCAAGAATACCTATATCTCAAGGATCCATAACATATTTTGTTGTAATCAACTCTCTCCAATCAACAGATATCTCAACTAAAGAGCACAAGGTCTCTTGGACAACACATCAGCAACAATATTTTTCTTTCCTTTGGCATTCTCAATGAAAAATTCATAAGTCTACAACCTACTTACCCATTTTTTTTTCTATCACAATAGATCCTTCTGACATAGGAAGTACTTGAGATTGTTATGGTCTATTTTTACAATGAATCTCCCACCCACAAGATAGGGTTTGAACTTGGAAAATGCATGCATTATGGCCAACATCTCCTTGTTGTCTATTGAATAACTCCTTTTGGAACCCCTCAACTTCCTACTCTCAAAGTCAGTTGGATGTGTATCATGCATTAAAACTGCACCTATCCCCTCTTTAGAAGCATCGCACTCCAACTCAAAAGGCTTAGAGAAATCAGGGATAGCTAATGTTGGGCGACTAAATATAATTTTTTTTAAACAATAAAAGCATTGTTGTGTTACATCTAACCAAAAAAAATCCCCCTTTTTAGTTAAATCTGTGAGGGGAGCTGCCACCAATGAAAATCCTTTTACAAACCTCTTGTAAAAACTGCATAACCTAAATAATCCTTTGAGTTTTCATAGATTTATGGGTGGTGGCCAATCCATGATTGCTTTCATCTTTTTTAGATCTACTATAACACACTTAGAGATAATAATATGACCAAGGTAAGGAATTTAAGTCATACCAAAATCATGTTTAGACTCATTGGCATACAATGTCTCCTCCTCTAGGATGCTTAACACCTCTTCAAGGTGTCTCATGTGCTCATCCTAAGACTTATTGAAAACCAAATTATCATCAAAAAAAATTAGAACAAACTTTCAAAGTTTCCTTTTGAACACCTTGGTCATACATGACTGAAATACAGTTGATGCATTAGTCAATCCAAAAGGCATCACCAAGAACTCAAAATTCTTGAAGTGATATCTAAACACAATTTTCTCCACATCTGCCTCTTTAACCCGAATCTAATGATAGCCTAACCTTAATTCAATTTTGAAAAAATAGCATGCTCCATGCAACTCATCTATAAGCTCATCAATACAAGGAATGGGATACCTGTTCTTTATTGTTTTCATATTGATTTCTTTGTATTCAATGCACATGTGTATTGTTCCATCCTTCTTCTTGACCAACACTAAAAAAGAAGCAAAGGGACTCTTGTTAGGCCTTATGTGTCCCATATCTAGCAATTCTTTAGTTTCCTTTTCAATATCATCATTATGCATCTTCAAATGATGGTATGGTGTAGTAATCATGGGCTTAGCACCCTCCTCTAACTCAATAACATGCTCAATTCCTCTCTCAGGAGGTCTCCCAGGTGATATACTCCAAAAAAAATCTATGCTTTAATAATAAGAATTGAACATCTAGATGATTATCTGGTTTTTGTTGCTTTGTAATTGTATGCATTATGATACATTTTTCTACCCACTCTGCTTGGTCATGTTGAATCAACATCTCCATTATTTTGAAGGAGACTACTCTAGCACCCTCATCTGACATGCCTCTAAGCACTATCCTTTTACCCTATAATTCAAGGTTCATCTCCATCATGTTCAAGTTCATGATGAACTCTCCAAGTGTACGCATCTAATGCATACCTAAGACCACATATGTGTCCCCTATACTTATAACATAAAAATCATCCCCCAACTAATATTTTGTGTGTGCAAGGGTAAAGCCATCCACTACCATCACCTTAAACCCTTCAAAAAAAATTATTTTGATCCCTCTCTTGGAAATAATCCCTTCATCAATAAAATTATGAGTAGCACCTATGTCAATAAGTGTAATTATTTTTTACCCACAAAGTATCCCTCTAACCTTGAAGGATCCAACTTTCTGGAAACTAGAAAGTTGTGAAATGGCACCACCACATCCTTGTTCCTTCACAACCTCATCTAATGAGCTTTCCCCATCACTACTCTCATATTTAGTGTGCTCATCTGAATTTTTTGATGTAGTTTCATTAGCTGAAAAATAATCAATCTATTTTTCCTTTTCCTTAATACACTTTTGTGATGGGTCCCAAGGCTCTATGCAATGGAAACATAGTTTCTTACATCTAATCTCATTGATTTGATCACTATCCAACTTGTTAGACACATTCTTGGATTGATTTATATCCTTTGAGAAGTGTCTTTTATCCTTGTCCTTCTTGTGTGGGAATCCCTTAGACTAAAATTTGTTCCTAGAAGTAGAAGATTACATATCCCTTTCCTTTTTAATGGAATCATGTAGAGAAAGTGGATTAAGTGCCTTAATCCAACCTCTCGATGGGTATGAAAGACCATTTATAAACAACACAATCAATCTTCTTTTTGAGATATCAATCACTAACATGAAAATCCTCTAAAAATCTGCAATGTAAGTATCCATTGAACCCCACTGCTTGAGTTGAGACAACTCCTTAAAGTGAAATTTTGGGTCCTTATCAAATCTATCTATCAATATCTCTATAAACTTATCATAGGAGTCATTTTGATCATGACACAAGGTGATCATTCTATGATTCCACCACTCATGGGCACTATCATCCAAGTGAATTGTAGCATATTTGATGGCCTCATCTTCTAGCATTGGTTTAAGTTGGAAGTAGGTGTCTAATTTTTGAACCCATGTTGAAGCTTAAGTCTTTCCTGAGCCATCAGAGTATGGAATAGATAACTTCCCCACCTTTATCTATAAATATTGGTTGTGATGTCTACCACCTCTATTAGGTCTATGTTTTAACCGAAGGTCCATGTAGTTTGTGAAGGACATTTTGCCTGAAACTCAAGCCCTAAGTTCCTCCAATCCTGTAAAATCTAATCATTTAACTCATGTTGTGTGGGTTCATTATCAATCTGAATATTATTTCTTGGTGGAAAGTTAGGCATTAAGGGCCTAGAATTGGCTATTGTAGTTTTGATATGCTAATTTGCAACCCTATTATTCATCAAACCATCCCCATTTCCATTTATTATGTCACGTCCATTATTTTCACCATTATTGTTATTCCCTATAAAATATTGGTTCATTATTGCTACTATTTGTGCTAAACTCTGTTGTAAGTCTCACTGCCCCTTAGCAATATCATTGAACATCTCTCTAGTGCTAGGTTCTTGTTGCTCTATGTCCCCATATCAATGCATACTAAATATCAGTCTCTTGTTGTCCCTCAAGATTAGTGTTTGACATGTTCCTTCTTAAATTATAATGATGTGCAAATGGTGGTTGCATTAATCATCCCACTATCATAACACTATTTTTTCTACAAACCCTCTAGGATGGCAGGATGCAACAACTTTGATACCATTGTAATGTACACCCTAATTTTTATGTGATTTTGAAATAGCAAACAAGCTACAGCCAACTAAGCCAAATAATTTTTTTTCAAATAAAATTGTTGTTTCAAGGGGTCTCAAAGGTAAATATGATAATCATATCAATTTAGAGTTTGAATATTGAATACCTAGATGAGCATGACAAAGATACATCATCAAAACATTAAAACCTAGGGGTTACAATATATTTTCTAGTCTGATATAATTTTCTAATAGTGATTTTATGGGTTGTTTACACCCATATTTGCATGAACTTGAATAACATTAAAAAAACTTCCCAAAGGGATGTAATAAATAAAATAATTCATTTTTGACATACCCGAAAGCTGTAATATACAACAGGTCTGCAATCAAGCCTATCCAACAATGTATGAAGGTTTCGCTAATGGCTCCACAAAACCACAAGTCTACACTTCTCCACCAAGAACTTAGTACCAAATATTTTATCTTTCGTAGGTGTCTCCCAACCAGCAATAATCTTCTCAACACCCTAGGTGTCCAGCTTCGTAACTCCCACACCCCAATCAAGGTGGTATGGCTAGCATAGGAGTTGGTAAGACCAAATTTTAGAATTATTCTAGTATGTTTATGGCTCTCAAAACCTATTATCTTCGACCCCACAAATCTGCTCTAAAAGGTATCTCTGAACACTTCAATTAATTCACCAAAATATAAAATAAATATGCACTAGCATGATTTTCAAATGAAACCACCAACAATATCCTAGGAAAGATATTTCACTTTCAATTAAGATGTCCTCTATGAATATTATCACCCTCACAAACCTCTTGGAAGATAATTTCAACCATCAAAACCTTGTTCATTCAATTTTCAGCATATGTTTCAAATGAGCTCACAAAGTGTCTTTTATATTTTCCTCAAAACCCACACCCCTCATGCAGAAATAAAAATACTTTATTTTATTATAAATCCCCTTATGTCTCCCACTTGGGTGTCCCATTTGATGAGGCTAAAATATTTACTTTTTAGTTCTTCCTTATGTCTCCTCAAAAGTCACCTTTAATATTTGCAATAAAGATAAGTTAAATATTTTAATTTAACTTTATAACTTTAGTGTTAAATAAGATAACTCCTCCAAATAAATTAAATGGCCTCTAAATTAGTATTAAAAGCACAAATCAACTACCTCGAGATGTAACTGAAGCTAGGTGACAAGGTTGACGCTGAAACGGGGACTTACTAAGAATAGTCATACAAAAATAGTCATAACTGATGAAATGTCTAAAAACATATATCGACATAATCTCAAGGTAACACCTAGAAAGGCCACATAGGCTACACTACATGTCTCCAAGACTCGAGGAGTTACCTAACTAAGACATATTATTTTATGGGAGCCTGAGGGATAGACTAATCCTAGTGACATTGTCATAGCTTAGGAAGGGGACATTACAATTTTACATATTTATGTTGAAAGAATAAGGATATTTCATTGATGTTAATGTTGGAAACATGAGCATGTGGGATGAGCACAAGGTACATACATTTATGCATTGCAATGTTGTCATTGATGTCAACATTGTAACTCAGTTAGGTGTCATGAGCATGGTTGAAGATGATTCTAAAAGACAATTTTCAAGAAGTTTTGGTCTAATGAAGACAAGTGTGTTGGGAATTGACTAAGTGTCAATTCTGGTGATTTTGTGTGCAGGGGATCTGATAATTGGGTTTGCATTGGTTCGTTATTGAATTTTTCACTCTGCGGTTCTACTATAATATTTTTCATTAGTATAAGTATCTAATTCCAGAGTTTCATCTCACTTCAAGGCTCTTGGTGTGAAAGTTATGAGTAGTAAAAGTTTGGCTTGATAGTTATAGGTATTTTCCATTTGTGTTCATATGATTTGGAGAATCTGTACTTCTCTATAGATTGGATTTTGGCTTTGTGGATTTGAGGAGATATTGATATATGTCAAATGAGTTTGCATTCTATTTAGCATGGTGTTTGGAGGTCCATGTGTCTAAATGTGGATGTACAGTTTATGAATTTTGAAATTAGGTCTTTTGTGGTGTCGACCTAATAGGTTTGAAGGTATGTGAAACTTAATTAAGTATTGTGGAGTTATGTGTGAGCCATTAGAGGTCCATGCTGACCTACTCGATATATTACAAGCCTTGGTTTATGGCGCAAAGGTGAAAGACTTTGAATTTGAGCTAACAAGTCATATTTTGTATATTTTGAATGATACATCTAATCAGGCCAGCCTAATTGATGTTCTAAGTGTTTATGGATGAGTTTATAAATATAATATTTTTTTGAAGATGTAAATAAGAAGTGGCATGTGACAAGAGTTAGTGGATGTGAATTGTGCAAATTTAGTGTGAATGTATAGAGTAAATCATAGTGTTGATTCAAATTAGTATGAAGATTTTTGAGTTTGTATTTTAAGATTCATTGGAACTGTATTTCATGCATATGATAGATGCAATTGTATTAATTCAATCTAGGTTGTGAGCTATAAACTTTCTTCTATATCTTTTCTTCTTTTAGTGGAAAGTGAGTCCACTTGTAGTGAGCACTTTTGTAATATACTATAACTAGTTATAATATATTATGAGTTAATCCTCACCATGGTTTTTCCCATTTTGGGTTTTCCACGTAAAAATACTAGTGTTCATGTGTTATGTGATGTCATTGGATGTTTTGTATGCTTTCTTTCATTACTACAATTGAATATGTTATGAATTGAATGGTTAAATGTTAAGTGTTTTAAAGGAATATTGATTCACCCTCCTCTCAGTATTTGGGGTGTTCAACAATTGGTATTAGAGCTTGGTTTCTTGGAAAGAGCTTAACTGCTTGGGAAAGATTTTGGAGGTTGAACAAATGGCTATTAGAAGATTACCTACTCCAAAAGAGATTCTTGTTGTTGGATCTATAGAAGAAGATTGCATATTTGACATAAATGGAGAACTCAAAGTTTCTCTTGAAGATCTAGAGAGAACTCAAGGTGAAAACAAATATCTGAAAGAAAATATCAAATAAGTAGATGAATGTATTAGAAAATTGAGGGAGAAAATCAAGAAATTCAAACAAAGGCATAAGAAGTTCAATGAGAAATTGAAGCAAGAAAATGAAACAATTACCTATCTAAAGGTGCAAGTTGAAGAGAGAAAAAGAGTTGAAGAATGTTTGAATGCAATGGTAAAAAGAAAATTTGAAGAATGCACAAGGCTGGAATAGGAAGTTCTAAATCTAAGATCAAATTTGGAAAAAGCAAGGAGTCATGAAGACAAATTCAAGATTATTTCTACAAAGCTTGATGAAATGATTGAAAATAAAAAAGGATTCAAAGATAAAGAAGGTTTAGGATTTGAAAAGGGTGAAATTTCAAAATTAGATCAGGCTCCAAATCCTAAAAAGTAGACTGAAGACAAGAACAATGGCAAGAAGATCTAGAATCAAAGGAATGTATCTAGAAGACCACTGGTCAAACAACAAAATGCACAAAGGTACCCTTATTCTAATGGTTTCTATTATTCTCGCAATAAATTTGGACATAAGGCTATGGAATGTAGAAGCAAAATGAATCATAATGTTCCACATTTTTCTATTCAATGTTTTACATGCAAGAGATTTGGTCAGAGAGCTAGTGAATGCAGAAGTTAAAGGATGAATGACTATAACAATAGTATAATTGTTCAATATTTTAATGGTTGTTGTTACACATGCTATGGATTTGGGTATAAAGCTAACCAATGTAGATCTAGAATGATTGGAAGCAATCCAATTCAAAAGAATGTTATATGCTACAATTGCAGTAGGCCTAGACACATTTCTAATGTTTGTAGAAGCAGAAATATGAAGGATAATATGGTAAAAGAAGAATGATCCAATACAAAAGGTTAATCTGGAAGAGACAAAGAAGGAGATGGATAATATTTGGAGAAAGAAGGAAGAGACCGAGCTTAAGAATGAGTCTATATTGACATCTAGTGTAGATGTTTCCTTTGAAAACTAAGTCGAGAGCTTTGGCTCAAGGGGAGCTTTAATGGAAATATTTTATCCCCTACCAATTAAAATGGTGTTGATGCTTCAACACAAGGATATGTGGTGTAGTTCAATATTTTTTATCTTTTGCAGAAAATTCCAATAGAAAATATTGAAATGGAAGTTTGCAGAGCATTTGAAGTTGAATGTGCATATAGCCAGGGTTTGACAACTTTATTGTTTAAAAAATTCAATACAAAATTAGGTCATTTTCAAAAGGTTATAAGTGATTTTACTTAAGAAAATTCATTTACATAATCATTTGAGAAGAAGAAGAGTTGTGAGAAAGCTATTTGGAGTGATCAAGGCCATTGAGATCTGGTGCACACAAACCCTAGTCCAAAAATGAAGGAAAAGGTATTTACCATCCTTTTTTTGCCCTAGTTTCTTAGAATAACTCTTTTGAAAGAATTTTAGAATCATTTTCAATGGAAACAGCAAGGGTAATTGAGGTTACTGATAGGCCATGACCTAATTTTAAGAAACATCTTGTTAAATCTAGGGAGGTCGATCCAATAGGTGCATTTTTGTGTGTTCCCTATGGTGTTTTACATATAGAGGATATAAGGATTTATATTCATAACAAGTTAGAGGAGCATGATCATTCTAAGCTAGGAGAGGTATGGGTGAATGAACTTAATAGAGATAAATTTACCCTGAAACTAGAATATCAAAACCTAGTTGTGAAGAAACTTGATGTGTGGGAAGGGTTTTCAAATTTTTGCTTTGATGATAATGGGTTAGAATTGCATTGAGCATAATTCATGATAGATTTTTCTATACTGACATACCTAGGTTAATCACAAAGGATGTGATTAGAGAAGTTACAGGTTTATGCTCTACTGAAACCGTTATGGTACTCAAATCTATGAAAAATCAAGTGGTCATAGAATTAATAGGTGCTAAGTTTGAAAAAAGGGCTATGACAATTAAAGACATAAGAAATATAACTGTGAAGTATGTATTTATGATGATAGGTTCAAAAGGGTAGAATTTGTTTTAAACTAAGGAAAGATAAGGCACATTTTATTATCCTTCTTCATCACATTCAAATGTATAAATGAAAAATCTGAAAAAGATTGCAACTACAGACTATTACATTCATACACATGCATGTAATAGAGAAAGATTCACATATTTCTGAAAATGTAATCTTTATTGAATGTGATAAGATATATGTGTCTCACACAGCAAGCCATGAGACTGACTTTTCTTTGATACAAATAAAGGTAAATCATTACATGAACAAATGAAGGAAAATAAATAAGCATGTAGAAGGGATGAAAAATGTAAATAAAACTTCAAGAAATGTATGTATACTCGTGGCCTAAAACAGCATAAAGATCTACAGAAAAATGTTGTTTTAGAATCCATATTTACAAATAAATGAATGAACGACCTTAAAATATGGAAAATGTAAATAAAACTTCAGGAAATGTATGTATACTCATGGCCTAAAACAGCATGAAGATCTACAGAAAAATGCCACAAAATCAGGGCGTACAAAAGACATGTGAACTATTTGACAAAATGCTTAAAAGAGATGTAATCTCATGGAACCCCGAATTTTACAGCCATGAAATAGAAAATCAAGGAATTTTCCCAGAATGCCTATCATTATTTCTGTAGCTCAAGAGATACAAGAAGCCGCGGCCTAGGTTTTGTTTAAATCTTCACATTTTTAGCAAATAATGGAGGTGCAAGCTTCAAGTAAATGCATAGAATCTTCATAATCTACATAAAAGAACAAAAAATAATAATAATAAAAAAGGTATATTCATTTTCTATGAATATAGCATCTATTTCTTCAGAAATAAAATGGAGGCAACAGATAAGTGCTTACCTAGCACGTAAAAAACCATTGTTTGTGAAGAAATCTACCAGGCAATATCATTGTTCAGCTCCAGATCAAACTCTCATGGTGGCACCATGGCTTCCACAAGAAGCAAAATAATGTTTTTGTTACTTCTACTTTCCTTTAGGGTTTTACCCTATTTTTTATCGATGAAGCTTCCTTTTGTTTTTTAATTTTAAGTCAAATACATTGCAACTAATACCCTTATGACTTTTACTTTTTCCTTCTAATTTAAATATGAGGAGTGAAAAGATGTCTTAAAAAATGACCAAGTCATTTTTTATTTACCAATTCTTTTCACTTTTTGTCCATACCAATACATGAAGAGTGAAACTTTTATTTTTGCATTTCATTAATATTGTAAATGCCTAATTAAAATGATCATTTATAAATCATTTTAATTAAGTCATCCTTTAAATGCAAATAAGAGCATATGGTTATATGATCAAGTCATGAGGGGAATAGGATATTTTTGTATTTATCACTGAGAGAGAGTCTTAAGGAGTTGAGTCTTATTTTCCAACATAAGGAAAGTATATAGAGAGGCTTTAATTGCTTTTTGAGAAGTTTACAAACACTTAGAGGAAAAGTAGGAGCATTTATTTGCTTTGGAGATAAAATCAGAGCTTTTGGAGGATGTTATGATAAGTCACCATGTTGAACTTAGTCAAAATTGATCATTTCAACTCTTTGAAGCATTTTTGAAGAAAATCCAGTTGCTATATTTTTGGCTTTTTGAAGCAATCCGAGTTCATAACATTTCTAGAACCCCTTTTAGTGGAACTACTTGGAGATGTAGATATAGTCACCTATGTGGCTTCATTGTAATCAGTTATGGAGTTGTACTTCTCAGACTTAGTGACTTTTAACAGTCCTTTGTCATTTTTTTTGCAAACTTTTGTAACTCAGTTTTGGAGATGAAATACAGTTCAGACCTTGTAGTATTTTGGTTTTGAAATATTTTGCCTCCTTGTACTTGCAGCTTTGTGCATGTTAATGATTGATTAAGCTATTTGTGATATTTTTCATGTTTTCCTTTAAGCTTTTGTCTCATAGTTTATGTCTTTTCTGCAATTAGAGAATCAATGCATTGATTGTATCATAAGATTGCTTATAGTTTTCCAATTGTGAAGTTTATCTTCCTTTTGATAATTACTGTGATTGACCTTTTAGTGAAATATTTATGCAAAGATTCACTGTACAATTTGTGCAAACATAGTTTCAATATGTTGAAACCAAGTGTTATTTTCTGCTTTTCATTATCCATCTTAAGTTTGATATATCACAGTAGGGTTAAGTTTCATTTCAAGTACTCTTTCTTCCCTTTTCTTTCAAAATCAGTAGAATAGGTGATAACTGAACATAGGAAGTCGGCCTCCTCTAGAGTTTCTTTTCCATTTTTTAGTGACCCACAACCTCTGGAAAAGTTCCCATGTTTCTCTAGCTTACTGAGTTCATAACTCGGTCAGGGTGCAAAGCTTATGAGATAACAGCTAAGTTTGACAAAAGGGCTATGACAATTAAAGACATAAGAAACACAAGTATGAAGTATGTAGTTATGATGATAGGTTACAAGCTTTACTTTACAAACAGAGAAAACTTTGTATCTGCCACCGGCATCAATTTTTCCTATGAAATGGTAGAAAAAGGAGTTGATTATGATCTATGTGAACTATTGAGACAACAGTTAATGGAGAATTTGAAATAGACAAAGGAGAAGAAACATTCATTCAAGTATGGTACTTTGATTATAGGTTTACTTTTCTATTTCTTGAGAGAACTCCCCAGGCCTCAAAGTGTAGTATGGTTGAAAGGTAGACCTATTACTCATCATATTAGATATTTTTTGAGAGGTCTTGGTTATGCAAAGACACAAGATGAGGCTATTGAGGCTTTATTTGTAGTATTTTAGAAGAGGATGCAAGAAAGAGAAAGAATCCCTAAGAAAATGGTAGAGAAATACAAGAATAAAATCACATTCTTGGTATCAACATATGAGTGCATCATATAAGTAGTAGAACCAAGAACAGTATGGATCCCGAAGATGGGATATGAGATTACTAAGGAGGAAATTACTACATTTGTGGACTACATGCTTACAAAACCTAAGGACACCACAGAAGGAAGATATGGAACCTATGAAGAAAAATCAATGGAGGTGCATATGGAGCAAAGGAAATCACAAATAAAGAAGGTTGAAAAGATGACTACACAATTTGTGGAGGACATGGGCTTCACAAAAGAGAAAGTGGAATGAGAAAGAGCAATGGTTGGAACTCTAGGAAGCTCATCAACCACAAGAATATATAGTAGAATAGCTACCACCCCTCCTACTATTCAAAATTCCCCCAGGACTATGCCCCCTTCAGGAGAGAAGAGAAAAACAACTAAAAGTCCTCTAGTGAAGGAGAAATCCCCTCTGGTTGTGTAGAGTACAAGGCCTGAGAAGAAGAAGACTACTTCAATAACACCACCTGTAGGCCCTACCAAGAAGAGAACAAAACAAAGAGTAGTAAGAGAAAAGGAAATAAGTGTAAATTTTGAAGAGGAAGAAGAAGAAGACGAACCTAAATTGGTTTCAAAAAATAAAAGGTGATGCTTCACAAAGTGAAGCAAGTACACATAAACAAAATTTTGATGTTGTCGATACTGATGAAGAAGATGAGGTTGAAAAAGAAAAGGAAGGCTTCAAATTAGAAGTGAGAGAAAAGAAGGAACAAGCTAGCAACAAGAAGACTCTGGATGAAAAGAAAAAGGAAAAGCAAAAACCTTCGGTAAGAGCCTGCAGCCCCATAAAAGTTGAGGCACTCTTTAATGGTATTGTACAACATGACATGTTAACAAAGATTGTGGAATTATACAATGAAGTTGATGAGGCAGATAAGGCCACTACTGTAGAAGCTATCATTAAGTACATTGTTTTTTTAGAAGTTGACATGAAGAACATTGAAAAACAAATTCCTATGGAGCTATGGAATGTGTTGTTGGAGAGAAGGCAAGAAGCAATAGAAGAAGAGGCTAAAATGAAAACATATGCATTGGAAAAGATTGGTTCCCCTCTCTCAAAGGAAAATAAAGCCACATTGGCTAAGTTGTATAGCAAAGAATTCAAGACAAAGCAAAGGGTGACTATCCTTATGGGAAGAGAAAAAAATAAGATTGAAAGGCTTCAAAAGGAGATAGTGGATAAGGTAACAAATCTAGCACAGAGATATGGAATGACTCTGAAAAGAAAAGAATATCCTTCTCTAGAAGTTAATATAGGAGAAGAAGCACAGAGTATTGATGCTCAACATGAGCATGTAATAGATGAAGGATATGCTCAAGCTAATGTTTTTCTGAAAATGGAAGAAATAACAAATGAAGATAAAGAAATAGAGAAGAATGTTGAGGAAGCAATGATTAGAGAAGACATTGCAAAGAAGGATACTTCTCCTTCGATATCTGAAGAAAATGTTGATAACATGCAAGGAAAACCGAAAATAGTTACTCCTCTTAACAACATAAATCGGGTTGTTGTTGAAGATAATACAAATAAGGATGGTGAAAAGGAGAGTAATGATGCAGAGAAGAAAGATGACCAAGAAAATGATGAAAATAAGTTGAATACTACGAAGAGTGTGAAGGGTATTGGTGAATCCTCCGGCAGCCCCGGAGATTCTTTAAAGAACTTACTAAGCATGTAGCTCAATTTCCATCCTATTGTATCAACCCAACTACTACAATTACCTATGCAACAAGAGAATGTGGACCTTAATAATATTTCCCCCTCCACAAGCTTCATTTGGGAGATGTATTCCATGCATATGCCCAGAAGGAGATAATAGAGACCCATCAAAAGAGTGGATAACTAATGGATGAAGCAATAAAGGCTCTTCAGGAGGCCATATCTAGTGCAAGCATTGACAACTCACTCTTTCATACAGAAAACTTGAAATTGTTAATTGATTATTTCAAAGAATATGCTATTGGTCTTAAAGGAAAATTGAAAATGAGGTTGAAAAGAAGATAAGTGACAAGAAGTTGATGGAGACAACTAAGAAGTGTGCCCTTGTACACAATAAGTTTCAAGAAAACCTCAAGGGCGCACAAGATTGTGTGGATGAATCCAAGGCCCTATTTCAATTTTGCATGAAGTGGCTCAGAGCCATAAAAAGCATCAAAGATGAAATGGACTCAATTGAGTCCCAAACAGATAGAGCTTCCAATGCATATGATCCTGCACAATACTTAGATGGAAGCATAATATCAGCGATTGAGGACTTGCATGAGAAATACTTCTAGTTGCAAGGAAAAAAAGAGAAGATAATTAAGTAGTTTGGGAACATCAAGGACTTGGTGAACTCAAAGTTCACATCAGTTTGCAATGCCCTAATGAGAGTTGAGAAGGCTACCAAGATCAATCTGGTACCCAGCACTCTGGAAGAAGGAGAAAATTGTCTAATGGAGTTGGAGACCCATTTTAGGATTCTTTACATAGCCAAGAAGATATGGGAAGAGGGAAAAAAAGTTTGGAAAGCCCGTGTTGAGAAGCTCAAAGAGTTAACCTCCTTTGGTTAACAATATTTCTACTTTTTTATGCATTTTCAGTTTATTATTTTAAACTTTAGTGTATATATGCAGACAATATATAGATTGTTCTGGTACAAGTTTTTGGTATGGTTTTGTTGCATAACATTCTTGGGGGGGTTACTTCAATTTTCAATTTGTATATATGAATATACTTGTCAGGGGGAGATCTGATGTAAATGAAGCATTGGTACATATGCCCTTTTCCCTTGATGTCAAAGGGGGGGAATATTTTTTGAGATGATTTTGGCATGTTGCCATCAATGACAAAGGGCGAGATTGTTGGAAGAATGAGGAGATGTCATTGATGTTTTTTTTGGTAACATGAGCATGTGGGATGAGCACAAGGTACATATAGTATGCATTGTAGTGTTGTCATTGATGTCAATATTGTACCTTGATAAGAAGACTATGGTGCATATCAGTTTAGGTGTCATGATCATGGTTGAAGATGATTCTGAAAGAAAATTTTGCAAGAAGGTTTGATCTAGTGAAGAAAATTGTGTTGGGAATTGACTAAGTGTCAATTCTAGTGATTTTGTGTATAGGGGATCCAATAATTGGGTTTGCATTGGTTTGTTGTTGAATTTTTCACTCTATGATTCTAGTATAATGTTTTTGGTTGGTAGAAGTATCTAATTCCAGAGTTTCATCTCATTTTGTCTCTTGGTGTGAAGGTTATGAGTAAAAGAATTTGGCTTGACAGTTACAGGTATTTACCAGTTCTATGCATATGATTTGGAGAATCCACACTTCTCCACGGATTGTATTTTAGCTTTATGGATTTGAGGAGATGTTGACAGATGTCAAATGAGTGTGCATTCTAGTTGGCATGGTTTTTGGAGGTCCGTGTGTCTGAATGTGGATGTACAATTGGTGAATTTTGAAATTAGGTATTTTGCAGTGCCAACCTAATAGGTTTGAAGGTATGTGAAACTTAATTAAGTATTGCGAAGTTATGTGGGAGCTATTATAGGTCCATGTCAACCTACTTGATATATTACAAGCCTTGGTTAATGGTGTGAAGGTGAAATATTTTGAATTTGATTTGACAAGTCATATTTTGTATATTTTGAATGATACATCTAATTAGGCTGACCTAATTGATGTTCTAAGTGTTTGTGGATGAGTTGGATATAAATATAAGATTTTTTTGAAGATGTAAATAAGAAGTGACATGTGACAAGAGTTAGCGGATGTGAATTGTGTGAATCCAAAGCATATCAGAGTGTTGATTCAAATCAGTATGAAGAGTTTTGAGTCCATATTTTGAGCTTCATTGGAACTGCATTCCATGTATATGATAGATGTAATTGTAGCAGTTCAATCTAAGTTGTGAGCCACAAATTTTCTTCTATCTTCTTCTTTTAGTGGATAGTGAGTCCACTTAGACAATGAGTCCACCTACAGTGAGCACTTTTGTAATATACTATAACTAGTTATAATATATTGTGAGCTAATCCTCACTGTTTTCCATGTAAAAATCTTGGAGTTGATGTGTTATGTGATGTTGTTGGATATTTTTTATGCTTTCTTTCATTACTGTAATTGAATATGTTATGAATTGAATGGTTAAATGTTTAATTGGCTCAAAGAAATACTGATTCACCCCCCTTAGTATTTTGGGTGTTCAACAATTTAATCATTCATTATAAGTATAGTGGTCTTCTAGTTTAGAATCCCTTAGCGAATTTGTGTATGAAAATACAAATTCCATATTTAAAATGCTTTAATTTTCATTGTTATCTTATCTTAACTCCCTAATTTAGTTTAGGTAGAGATTGTATTGTTAGCAAGAATAAATATTTTTGCTTGATTCGCCAACTCAATTTGGGTGGATGTTATCTCATTAGTGAGTTTTAACTTGTATAGTTACTAAGTGGTTGATGAGTTAAGAAAATTATAGATATATATTGAGTTATTATCACACCTAATTATCCTATTGATCTTGATCACTTGAGTGTCTTGAGTAAATTCGGGGTATCTAGATGAGAATTAAAGGAGTAGAAGTTGGTTATCTTTTTTTAGGTTGATACATCATAGTATCATCGTTTCTACTTCATGTACAAAACCTAAGAGGTTGTTGTCTTGATAAGATAGGTTGGCAAAAAAATGATATTTTTCTTATTTTTATATTACACACCACACCACACTAAAATCCAAGTGTTCCCATTGAAAAAATTCCACATGATGTTTATGTAATTATCATGCCTTTCATTACTAGAGCTAGGAGATTCTCTGACTTAAAGGCATGTGATTTAGCTTTGTTGGTATGCATACCACTCTACCTATTGAGGTAGCATGCTCTATGGGTGGTACAATTTTCCTTCAAGAAATGGATCTTAGTGTGATTGGGACACGTTTAGGGATTTTTTTATGGTCTTGTCTTGTATATTCCTATAGTCTCCAAATATATTTCTTAAATAATTGGTTGTGTATTTAATTTTATGATAGGTGAGTAAGTATGAGTTCAATTCACTTCTCATATGAAACTCACTCCTAAATATTGCTTGTGCATTCTAAGATAGGTGTATAGGGATAGATTGAGATTATGTCTTGTTAAATCATATGTTAGAACATTTCTTGTATTGAGACACCTATTGGGTCATGTTATATTTTTTTATTTGATTGATAGTACATCTTATTATCTATCCATGTTGCATCATAATTGTATGGAAGGTTTACTACATGGCTTATGTTTGAAAGAATAAGATTTATACCAAAAGGTAGGGTGTCTATTGAAAAGTATAGGACTGTGTACAAGAGGATAGGGGTGTTGTGTAGGTGATATAAAATTTCTTAAGTATACTATTGTACATGGTGATGGTATCCTAATATTATTCTAGGAGTTTCCTTGGATATTGATGAGTACCTGGTTTGGTATTACGTGTTAGTAAGGGTGTTGGTTGGAAAATTGATGTATGTGTTCTTGAGATGGTCATGCCTTATATTTTCTAGTCTTGACATTATCTTGTGATTTTCTTGTTTATGTTGTACTTTTCTATGCTTATGTTTTTCTCGTCTTGCCCTCTTGGTTGTGTGATGGCTCAATTGATGTGTGTTCTAATTTACTTATTTGATACATATTTTATGTCTTGATTTATATTGTGTGTGTTCATTTATTATTATTGATTAGTAAGTTATTTATATATAAGAAGAAAAATATATTCTAGGTTTCTAGGAATACATGTAGTATGGGATGTATATTATTATACCTTGAGCTAGTTTGATTTGATTAAGATATATGGAATTGAAGGATGAGATCTATCATAAAATGGGATGTAAGTAGCAATTATTTAAATATTTTGCATATGGTCTCGAATGTATGGAGTTAGTTGGGCTTGATTACTTATGTCATGTATGAGATTCTATGATGTGGATGATTTATATTAATTGTGCTTATGTGTGTGTGTATATGCATGAGCATGAAAAATATTAAGATAATCATAATAACTATTTTTTCTTACTCAATGGTTATTGGGATATTATGTCATGATTTTGATCCAAGACAATGTTTGGGGAGGAAAGAGATTCCTTCAATGTGTGTGTTTAATTACCTTCTCCATGCACAATGGGAACTTGGAGGGATTTATTCATGGTTGGTAAGAATTTAGCTTTGAGTTAATATTATTGTATGTCTGTTGATATTATATCACCATCACTTATGTGGTGGTTTGGTCATGTTTCTTATGTACTTGTGGATATTTAGTGGGTTGTAATGTTGACTTGATGTACTATCAAATCATGTACTTATACTTATTTGAGTTGTAAGTTATCGTTGGATATAGTTGTATCATATATCATGAAGGAGCATTTATGAAATATAATATGAGTTGATCTTGGTGCATTCTATTACACGCACGAGTTATTTGATATTGTTAAATGTTAAGAAATTTTCAAGTTGTAAAAATGGAAATTGTTACATGACCATGTGTCATGGTACTCATAAATAAACAAGGAAAGAAGGGGAAGTTGATCCTTATTTGAAATTCTCGAGGTCAATTAATGAATTAAAATATTAGGAATAAAAAGAGAAGAACAAGCATAGATTTCTTAGGGAAATAAATTATAACATGGGAAAGAAAATGTATATAGACTAGCAAGAGAATGTAGTAATGTCTTTGTGGGATACATTGAGGTCTCAAAAATCTTAAACTAGTATTACTAGAACAATAAACTATCATGGTAAGGGATAAAGAATCACATCATGGTGGTTATGGAGAGGATTAATAGTAATGTGATAAAGAGGTATGTGAGGATGATGTGAGGTAGGAATTCATAGTGTTGGAGCCTAGCCATGCATGTCCCAAAAAATATAGTTTTAGTTGTGTTTGCCCATATGTTATAGTGACTTTGTGTAAATCTAACAAGTATAACAGTTTTGAAATAATATAAGTGGGTCCTTTATCAAAAATATATCTAATTATGCCTTACATTGTCTCCTATATGCTCATCATGCTTCAAAGTCTCTAAAAATTCCAAAACAATCTATTTGTGGAGTTGTTCAAGTCATTTCCTTGAATTTTGTGAGTTGTCAAAGTTTTGGGCATTCAAGTTTGTCCATCCCAATATGGCATATCAACTACCTTTTCTTTCCATCTATCTATCAAGTTATCAAGCTTCATCCTCATGGCATACCCTTATACCTAATCATAATAATTCAGTCCAAACCTTTGTAAAATTTGTCTAATTGTCAATTTTGTTGGCCTATTGGACCTATTAGGGTTATCATGTCAATTGTCCAAACTCTAAAATGTGTTAATTCCTTAAAATATTTTATATTTCTAGTGTGTCATACTTGGAACTCCGTCTTTCTCATGACTTGTTGGATAAGTGTGTTGTATAAGGTTGTGAACCTTTTTCGTTCCTTTCCAGTTCTATGCTCCAGTCAAGAGAATTGTTGGTCTTTTTTTGGTTTTAAGTCTCACCTCTAGTGAGAGTTGTCCTATTGCCTCAATGGTTGTTTTGTTATGGATTCGGGCCCTTACTACTTTTTCTTAATCAAAACATTCTCAATCTCTAACCACCAACAACTTATTATTGAAGTCAAGTCTTTTATTCATCAAGCTTTCAAACTTGGTCATCTCATCATGTCACTTCCCTTCAATCCCAAAAATCTTGATCCTTTATAGTCCAAATATTTCAAAGTATTTCAGCAATGGATTTTTTATCATCCCTTAACCAACATACCATCTGCATTATTTTCCCAAAACTTTGAAATCTAACCATTTTCTTTAAATCCTTTGTAGCACCAAACTATCAAGCTTGTTCTTCCATTCATATCATTTATTTTTCATCCCCAACTCTTGACTCCCACTACTCTGAAATTCCTTTAATTCTTTCATTTTGAAGTCGTGCCCTTCCCTTAACTCAAGTACGTATTCCCTATCTCTAGAATTTTGATATCCCTCCCTCTAAATGTTTTCTAAATCTATTTTTTATACTTTTAGACTTGTTCATGCTTCCATCCCTTCCCCTGAAGCTCATTTCAAATACAATTTATTTGTGTCTTTGTCAATGTTATAAAACTTCTACTCATCTTGATACCTATTCCAAGGTATGCCAACCTCCTAAACCTCAATAATTATTTCATACTCTTTCAAAGTGAGACTTCACCCATCCTTCCACTTTGGTACTTGTTCCCTAGTTCCTCCAAAATCTAGTTCCATTAACAATTTATTACTTATTTATAAGTTCGTATAGGGGATAGTTGAAGAAAAATATGATGCAATGACATGGATAATCAATCAAATGATTGAGCTTGATGAAAATAGAAGTCTTAGAATATCAATTTGAAGGAACAAAAACAAATGAAATATTTTTTTGATAAGAGGGCAAGCCTAAGGAAGTTTGAAATTGGACACATGGTTCTAATTTGGAATGTGAGATCACATGATAGAGGGAAACATGGGAAATTTGTCCCCATGTGGTTGGGTCCCATGATCATTCAAAATTATTATGGTGAGGACTCTTATTTTATTAAGATTCTTAGTGGAGAATTTCAAGAAATGTCAGTACATGGACAATTCTGAAGAATTATTTCTCATAAGCTTCAACTCCTCTTGTTCATGCATAGTTGTTTTGTACTTGTGTTGTGTTGTGCATCCATGGTTGTTTGTTATCCATGGTGAAATATTTGTATTTGTTTCTTTGTGTGGTCTACTTCCCGAAGTTCTTTGAATTCTTTCCATGTTTCACTAGAACTTGCACCCCCAAACAAGAGTCATTGTTGGAGTCTCTATTGAAACTCTTAATCCAAGCCTATTACTATTTACAAAAAATGTCATCCCAATATGTGTCCCCTTTGGTGTCTTAGTTCACCCAAATAAAGTTGAGATCAAAAATTTTGTTGTTTATTTGTGAGGTTAGTCTTTTATAATAATATTGAGCCTATTGAGTATACTTGCTCAAAAATCCCTTAAAATTACCCAAAACAACCAAAATTATCAAACTAGCTAAACATAGCAAGATTGCTCTTTTTAATGTTTGCATTTAAGCACATGTGGATCTAAACATTCACCCAAGACTCTAGGAATGCATAGTCAACCTTAAGAGTCAATTTTGACAACAAAAAACACACTCAAACAAGAAGTTTTTAAAATTTTAAAATTTTAAAAAATCATGAAAAAAAACTTAAATTTGAATTTTGAAGGCCCAAATGATGGAATTTGGAGCTAAAAATTGTCAAAATTGATGTCGCTGAAAAATGGGAGGTCAAATGAGTACCCAAAATCCAAAGTTATGGCCCTTGAAAGTTGTGTTACATCAATTTTTTTTTACTATGGGTTTAAGTGCCCATAAAAGCAAAGTAAAAGGTGGTGAGTTACAAAATCAAAAGCTAGATGAAAATAGAAAATCCTCAATATTGTGATATTCTAATTTTTTCAAAAAAATTGTAACAATTTGCATGATTTTTCAACAAGAGTTCTATACAATGTAAAGCATTTTCATTTGCTAGGTAATTTTAAAGAAATTAAGCTTGTAAAGAGAAACTCTATCAAATTTGTGATCCATTTTTTAAGGATAATAGAGATCTAAAGTATTGTTCTAATTTGTTCATTGTAATAAATTTTCTTTGAAATAATGATATGAATACAAACTTCAAAGAAAATAGAAAAAAAATCATGTGCATTTGTTATAAGATTTGCAAGTTTGATTAGTTCATCTTTAAATAGGGTGTTAAACCTTTTCAAATAGTGATTGGGTGTGCAATGTTTGTAGAGTATTAGTAACTAATTGTTTAAATCATCAATTTACTAGACTTGTGAGTTCATATTAGATGCCCATAGCCCAAGCTCTTTCATCAAACTATCCACAACTTCTTCTTATTCAACCTCTAAATACATTTCTTCCTCTTCCTAAGATCTATGATGCTAATGCAATTTTCCAATACCATAGGGCCCCGAACCATGACATTGAAAGATGTATGGCCTTGAAACATAAGATACCAAATTTGATAAGCAATAATCTCATTCATGTTATTGGCATCAATGACAAAGGTAACCCTTCTATAGTACCTCACCGCCAAGATCTCTAAATCTTCCCAACCCTCCTCTCTTTGAACAATATTGACCCTATAGATAACCACCTTCTCCTAACACCAATAGAGACACAACACTACACCCCTAATGGCATGGTGCTTTCATTTGAGGACATTATTGACATGATAGAGGAACAACCAATTGATAGGGATTCTAAGTCTCTTGGTTCATCCATGAGCATTATCATTATCACATTTATAGATGATAAAATATTAGATAATAATTCTAATATACCCTTGTATATTAATGGTGTTAATAAAAAAAAATTGAAGGGATTTTGATGGACCCTACATGCTTTTTGAATATCATAATTGAGGATTACATCTATAGTATCCAATTTCATCATGAATCATATCCCAACTCAAGTGCAGCCTTAAAATGTTACAATGGGACACGTGTAGAAACATTATGAAAAATTATTCAAGACATTGAGATTGGTCTTAAGGCTATGAAGGTCATCTTTCATGTTATAGTCATTTCTAATCACTTTCACATTCTTCTAAGAGGGCTATGGTTGCAAGCATACAAAGTTATCACATTAGTCATACACCAATATCCTATGTTTCTTGATGGAGATAGAATAATGACAAAAGACCATTCCAGCATTAAACCTATTTTCATTGAGACTTTTCATCATAGATAATTGTATTCATAAACCTAAGGGTGCACCTTGTCGCAAAGATGACACAATGTTTAATGAATACACAAACTATGTAAAACACAAACATAGTGATCCTAACTATAGATATGTTAACTCTTCAAATATTAATTTAACCACACCTATCATTGGCTACAATATCACAATAAATTATACATCTAATTTATATCATAATTCCCCTTCAATATATCCCCATTCCTTATCCATTGACCCTCGTCATTTGCATCAACCTAGGGGCCACTCTCATCCTCCCATAGTTCATTCTCAATGAGATAGGCTCACGTTGATGGTCAAGCTCTCACACAATGCCTTACCTCCCCACTAATCAATGGCTCCATTGTCGCCTTCTAAAAATTATACACAACTCTCAACCATCCCTTCTCTCCATTCTTTCCTTCTAATCTCCATCCCATTTCCACTCCACCCCTTGATTCCTCATATTCCCTCATCTCATAACTCCTTTGTTGTTTAGTTACCCTTCTTCTTTTAATCAATTTTCTCTCCTTCCTACTTCCTTTATTTCACTCAGTTTATTTTGATACTCTCCTTTTTCACAACATAACCCTTCATTATTTCCTCACACTTATACTACTTATCATCCCCATATACTCTAGATGAGATGATCATTCTTCTATTCTACATCAAGACATGACCATTGATTATACTTTTATCGTGTACCTTAGGCTCCTATAGTTGACTCCCCCATCACCTTTGCCTCATGCTTCTTCCCCTAGGCCATTTCCACTTCCTTCTCAACCATCTCCATCATCCCTTCATGATGTTCCACCTTCATCTCCTATATACCTTCTCTTGCATCCACTTTCACTCTACCAATTGATGAGATGATTTCATTAATGCCTCATTTTCATGTGATGATTTTATGGTTGATGAACCTCCACCTGATGAAGCTTACACACACGTCACTTCTTTCTTATAGACTTGGATTTTTTTTTCTTATCTCCCTTCTATGTGTTTGCACTTTTGATGTCTATATTTTTGTCCTTCCCATTTTCTTTATTTTGTGCTTCTTTCATGTGTTTTGTCTCATTATGTCATTGCTTTCTTCATCAAACTTGGGGATGATGCAATGTATTACTAACTTCCACCCCTTTTCATGTTGACCCAAGCCTGAATTTCCTTCATGTTATGTCACTTAAGATACCTATATCCTTGTGTTCTCTTATTCTACTCTTATTATTCCTTCTTGTCTTCTTCTCCCACACATTTGGTTGTTCCCTTTCTACTCTGCATATTTTCTAGTATAGCTTGGGCATGACATGGAACTATAGGTCTCACAAACAAAATCTTTAGCTTATGCACTAAACTCACCAAAAGTTTGTTGACACCCCTCTTCCTACATATGCATGTATTATACCTAGCTTGCATCCACACTATCCTTCTCAAGTTCATTGCGCTATTTTTTTGGTTCGCAATATAGATTGCCTTGACAAATTCATTAACCTTGTCATTAGACCTTCCACTTTTGAGCACTTTGTGCTTCTCAATTGCCACCACACTCACATTCCTTAAACTCCATAAACATATAACCATAATGCTATTTATGAAATCCATGATCAAGTCCATGTGTGTTCTTCCCTTCTATTTTCCCAATATCTATAACTCATTACCGACTCCTAGAACCTTTTAGCGGATCACCCTTCACACCTCTTTCATTGTCTAGTATTGAGTACCAAAAACCATGTTGATGTTTTTACTCATGAATAAACATCCAAAAAAAGGACGAAAAAGAAAAGAAAATAAACAATAAAAGCATGCAAGCCTAAGAGACAAACTCCAAAGCTCTCTCAAAGCAACTCAAAGGCAAAAAATTCTGAAAGCAAAAGTAAATAAAGCACTCGACTAACTTGAGATTTTTCCACTTCTCCTTTTCTATTACTAATCCATCTATAAGTCATCCTACGATGAGCTTTTGAGCTAGGGCACCTTTCTTCCTCTTCTTCTAGCATGCATGACCTAAGATCGACTTGGTACATCCTTCACTACCATCCCTCTAATTTGGCAATCCCTCTTACCAACTAACTCCCTTTCTCTCTCAAATTTATTGGCCTTACGGCTAAACCTGTGAACAATTCATGGCAAATATTTTTTTGATTTCTACCCTATGGATCTTTCACATAGCATTATTGGCTTCTTCCCTACCATCACTTCTATCCCAATAATATTGCTACACTTCCTTTACTATATCCAATATACATCACAACAAATACAAAGAAAAGGGATTACAACAAACTTCTTGATAATTCAATCTAAATTGGGACCACATTACATAAACGTGTAGACTACTAGAATGGCCATTGCTTCTACATGAGATAATCCATTCTTCATTTTCTAATTGGACTTTCTCTTACAAGTCCTTGTTATCATTTTTTTCTTTTGTTTGTCTTTATGCCTTTTCCTACTTTAACTACTCACTTTGTCTTCACTTTTCTTTCATTTTGCTTCCCCTTTTTTTCACTTGATTATTCTCACTTAGGTTTAGTTTCTTTTGATGATATATTGTGTTCTATGACAAGCAAAGGGTTGTGATCCATATATTACTTACAACTGTATATTATTAAGACCGACTCAACTCACGTAGAACAAGGATATCAGTCAAGTCCTCTTGGTTTCCAACTTTCTTTTGTGATTGTTTTGTGGGTCTTTATTTCCTAACAAGTGATTTTCCCTTTGGAGCATTCATCCACCTATCACTCTCTTTTTATTCACCGCTTTCCATTCCTCTAATCCTACCATCTACCTTGTCATTTGGGGGCCACCTACCCTCCTCTTTTCTCCCTACTATAGTTGCTTCTTTCTACAAATGACAATGAGCTCTTTTGGCCTCTCTTCTTTTCACAATATCTTTATATGACTCATCCCCCTTTCTCTTGGTTGCCCTTCTCTTGATTTACATTTCTTCCTTTACTCGCCTCTTCTACCATCTCCCAAGGGCATCACTTTAGCATCCTCAATTCCCTTATGCTTTAGTATTACTTGGAGGGCATGTCTCAATTCTCTTTCCCCCCTTCTTCCACACCTATCATTGCCAATCTTTAAGTTCATTTGGGGGCATCTTCACATCATCCCGCTTCTAATGAACCTTCTTGGTTATCAAAATCTGGCGCTTCAAACACTTTTCTTTTGTGGCTCTTAGGTGTCTAACCCAAGTTACTATGAGCAAAAAAACAAAAGTATTTAGTGTGTCAAATAATCCCTTCATATATAACATCTATCTACCTATGCTTATAATGGCACAAGCAACCAAGCCATGGCATAA
>VDFB02047230.1:108347839-108537114 GCA_007258455.2 Sequoia sempervirens
GAAATCTACCAGGCAATATCATTGTTCAGCTCCAGATCAAACTCTCATGGTGGCACCATGGCTTCCACAAGAAGCAAAATAATGTTTTTGTTACTTCTACTTTCCTTTAGGGTTTTACCCTATTTTTTATCGATGAAGCTTCCTTTTGTTTTTTAATTTTAAGTCAAATACATTGCAACTAATACCCTTATGACTTTTACTTTTTCCTTCTAATTTAAATATGAGGAGTGAAAAGATGTCTTAAAAAATGACCAAGTCATTTTTTATTTACCAATTCTTTTCACTTTTTGTCCATACCAATACATGAAGAGTGAAACTTTTATTTTTGCATTTCATTAATATTGTAAATGCCTAATTAAAATGATCATTTATAAATCATTTTAATTAAGTCATCCTTTAAATGCAAATAAGAGCATATGGTTATATGATCAAGTCATGAGGGGAATAGGATATTTTTGTATTTATCACTGAGAGAGAGTCTTAAGGAGTTGAGTCTTATTTTCCAACATAAGGAAAGTATATAGAGAGGCTTTAATTGCTTTTTGAGAAGTTTACAAACACTTAGAGGAAAAGTAGGAGCATTTATTTGCTTTGGAGATAAAATCAGAGCTTTTGGAGGATGTTATGATAAGTCACCATGTTGAACTTAGTCAAAATTGATCATTTCAACTCTTTGAAGCATTTTTGAAGAAAATCCAGTTGCTATATTTTTGGCTTTTTGAAGCAATCCGAGTTCATAACATTTCTAGAACCCCTTTTAGTGGAACTACTTGGAGATGTAGATATAGTCACCTATGTGGCTTCATTGTAATCAGTTATGGAGTTGTACTTCTCAGACTTAGTGACTTTTAACAGTCCTTTGTCATTTTTTTTGCAAACTTTTGTAACTCAGTTTTGGAGATGAAATACAGTTCAGACCTTGTAGTATTTTGGTTTTGAAATATTTTGCCTCCTTGTACTTGCAGCTTTGTGCATGTTAATGATTGATTAAGCTATTTGTGATATTTTTCATGTTTTCCTTTAAGCTTTTGTCTCATAGTTTATGTCTTTTCTGCAATTAGAGAATCAATGCATTGATTGTATCATAAGATTGCTTATAGTTTTCCAATTGTGAAGTTTATCTTCCTTTTGATAATTACTGTGATTGACCTTTTAGTGAAATATTTATGCAAAGATTCACTGTACAATTTGTGCAAACATAGTTTCAATATGTTGAAACCAAGTGTTATTTTCTGCTTTTCATTATCCATCTTAAGTTTGATATATCACAGTAGGGTTAAGTTTCATTTCAAGTACTCTTTCTTCCCTTTTCTTTCAAAATCAGTAGAATAGGTGATAACTGAACATAGGAAGTCGGCCTCCTCTAGAGTTTCTTTTCCATTTTTTAGTGACCCACAACCTCTGGAAAAGTTCCCATGTTTCTCTAGCTTACTGAGTTCATAACTCGGTCAGGGTGCAAAGCTTATGAGATAACAGCTAAGTTTGACAAAAGGGCTATGACAATTAAAGACATAAGAAACACAAGTATGAAGTATGTAGTTATGATGATAGGTTACAAGCTTTACTTTACAAACAGAGAAAACTTTGTATCTGCCACCGGCATCAATTTTTCCTATGAAATGGTAGAAAAAGGAGTTGATTATGATCTATGTGAACTATTGAGACAACAGTTAATGGAGAATTTGAAATAGACAAAGGAGAAGAAACATTCATTCAAGTATGGTACTTTGATTATAGGTTTACTTTTCTATTTCTTGAGAGAACTCCCCAGGCCTCAAAGTGTAGTATGGTTGAAAGGTAGACCTATTACTCATCATATTAGATATTTTTTGAGAGGTCTTGGTTATGCAAAGACACAAGATGAGGCTATTGAGGCTTTATTTGTAGTATTTTAGAAGAGGATGCAAGAAAGAGAAAGAATCCCTAAGAAAATGGTAGAGAAATACAAGAATAAAATCACATTCTTGGTATCAACATATGAGTGCATCATATAAGTAGTAGAACCAAGAACAGTATGGATCCCGAAGATGGGATATGAGATTACTAAGGAGGAAATTACTACATTTGTGGACTACATGCTTACAAAACCTAAGGACACCACAGAAGGAAGATATGGAACCTATGAAGAAAAATCAATGGAGGTGCATATGGAGCAAAGGAAATCACAAATAAAGAAGGTTGAAAAGATGACTACACAATTTGTGGAGGACATGGGCTTCACAAAAGAGAAAGTGGAATGAGAAAGAGCAATGGTTGGAACTCTAGGAAGCTCATCAACCACAAGAATATATAGTAGAATAGCTACCACCCCTCCTACTATTCAAAATTCCCCCAGGACTATGCCCCCTTCAGGAGAGAAGAGAAAAACAACTAAAAGTCCTCTAGTGAAGGAGAAATCCCCTCTGGTTGTGTAGAGTACAAGGCCTGAGAAGAAGAAGACTACTTCAATAACACCACCTGTAGGCCCTACCAAGAAGAGAACAAAACAAAGAGTAGTAAGAGAAAAGGAAATAAGTGTAAATTTTGAAGAGGAAGAAGAAGAAGACGAACCTAAATTGGTTTCAAAAAATAAAAGGTGATGCTTCACAAAGTGAAGCAAGTACACATAAACAAAATTTTGATGTTGTCGATACTGATGAAGAAGATGAGGTTGAAAAAGAAAAGGAAGGCTTCAAATTAGAAGTGAGAGAAAAGAAGGAACAAGCTAGCAACAAGAAGACTCTGGATGAAAAGAAAAAGGAAAAGCAAAAACCTTCGGTAAGAGCCTGCAGCCCCATAAAAGTTGAGGCACTCTTTAATGGTATTGTACAACATGACATGTTAACAAAGATTGTGGAATTATACAATGAAGTTGATGAGGCAGATAAGGCCACTACTGTAGAAGCTATCATTAAGTACATTGTTTTTTTAGAAGTTGACATGAAGAACATTGAAAAACAAATTCCTATGGAGCTATGGAATGTGTTGTTGGAGAGAAGGCAAGAAGCAATAGAAGAAGAGGCTAAAATGAAAACATATGCATTGGAAAAGATTGGTTCCCCTCTCTCAAAGGAAAATAAAGCCACATTGGCTAAGTTGTATAGCAAAGAATTCAAGACAAAGCAAAGGGTGACTATCCTTATGGGAAGAGAAAAAAATAAGATTGAAAGGCTTCAAAAGGAGATAGTGGATAAGGTAACAAATCTAGCACAGAGATATGGAATGACTCTGAAAAGAAAAGAATATCCTTCTCTAGAAGTTAATATAGGAGAAGAAGCACAGAGTATTGATGCTCAACATGAGCATGTAATAGATGAAGGATATGCTCAAGCTAATGTTTTTCTGAAAATGGAAGAAATAACAAATGAAGATAAAGAAATAGAGAAGAATGTTGAGGAAGCAATGATTAGAGAAGACATTGCAAAGAAGGATACTTCTCCTTCGATATCTGAAGAAAATGTTGATAACATGCAAGGAAAACCGAAAATAGTTACTCCTCTTAACAACATAAATCGGGTTGTTGTTGAAGATAATACAAATAAGGATGGTGAAAAGGAGAGTAATGATGCAGAGAAGAAAGATGACCAAGAAAATGATGAAAATAAGTTGAATACTACGAAGAGTGTGAAGGGTATTGGTGAATCCTCCGGCAGCCCCGGAGATTCTTTAAAGAACTTACTAAGCATGTAGCTCAATTTCCATCCTATTGTATCAACCCAACTACTACAATTACCTATGCAACAAGAGAATGTGGACCTTAATAATATTTCCCCCTCCACAAGCTTCATTTGGGAGATGTATTCCATGCATATGCCCAGAAGGAGATAATAGAGACCCATCAAAAGAGTGGATAACTAATGGATGAAGCAATAAAGGCTCTTCAGGAGGCCATATCTAGTGCAAGCATTGACAACTCACTCTTTCATACAGAAAACTTGAAATTGTTAATTGATTATTTCAAAGAATATGCTATTGGTCTTAAAGGAAAATTGAAAATGAGGTTGAAAAGAAGATAAGTGACAAGAAGTTGATGGAGACAACTAAGAAGTGTGCCCTTGTACACAATAAGTTTCAAGAAAACCTCAAGGGCGCACAAGATTGTGTGGATGAATCCAAGGCCCTATTTCAATTTTGCATGAAGTGGCTCAGAGCCATAAAAAGCATCAAAGATGAAATGGACTCAATTGAGTCCCAAACAGATAGAGCTTCCAATGCATATGATCCTGCACAATACTTAGATGGAAGCATAATATCAGCGATTGAGGACTTGCATGAGAAATACTTCTAGTTGCAAGGAAAAAAAGAGAAGATAATTAAGTAGTTTGGGAACATCAAGGACTTGGTGAACTCAAAGTTCACATCAGTTTGCAATGCCCTAATGAGAGTTGAGAAGGCTACCAAGATCAATCTGGTACCCAGCACTCTGGAAGAAGGAGAAAATTGTCTAATGGAGTTGGAGACCCATTTTAGGATTCTTTACATAGCCAAGAAGATATGGGAAGAGGGAAAAAAAGTTTGGAAAGCCCGTGTTGAGAAGCTCAAAGAGTTAACCTCCTTTGGTTAACAATATTTCTACTTTTTTATGCATTTTCAGTTTATTATTTTAAACTTTAGTGTATATATGCAGACAATATATAGATTGTTCTGGTACAAGTTTTTGGTATGGTTTTGTTGCATAACATTCTTGGGGGGGTTACTTCAATTTTCAATTTGTATATATGAATATACTTGTCAGGGGGAGATCTGATGTAAATGAAGCATTGGTACATATGCCCTTTTCCCTTGATGTCAAAGGGGGGGAATATTTTTTGAGATGATTTTGGCATGTTGCCATCAATGACAAAGGGCGAGATTGTTGGAAGAATGAGGAGATGTCATTGATGTTTTTTTTGGTAACATGAGCATGTGGGATGAGCACAAGGTACATATAGTATGCATTGTAGTGTTGTCATTGATGTCAATATTGTACCTTGATAAGAAGACTATGGTGCATATCAGTTTAGGTGTCATGATCATGGTTGAAGATGATTCTGAAAGAAAATTTTGCAAGAAGGTTTGATCTAGTGAAGAAAATTGTGTTGGGAATTGACTAAGTGTCAATTCTAGTGATTTTGTGTATAGGGGATCCAATAATTGGGTTTGCATTGGTTTGTTGTTGAATTTTTCACTCTATGATTCTAGTATAATGTTTTTGGTTGGTAGAAGTATCTAATTCCAGAGTTTCATCTCATTTTGTCTCTTGGTGTGAAGGTTATGAGTAAAAGAATTTGGCTTGACAGTTACAGGTATTTACCAGTTCTATGCATATGATTTGGAGAATCCACACTTCTCCACGGATTGTATTTTAGCTTTATGGATTTGAGGAGATGTTGACAGATGTCAAATGAGTGTGCATTCTAGTTGGCATGGTTTTTGGAGGTCCGTGTGTCTGAATGTGGATGTACAATTGGTGAATTTTGAAATTAGGTATTTTGCAGTGCCAACCTAATAGGTTTGAAGGTATGTGAAACTTAATTAAGTATTGCGAAGTTATGTGGGAGCTATTATAGGTCCATGTCAACCTACTTGATATATTACAAGCCTTGGTTAATGGTGTGAAGGTGAAATATTTTGAATTTGATTTGACAAGTCATATTTTGTATATTTTGAATGATACATCTAATTAGGCTGACCTAATTGATGTTCTAAGTGTTTGTGGATGAGTTGGATATAAATATAAGATTTTTTTGAAGATGTAAATAAGAAGTGACATGTGACAAGAGTTAGCGGATGTGAATTGTGTGAATCCAAAGCATATCAGAGTGTTGATTCAAATCAGTATGAAGAGTTTTGAGTCCATATTTTGAGCTTCATTGGAACTGTATTACATGTATATGATAGATGTAATTGTAACGGTTCAATCTAAGTTGTGAGCCACAAAATTTCTTCTATCTTCTTCTTTTAGTGGATAGTGAGTCCACTTAGATAATGAGTCCACCTACAATGAGCACTTTTGTAATATACTATAACCAGTTATAATATATTGTGAGCTAATCCTCATTGTTTTCCATGTAAAAATCTTGTTGTTCATGTGTTATGTGATGTTGTTGGATGTTTTTTATGCTTTATTTCATTACTGTAATTGAATATATTATGAATTGAATGGTTAAATGTTTAATTGGCTCAAAGAAATATTGATTCACCCCCCTTAGTATTCTGGGTGTTCAACAATTTAATCATTCATTATAAGTATAGTGGTCTTCTATTTTAGAATCCCTTAGCGAATTTGTGTATGAAAATATAAATGCCATATTTAAAATGCTTTAATTTTCATTGTTATCTTATCTTAACTCCCTAATTTAGTTTAGGTAGAGATTGTATTGTTAGCAAGAATAAATATTTTTGCTTGATTCGCCAACTCAATTTGGGTGATTGTTATCTCATTAGTGAGTTTTAACTTGTATAGTTACTAAGTGGTTGATGAGATAAGAAAATTATAGATATATATTGAGTTATTATCACACCTAATTATCCTATTGATCTTGATCACTTGAGTATCTTGAGTAAATTTTGGGTATCTAGATGAGAATTAAAGGAGTAGAAGTTCGTTATCTTTTTTTAGGTTGATACATCATAGTATCATCGTTTCTACTTCATGTACAAAACCTAAGAGGTTGTTGTATTGATAAGATAAGTTGGCCAAAAAAATGATATTTTTCTTATTTTTATATTACACACCACACCACACTAAAATCCAAGTGTTCCCATTGAAAAAATTCCACATGATGCTTATGTAATTATCATGCCTTTCATTACTAGAGCTAGGAGACTCTCTGACTTAAAGGCATGTGATTTAGCTTTGTTGGTATGCATACCATTCTACCTATTGAGGTAGCATGCTCTATGGGTGGTACAGTTTTCCTTCAAGAAATGGGTCTTAGTGTGATTGGGACACATTTAGGGATTTTTTTATGGTCTTGTCTTGTATATTCTTATAGTCTCCAAATATATTTCTTAAATAATTGGTTGTGTATTTAATTTTATGATAGGTGAGTAAGTATGAGTTCAATTCACTTCTCATATAAAACTCACTCCTAAATATTGCTTGTGCATTCTAAGATAGGTGTATAGGGATAGATTGAGATTATGTCTTGTTAAATCATATGTTAGAAAATTTCTTGTATTGAGACACCTATTGGGTCATGTTATATTTTTTTATTTGATAGATAGTACTTCTTATTATCTATCCATGTTGCATCATAATTGTATGGAAGGTTTACTCCATGGATTATGTTTGAAAGAATAAGATTTATACCAAAAGGTAGGGTGTCTATTGAAAAGTATAGGACTGTGTACAAGAGGATAGGAGTGTTGTGTAGGTGATATAAAATTTCTTAAGTATACTATTGTATGGTGATGGTATCCTAATATTATTCTAGGAGTTTCCTTGGATATTGATAAGTATCTGGTTTGGTATTACGTGTTAGTAAGGGTGTTTGTTGGAAAATTGATGTATGTGTTCTTGAGATGGTCATGCCTTATATTTTCTAGTCTTGACATTATCTTGTGATTTTCTTGTTTATGTTGTGCTTTTCTATGCTTATGTTTTTCTTGTCTTGCCCTCTTGGTTGTGTGATGGCTCAATTGATGTGTGTTCTAATTTACTTATTTGATACATATTTTATGTCTTGATTTATATTGTGTGTTCATTTATTATTATTGATTAGTAAGTTATTTATATATAAGAAGAAAAATATATTCTAGGTTTCTAGGAATACATGTAGTATGGGATGTATATTATTATACCTTGAGCTACTTTGATTTGATTAAGATATATGGAATTGAAGGATGAGATCTATCATAATATGGGATGTAAGTAGCAATTATTTAAATATTTTGCATATGGTCTCGAATGTATGGAGTCGGTTGGGCTTGATTACTTATGTCATGTATGAGATTCTATGATGTGGATGAATTATATTAATTGTGCTTATGTGTGTGTATATATGCATGAACATGAAAAATTTTAAGATAATCATAATAACTATTTTTTCTTACTTAATGGTTATTGGGATATTATGTCATGATTTTGATCCAAGCCAATGTTTGGGGAGGAAAGAGATTCCTTCAATGTGTGTGTTTAATTACCTTCTCCATGCACAATGGGAACTTGGAGGGATTTATTCATGGTTGCTAAGAATTTAGCTTTGAGTTAATATTATTGTATGTCTGTTGATATTATATCACCATCACTTATGTGGCGGTTTGGTCATGTTTCTTATGTACTTGTGGATATTTAGTGGGTTGTATTGTTGACTTGATGTACTATCAAATCACGTACTTATACTTATTTGAGTTGTAAGTTATCGTTGGATATAGTTGTATCATATATCATGAAGGAACATTTATGAAATATAATATGAGTTGATCTTGGTGCATTCTATTACACGCATGAGTTATTTGATATTGTTAAATGTTAAGAAATTTTCAAGTTGTAAAAATGGAAATTGTTACATGACCATGTGTAATGGTACTCATAAATAAACAAGGAGAGAAGAGGAAGTTGATCCTTCTATAAAATTCTTGAGGTCAATTAATGAATTAAAATATTAGGAATAAAAAGAGAAGAACAAGCATAGATTTCCTAGGGAAATAAATTCTAACATGGGAAAGAAAATGTATATAGACTAGCAAGAGAATGTAGTAATGTCCTTGTGGGATACATTGAGGTCTCAAAAATCTTAAAGTAGTATTACTAGAACAATAAACTATCATGGTAAGGGATAAAGAATCACATCATGGTGGTTATGGAGAGGATTAATAGTAATGTGATAAAGAGGTATGCGAGGATGATGTGAGGTATGAATTCATAGTGTTGGAGCCTAGCCATGCATGTCCCAAAAAATTATAGTTTTAGTTGTGTTTGCCCATATGTTATAGTGACTTTGTGTAAATCTAACAAGTATAACAGTTTTGAAATAATATAAGTGGGTCCTTATTAAAAATATGTCTAAGTATGCCTTACATTGTCTCCTATATGCTCATCATGCTTCAAAGTCTCTAAAAAATTCCAAAACAATATATTTGTGGAGTTGTTCAAGTCATTTCCTTGAATTTTGTGAGTTGTCAAAGTTTTGGGCATTCAAGTTTGTCCATCCCAATATGGCATATCAACTACCTTTGCTTTCCATCTATCTATCAAGTTATCAAGCTTCATCCTCATGGCATACCCTTATACCTGATCATAATAATTCAGTCCAAACCTTTGTAAAATTTGTCTAATTGTGTATTTTGTTGGCCTATTGGACCTATTGAGGTTATCATGTCAATTGTCCAAACTCTAAAATGTGTTAATTCATTAAAATATTTTATATTTCTAGTGTGTCATACTTGGAACTCCATCTTTCTCATGACTTGTTGGATAAGTGTGTTGTATAAGGTTGTGAACCTTTTTCATTCCTTTCCAGTTCTATGCTCCAGTCAAAAGAATTGTTGGTCTTTTTTTGGTTTTAAGTCTCACCTTTAGTAAGAGTTGTCTTATTTGCCTCAATGGTTGTTTTGTTATGGATTTGGGCCCTTACTGCTTTTTCTTAATCAAAACATTCTCAATCTCTAACCACCAACAACTTATTATTGAAGTCAAGTCTTGTATTCATCAAGCTTTCAAACTTGGTCATCTCATCATGTCACTTCCCTTCAATCCCAAAAATCTTGATCCTTTATAGTCCAAATATTTCAAAGTATTTCAGCAATGGATTTTTTATCATCCCTTAACCAACATACCATCTGCATTATTTTCCCAAAACTTTGAAATCTAACCATTTTCTTTAAATCCTTTGTAGTACCAAACTATCAAGCTTGTTCTTCCATTCATATCATTTATTTTTCATCCCCAACTCTTGACTCCCACTTCTCTGAAATTCCTTTAATTCTTTCATTTTGGAGTTGTGTCCTTCCCTTAACTCAATTACATATTCCCTATCATCTCTAAAATTTTGATATCCCTCCCTCTAAATGTTTTCTAAATCTATTTTTTATACTTTTAGACTTGTTCATGCTTCCATCCCTTCCCCTGAAGCTCATTTCAAATACAATTTATTTGTGTCTTTGTCAATGTTATAAAACTTCTACTCATCTTGATACCTATTCCAAGGTATGCCAACCTCCTAAACCTCAATAATTATTTCATACTCTTTCAAAGTGAGACTTCACCCATCCTTCCACTTTGGTACTTGTTCCCTAGTTCCTCCAAAATCTAGTTCCATTAACAATTTATTACTTATTTATAAGTTCATATAGGGGATAGTTGAAGAAACATATTATTCAATGACATGGATAATCAATCAAATGATTGAGCTTGATGAAAATAGAAGTCTTAGAATATCAATTCGAAGGAACAAAAACAAATGAAATATTTTTTTGATAAGAGGGCAAGCCTGAGGAAGTTTGAAATTGGACAAATGGTTCTAATTTGGAATGTGAGATCACATGATAGAGGGAAACATGGGAAATTTGTCCCCATGTGGTTGGGTTCCATGATCATTCAAAATTCTTATGGTGAGGACTCTTATTTTATTAAGAGTCTTAGTGGAGAATTTCAAGAAATGTCAGTACATGGAAAATTCTTAAGAATTATTTCTCATAAGCTTCAAATCCTCTTTTTCATGCATAGTTGTTTTGTACTTGTGTTGTGTTGTGTATCCATGGTTGTTTGTTATCCATGGTGAAATATTTGTATTTGTTTCTTTGTGTGGTCTACTTCTCAAATTTCTTTGAATTCTTTCCATGTTTCACTAGAACTTGCACCCCCAAACAAGAGTCATTGTTGGAGTCTCTATTGAAACTCTTAATCCAAGCCTATTACTATTTACAAAAAATGTCATCCCAATATGTGTCCCCTTTGGTGTCTTAGTTCACCCAAATAAAGTTGAGATCAAAAATTTTGTTGTCTATTTGTGAGGTTAGTCTTTTACAATAATTTTGAGCCTATTGAGTATACTTGCTCAAAAATCCCTTAAAATTATCCAAAACAACCAAAATTATCAAACTAGCTAAACATAGCAAGATTGCTCTTTTTAATGTTTGCATTTAAGCACATGTGGATCTAAACATTTACCCAAGACTCTAGGAATGCATAGTTAACCTTGAGAGTCAATTTTGACAACAACAAAAAACACACTTAGACAAGAAGTTTTTAAAATTTTAAAATTTTAAAAAATCATGAAAAAAAAACTTAAATTTGAATTTTGAAGGCCCAAATGATGGAATTTGGAGCTAAAAATTGTCAAAATTGATGTTGTTGAAAAATGGGTGGTCAAATGAGTACCCAAAATCCAAAGTTATGGCCCTTGAAAGTTGTGTTACGTCAATTTTTTTTACTATGGGTTTAAGTGCCCATAAAAGCAAAGTAAAAGGTAGTGAGTTAAAAAATCAAAAGCTAGATGAAAATAGAAAATCCTCAATATTGTGATATTCTATTTTTTTCAAAAAAATTGTAACAATTTGCATGATTTTTCAACAAGGGTTCTATACAATGTAAAGCATTTTCATTTGCTAGGTAATTTTAAAGAAATTGAGCTTGTAAAGAGAAACTCTACCAAGTTTGTGATCCTTTTTTGAAGGATAATAGAGATCTAAAGTATTGTTCTAATTTGTTCATTGTAATAATTTTTCTTTGAAATAATGATATGAATACAAACTTCAAAGAAAATAGAAAAAAAATCATGTGCATTTGTTATAAGATTTGCAAGTTTGATTAGTTCATCTTTAAATAGGGTGTTAAACCTTTTCAAATAGTGATTGGGTGCGCAATGTTTGTAGAGTATTAGTACCTAATTATTTAAATTATCAATTTACTAGACTTGTGAGTTCATATTAGATGCCCATAGCCCAAGCTCTTTCATCAAACTGTCCACAACTTCCTCTTATTCAACCTCTAAATACATTTCTTCCTCTTCCTAAGATCTATGATACTAATGCAATTTTCCAATACTATAGGGCTCTGAACCATGACATTGAAAGATGTATGGCCTTGAAACATAAGATACCAAATTTGATAAGCAGTAATCTCATTCATGTTAATGGCATCAATGACAAAGGTAACCCTTCTATAGTACCTCACCACCAAGTTCTCTAAATCTTCCCAACCCTCCTCTCTTTGAACAATATTGACCCTATAGATAACCACCTTCTCCTAACACCGATAGAGACACAACACTACACCCCTAATGGCATGGTGCTTTCATTTGAGGACATTATTGACATGATAGAGGAACAACCAATTGATAGGGATTCTAAGTCTCTTGGTTCATCCATGAGCATTATCATTATCACATTTATAGATGATAAAATATTAGATAATAATTCTAATATACCCTTGTATATTAATGGTGTTAATAAAAAAAAATTGAAGGGATTTTGATGGACCCTACATGCTTTTTGAATATCATAATTGAGGATTACATCTATAGTATCCAATTTCATCATGAATCATATCCCAACTCAAGTGCAGCCTTAAAATGTTACAATGGGACACGTGTAGAAACATTATGAAAAATTATTCAAGACATTGAGATTGGTCTTAAGGCTATGAAGGTCATCTTTCATGTTATAGTCATTTCTAATCACTTTCACATTCTTCTAAGAGGGCTATGGTTGCAAGCATACAAAGTTATCACATTAGTCATACACCAATATCCTATGTTTCTTGATGGAGATAGAATAATGACAAAAGACCATTCCAGCATTAAACCTATTTTCATTGAGACTTTTCATCATAGATAATTGTATTCATAAACCTAAGGGTGCACCTTGTCGCAAAGATGACACAATGTTTAATGAATACACAAACTATGTAAAACACAAACATAGTGATCCTAACTATAGATATGTTAACTCTTCAAATATTAATTTAACCACACCTATCATTGGCTACAATATCACAATAAATTATACATCTAATTTATATCATAATTCCCCTTCAATATATCCCCATTCCTTATCCATTGACCCTCGTCATTTGCATCAACCTAGGGGCCACTCTCATCCTCCCATAGTTCATTCTCAATGAGATAGGCTCACGTTGATGGTCAAGCTCTCACACAATGCCTTACCTCCCCACTAATCAATGGCTCCATTGTCGCCTTCTAAAAATTATACACAACTCTCAACCATCTCCTTCTCATCCCCCACATCTCCCTCTTTTGACACTTCTAACTCTCCTACCTACCCCACCTTAATTTTGTTCTCATCCTCCTACTAAACCACCCCTCATGATTCCTCATATTCCCTCATCTCATCAACCCCCTCCCTCTACTAGTCCATCTATATCAAAGAGGCCCTTCCTTTGACCCCTAAGGTTGTTTGGTAGCAACTTACTCCCCTTAAACATCAACCTACTTCCTCCTTACATCACCCTTCTTCTACTTACCTCTCTTCTTCACCTCAGCCTACTTCCTCTTTATATCACTCTCCTACTCGTATTGGCTCTTCTCCTTCACAACATAACCCTTCATTATTTCCTCACACTTATACTACTTATCATCCCCATATACTCTAGATGAGATGATCATTCTTCTATTCTACATCAAGACATGATCATTGATTATACTTTTATCGTGTACCTTTAGGCTCCTATAGTTGACTCCCCCATCACCTTTGCCTCATGCTTCTCCCCCTAGGCCATTTCCACTTCCTTCTCAACCATCTCCATCATCCCTTCATGATGTTCCACCTTCATCTCCTATATACCTTCTCTTGCATCCACTTTCACTCTACCAATTGATGAGATGATTTCATTAATGCCTCATTTTCATGTTATGATTTTATGGTTGATGAACCTCCACCTGATGAAGCTTACACACACGTCACTTCTTTCTTATAGACTTGGATTTTTTTTTTCTTATCTCCCTTCTATGTTTTTGCACTTTTGATGTCTATATTTTTGTCCTTCCCATTTTCTTTATTTTGTGCTTCTTTCATGTGTTTTGTCTCATTATGTCATTGCTTTCTTCATCAAACTTGGGGATGATGCAATGTATTACTAACTTCCACCCCTTTTCATGTTGACCCAAGCCTGAATTTCCTTCATGTTATGTCACTTAAGATACCTAAATCCTTGTGTTCTCTTATTCTACTCTTATTATTCCTTCCTGTCTTCTTCTCCCACACATTTGGTTGTTCCCTTTCTACTCTGCATATTTTCTAGTATAGCTTGGGCATGACATGGAACTATAGGTCTCACAAACAAAATCTTTAGCTTATGCACTAAACTCACCAAAAGTTTGTTGACACCCCTCTTCCTACATATGCATGTATTATACCTAGCTTGCATCCACACTATCCTTCTCAAGTTCATTGCACTATTTTTTTGGTTCGCAATGTAGATTGCCTTGACAAATTCATTAACCTTGTCATTAGACCTTCCACTTTTGAGCACTTTGTGCTTCTCAATTGCCACCACACTCACATTCCTTAAACTCCATAAACATATAACCATAATGCTATTTATGAAATCCATGATCAAGTCCATGTGTGTTCTTCCCTTCTATTTTCCCAATATCTATAACTCATTACCGACTCCTAGAACCTTTTAGCGGATCACCCTTCACACCTCTTTCATTGTCTAGTATTGAGTACCAAAAACCATGTTGATGTTTTTACTCATGAACAAATATCCAAAAAGAGGAAAAAGAAAAGAAAATAAACAATAAAAGCATGCAAGCCTAAGAGACAAACTCGAAAGCTCTCTCAAAGCAACTCGAAGGCAAAAAATTCTAAAAGCAAAAGTAAATAAAGCACTCG
This sequence comes from Sequoia sempervirens, assembly GCA_007258455.2. Taxonomy (NCBI): domain Eukaryota; kingdom Viridiplantae; phylum Streptophyta; class Pinopsida; order Cupressales; family Cupressaceae; genus Sequoia; species Sequoia sempervirens. The sequence continues at coordinate 108,362,600 of VDFB02047230.1, forward strand.
ACTAACTTGAGATTTTTCCACTTATCCTTTTCTATTACTAATCCATCTATAAGTCATCCTACGATGAGCTTTTGAGCTAGGACACCTTTCTTCCTCTTCTTCTAGCATGCATGACCTAAGATCGACTTGGTACATCCTTCACTACCATCCCTCTAATTTGGCAATCCCTCTTACCAACTAACTCCCTTTCTCTCTCAAATTTATTGGCCTTAACGGCTAAACCTGTGAACAATTCATGGCAAATATTTTTTTGATTTCTACCCTATGGATCTTTCACATAGCATTATTGGCTTCTTCCCTACCATCACTTCTATCCCAGTAATATTGCTACACTTCCTTTACTATATCCAATATACATCACAACAAATACAAAGAAAAGGGATTACAACAAACTTCTTGATAATTCAATCTAAATTGGGACCACATTACATAAACGTGTAGACTACTAGAATGGCCATTGCTTCTACATGAGATAATCCATTCTTCATTTTCTAATTGGACTTTCTCTTACAAGTCCTTGTTATCATTTTTTTCTTTTGTTTGTCTTTATGCCTTTTCCTACTTTAACTACTCACTTTGTCTTCACTTTTCTTTCATTTTGCTTCCCCTTTTTTTTCACTTGATTATTCTCACTTAGGTTTATAGTTTCTTTTGATAATATATTGTGTTCTGTGACAAGCAAAGGGTTGTGAACCATATATTACTTACTATTGTATATTATTAAGACCAACTCAACTCACATAGAACAAGGATATCAATCAAATCCTCTTGGTTTCCAACTTTCTTTTGTTATTGTTTTGTGGGTCTCTATTTCCTAACAAGTGATTTTCCCTTTGGAGCATTCATCCACCTATCACTCTCTTTTTATTCACCGCTTTCCATTCCTCTAATCCTACCATCTACCTTGACATTTGGGGGCCACCTACCCTCTTTTCTCCCTACTATAGTTGCTTCTTTTGGCCTCTCTTCTTTTCACAATATTTTTAAATGACTCATCCCCCTTTCTCTTGGTTTCCCTTCCTCTTGATTGATATACATTTCTTCCTTTACTCGCCTCTTCTACCATCTCCCAAGGGCATCACTTTAGCATCCCCAATTCCCTTATGCTTTAGTATTACTTGGAGGGCATGTCTCAATTCTCTTTCCCCCATTCTTCCACACCTATCATTGCCAATCTTTAGGTTCACTTGGGGGCATCTTCGCATCATCCCCCTTCTAATGAACCTTCTTGGTTATCAAAATCTGGCGCTTAGACACTTTTCTTTTGTGGCTCTTAGGTGTCTAACCCAAGTTACTATAAGCAAAAAAACAAAAGTATTTAGTGTGTCAAATAATCCCTTCATATATAACATCTATCGACCTATGCTTATAATGGCACAAGCAACCAAGCCATGGCATAACAAGGACATCTGCATTTAAGAAGGCCATTCAGTAGCCTATAAGCTTGCTTATCTAATATGGCCAAGATAATCCAAGAGGATTTATTTTCTCTTTCCAAACCACTCCAAAACCATGTCTGCATTGTTACTGGATGTTAGAATTTTCCCACTTCCAAATATTAATCATGGTATTAATTCCAACTTATGTTTGGTAGACTAAACTTTTCAATGCTACGTTGGATATATGGGCATTATCTTCCTGTTATCAGCAAATAGAGAATTGATAGTTCATGTCTTCGCTCCATCAGTCATTTATAAATAACAAAAACATATAACTATGTGCCAACACTCAAGGATAAACCCAACACTTTGACGAAGACAAAATTCAAGGACAAATATACAATAAAGAGGAATAGTAAATTACGGTAGAGTAGCAACCCAACTACAGAATACATCTAACGAGATATTTGAGTATCATCTGCAGACTCTAACAAAGATTTTTAAGGAAACTTCGTAAAAACGAAATCAGTTCAGCACTAACAATTAAAAACACCAAAACAAAGGCTTTTGCTAAACTGCATGCTTAAAATAAATGTACTGAAAAGCCCCCTCTAATTTCCAAGACAAGTTATTTAAGTACAAAATAAATTTAATGCAGAATTAAAATCAAAAGAGGTTTCAAAGTTTACATTTTGATTCATTTAGGGAAGCAACTGAAAAACTCATCCAAAAACTCATTGCAGGTATCAACAAACCCACATTTTTGTAGATAAACATTGTAATAGAACCATACATAAATAAATTAAACAATTGACACATTTCAAGTAAAAAATATTTGAATTTGCTAACAAAACCAAAAGTATATTATATCAATGCCTTCTAATTGGATGGTAGAAACATATGTGACTATTAGCATTGAGTGAATGCAAATCCTTGAAGGTAAAAATTCAAGAGATCAGTTCAATGGCTTGTAGACTTCTCTGTTTTCATGTTCAATAAAATCGCACTAAATGGTAAATGCTACAGAGCAGCAACTGCAACACAGACGTAGTAGCCGAAATTATTGAATACTTCCAAGTTCCCTGAAATCCATGAATATAGCACATCAATTCCAGGAAAGAACTGAAAATGTCCTTGAGATAATTACCAGCTCCCAAACCGTTATAATGATATCAACAGCCTTTAAAATGCACAGATGAGCTTAAACTGTTTTATCATTATACTGTTGGTCTAAACCATCAAATACCATAACTTCAAGTTTATATATTTTCTTTGTTGAACACGGTGTTATAAATGATTAAGGTCCTCTTGCAATTTCAAGGTTCAGATGTGCTAACAAGCTTAGATATTTAACAAATTGTGAAGCACTAAGAGATACATAATAATTGCAAATTTTGGTAGTTAGTAATTGGATACTTCAAAAAACACAACACATGACAAGTTTTGAAATGTTTATTTTCTAGGTTGGCTTTATCAGAAAAGTAGCAAAAAAGGATCCGAAAGCTTCAGTGAATGAAAAGGTATTTTTACCTTATCATCACTAATGCTAATCACGCTCGAGTCTAGTTAATTGTTCACACCATTTTCATTTTCATTTTCATTTTCATTTTCCTTTACCTGGTAACAAGCACCACTGTCAGAATTTTTCAAAAAACACAAAAAAGCATCCATTTATATTCATCTTCTGAACTCATTATAAGAATGTATGGTGAAGTAAAGCAGGCATGAAAAAATAGCATTTCAGATATTTTTCCGCCAGCTTAAAAATAGGATAGTCATAGAAAGTTAAAAAGGAGAAATGGAACATACTTGAACAAAAGGCTCAAAAAGCACTGTAATTCCTTCAAAAATGTTTTCAATTGCCCCTGTTGCATCTATCTGCATGTGCTGAAAAACTGATTAGATACAAACTAGGCAAATGATTTGAGATAAGTCCAATGGGACCTGGTAAAGCTTTCAATATCTGTAAGATTATTTAGCTATACAGGTATGGAATTAGCAATATAAATATCATAATTCCAGAATTATGTAAGGACATGTACAGTTGTAGCCTCTAAAAAGAAGGTTTATCAAAAGCTAAAAAAACAAGCATCTAAGAGATCTCATATTTCAAAAAATGAAAAGGGGAAAAAGGGAACCCATATTGTATTCACATTTACTTTTAGCAATTTAATTAGGTTATAAAATTTATTAAAAGGAGGATCTGTTGTTCCCATCAAAAACTACAGAAGACCAGGTCAATATCATTATGTAATAAAATCATGTAACTTGTCTACATAAAAATAAATAATTGCACTATAAAATAGTTTTACTAGAAATAAAATATCACCTTTCGAACCTTCTCCTTAGAGCCATAGTACTCAATAACTGGGAGACTTGATTCAACAAAAACTTTGAAGCGCTTTCTAATTGTTTCTATGTTGTCATCCACTCGGCCCTAGTAAACAAGAATTAACAAACAATAGAAAATAAAGGAGATTTGAGTTTGACAGAAAGCATTTTTTATTTATAAAAACAAAGACCAAATGAGAGAACAAGGAAAAGGCTTCCCAACCTGATTTCTGCTCAGAAGCCGCCTCTCCATTTCTTCCTCGGGACAATCAAAGAAAAGAATGAATTCAGGTACAATCCCTGTCTGCAAAATATGTCCATAGTTATTGTCATTGACAAAGAGCACCCTGCCTGCTTAGGATTAAAACAAGTAGCAATAAAAAAAATTGCATCAATCACCATTTAAAGAATTCATTCATGAGTTTCAAAATAATGTTGTTTTTATGCAAAGAAAAAGTTTGAAACCTTCTGATGATGCTGGAAGTCATAGTAATGAACAGGAAATTAACATTTTCATAGAACCCTGGACTACAATATTGTCCTCTATCTTGACTTTTTTCAAGCTACTGAAAGCTTGTATAAAATTATAAATGAAAAACATTTTTTGTTGTGGTCAATAACACTTACCCAGCACCATTGAAATCCATCAAAATGACAATAAGGGCCAAATGAAGGAGGAACTTAGATCTTGCATACCAAGTTACCAACACATGAATTGCAGCAAAGTGAAGAATATAATACTATATATTATATGTTTTCCCACGTGACATGGAATACTGTCAATGCATAGTTAAACATTCAGTAATCTAGCTGTCAAACTAGCACTCAATACTCACACTTGCTGGGTATCCATGTGGTCACTACCACGCAATGGGTCCACATCCAAAGCATAAATAGTGCCCCAGTTCTGTCAAACATATCCATCTCCATGCCACCTACCATTGCCTAAAATACGATAGGGAGTAATTCTCTTGCTTCAGAATAAATTTTTTAATACTTTCCACCCTTTTGTAACTATGCCTTTGGATAAAAGGAGATAGAACATATATTGTATAGAACAAGATTAATCCTTACCAGGTGTACATTTGACTTATCTCTAATGAAACAACCTCAAAAAGTTGAACAAATGCATGTAACTTCATATTTGGATTCACATTACTTTGATTCCTTCAAAATGTAAGTTCAGGGATAAAATACTTACAACTCGTTCAAATGCTGCACGGTTTTCTTCATTTCGAGGAAATCCATCAATCAAAAACTTATCATTCTCACTTTCTCGCATCGCCCTTTGCAAGAGCTTAACTGTAACTTCTGATGGAACGATCTTTCCCTCCTTTATCATATTCTGAATCATTGTTCTGAAACACAAAACATATGTGTACATTCACCAAAAGTAGAAATTCAATGCAAGTAAAAAAAGCAGGCTTTCAGATAAAATATTATTTTGAACTAGGAGTGTTTCTAATCAAACTTGACAATGGAGAACCAGATAGTTACCCATTTTCAGATCCTGAGTTAATCTCAGCGCGCAACAGGTCTCCAGCACTAAGATGCGTAAATCCAAATTTTTCAACAATCTTTGCACACTGAGTACCTTTTCCACTACCTGGACCACCTGAAGACAGAAGTTGGCAACCAATAGTAAATCTCAATATTTTGATATTTGAAGTAATATTAAAATCATAGAGCAAGACGTGGCCACAATGCAGTGAATAATTATATAAAAGAATTCATCGAGTTTCAATCTCATCAGGCACATCCTATTCTAGTGTTGCTGATTTGTCTTTCAACGTCTTTTGACAATTTACTGCAGACAAGAATGAGATAACAATACTTAATGCAATAGACCACTTGAAGTCCACACCTAACATCACTATTTGAGATTTCAAAGCTTTTACAAAAATTAAAAAATTGAAGTATAAACTTGACTCAAATCTGCAACTATATTTGAAGTATATAGCATGGTCAAAATGCTGGAAACCCCTATTAGAACAAATATTTTCTAACATCACGTCCTAAAAAGAGGTTGCCAAACTGTTCCAAATCATGCAGTGTAATGCAGAAACTTGTCATATTGACGTATTTAATGCAAACAAAACTTGGCAAGCTATCAAACAGCAAGAGAGAAAAACATTAAATTGCACTAGCTGTATCCTGGAATTCATTTTTTCTGGAAATTTTCCCTACTAGGTGTTAAATTTAGTGATCAGATAAGTGCACAGAAAATTAATTCAAAATCAGACACAATAACACAGCAGATACCCTGGGAAAACCCTCCTCTTGAGGGAGAAAAACCCAGCAACAATATATCTCTTATTTATTGAACAATAAATGAATCTCCTTTACAATAGAGGCCAATCATGCGCATCAAACTGATACAATATAAGAGACAGTATGATGAAGATAATATCAACAAACAATAATATTGATCTTCTCTTGAACTCGATCTGCCTTGTATATAATTCGCACCAAGAATGTGTATAGAATTTGCGCCAAAGAATGATATACTGAAGTGTAACGAAATGAACTGAACTGCATACTAAACAACAATGTTTCATTGAATATATATACACCACGAATAGAAGAGACATGTCTTTCCAAAAGCATGTCGGCCTTGTAACAAAAATCGCGCCTCCTCCAAGATCGCGTCTCTTCAAGGTCGGCCTCCAATAACAAATGTATCTCTTCATTCATACGTGACTCTTTGTTAAATGTAATTAATGTCGGCTTTAACAAATAAGGATGACTCTTCAAAAATCGTGCCTCTTGAATACTCAATAAATTAAATAGACGCAGGCTACTAATTTAATTTATCATTACAAAGGAGATCGCTAGAAGAATGCTACAGACGCTGCTCAAATAACATCAACACTCCCTCTCAGCTAAGGAGTATACTTCCAGCTGCACAAGAAATATCACCTCAACGTGATGTCCATCACATTGGCTACAACCAGATGTAAAAAAAGAATCACCTCAACATGATATTAGATATCGCCTCAACACGATATCAACCATAATGGCTACAACCAATCTATGGTAAAAGATAAATATCACCTCAACGTGATATTGGATATCGCCTCAACACGATATCTACCATAATGGCTACAACCAATCTATGGTAAAAGATAAATATCACCTCAACGTGATATTGGATATCGCCTCAACACGATATCTACCATAATGGCTACAACCTATCTATGGTAAAAGATAAATATCACCTCAACATGATATTGGATATCGCCTCAACACGATATCTACCATAATGGCTACAACCAATCTATGGTAAAAGATAAATATCACCTCAACGTGATATTGGATATCGCCTCAACACGATATCTACCATAATGGCTACACCATACTATGGTAAAAGATGAATATAAAAACAAGGAATTTCACCTCAAACTTCTCTCGCAGAGAAGGACTCAAAGAAAGGCTCACTGATAATGAGACTCTTTCTCAGTTAAGGCTGGATTCTCCACCATACCAAGCTTATCTCGAAAGTATACAAACTTTATCCTGGAGAGAGGCTTGGTGAGAATATCTGTCGTCTGCTCATCAGTGCTGATGTACCTCAACTGTACAGCCTTCCGCAGTACCATATCTCTGATGTAGTGGTACTTGATCTCAACATGCTTCGTTCTGTCATGGAACACAAGATTGACAGAAAGCTTCACGCAACTCTGATTGTCACAATGAATGATGGTAGGCTCCATTGATTGTCCAAACAATCCTGCAAGGAGCTTACGAAGCCACACTGCTTCCCGAGTTGCCATACAAGCTGCAATATATTCTGCCTCTGTTGTACTTAATGCTACAGATGACTGCTTCTGCTACACCAGGAAATCATAGTAGAACCAAACTGAAGCAACAACCGAGGTGCTCTTTTCCGTAACACCTTGTCAATCAGAAAAACCATGTAACTCCAAGTCTGCATCAAGTATACCTCAACCCATATCCAACTGTGCCACGCAAGTATCTCAAGATATGTTTAGCTGCAACAAGATGTATTTGTCTCGAATCACACATAAACTGGCTAAGTGCACTCACTGCATAGCAAATATCGGTCTAGTGTTAACTAGATACATCGGGACCCAATCAACTGTCAGTACAAAGTAGGATCCACCAAGTCTGAACTATCTGCAGCCTCCTTCAATTTATGTAGATTGGTCTCCATAGGTGTAGACATGGATTTGCAATCCATCATGCCAAATCTCTTAAGTATATCAATGGTGTACTTTCCTTGACTTAGAATCATCTCATCGGTTTGGACTTCTAAACCAAGGAAGTAATGCATGAGCCCAAGGTCCTTCATCTCAAATTCTGAAGTCAACTCCTTCTTGCACTCGAGAATCAGGTGATCTTCTCCAGTAAGGATCAAATCATCAACATATAAAACCAATATTAATGCATCGCCATTGATTACTTTGAAGTAGAGATTTGAATCAGCATCATTCTTCAAGAAGCCCAAACTAGATAGGTACCGATCAATCCTTTCGTACCAAGCACGAGGAGCCTGCTTAAGACCATACAAGGCCTTCTTCAACTTACACACATGTGACTCCTTCCCATGAACTTCAAAACCATCAGGTTGCTCGATGTAAACTTCTTCCTCAATTACGCCATTGAGAAAAGTTGTCTTCACGTCCATCTGATGAATCTTCCATCCTCTCGATGCAACAATGGCAATGATAGTTCTAACAGAAGTGTAACGAGCGACAGGAGCAAATGTTTCTTCGTAATCAACTCCCTCTTTCTAAGAAAACCCTCGAGCCACAAATCTTGCCTTATACTTCTCAATGCTCCCATCTGCAGCATGCTTGATTTTGAAGAGCCATTTCGAAGATACCACTGATTTGCTCTTAGGTCTAGGAACAATGTCCCAAACATCATTCTTCAGAATTGATTGATACTCCTCTGCCATTGCATCTCTCCAAACTTGATGACTGGAAGCTTCTTCAACACATGAAGGCTCTGAATCAATAATCTGACTCATCAAGGCAACATAATTGAAGAACTTATGAGGCCTTTTACTTTCTCTGAATGTGCCTCTAGGAGCTACAAAACTTTCTGCCTCTTGCATAGTACGCCTAGCCCATAGAGGTCTCTTTCTTCCAATGACAATATCAGTAGGCCCATCAGTAGGCTCCAAGGGTTCAACAGGATCAGCATCTTCTTTTGGTTCAACAGTCTCCCTCTGAATCTCAGGAGTATGGTCAACTTCCATATCCTAAGGAGACTCTTCGTTATTGAACTCCATGTGAGTGCGCTTGGATCTCCTAAATGCAATGTCTTCCTCAAAAGTAACATCCCTACTGATCTCGATCAACTTTTGTCCTGGAATGTAAATTCTGTAGGCTTTAGATGTCTCGCTATAGCCCACAAGGATACCCTTCTTGCCAGAAGGCTCCAACTTAGTTCTCTTCTCCTTCGGAACATGGATATAAACAGGACATCCAAAGATTCTTAAGTGACTAACTTCAGGCTTCTTCCCTGTGAAGGCTTCTTCCGGATTTATATTCTCCAAGACCTTGTGAGGACTTCTATTCTGCACATATACAGCTGTCCTGGAGGCTTCTGCCCATAAGAGAGTCTGCAAATCTTGATTATGAATCATGGCCTTTGTTGCTTCCATGATTGTCCTGTTCTTTCTTTCTGCAACACCATTCTACTGAGAATTATAGGTAACACAGAACTCCCTCTTAATCCCTGCATCAATACAAAAGTCTAGAAAACTACCAGAGGTGTATTCTCCAGCATTGTCAGATCTAAGGACCTTAATTCTTTTACCAGAAAGATTTTCTACTAAGGCTTTGAACTCCTTAAATCTAGCTAATACTTCCTCAGACTCTTTAGACCTCAAGAAATAAATCCAAGTCTTCCTAGAGTGATCATCAATAAACAGTACATAATACAAAAATCTGCTCGAAGACGGAACAGACATAGGATCACATAAATCTGAATGGATGAGATCTAAAATACTCTTAGATCTATTTTCACTACTATGAAAGGTGGCTTTTACATTCTTACCTAGAGCGCACCCCTTGCAAGTGCCTTCATGCTCCTTGTCGAACTTAGGTAGACCTGTCACCATCTTCTCCATAATAGGCAAGGCACGGAAGTGTAGATGCGCCAATCTTCGATGCCAAAGATCACATAGAGAAGAAGTATCATGAACTAAGGCTTGTAGAGGACGAGTGCAAACCTTGTAAAGACTTTCATGTCTAACTCCAATAACTTGAGCATCCTTGAAGCTAGAGTTCTCCATCCATACAAGAACTTTGCCTTTTGAGAAGGCAATTTGATATCCTTTATCTTCGAGGGCTGAAATAGAGATGAGATTGCGCTTGATCCCCGGAACATAAAGAACATTGCTCAACTGAAGTGTGATGCCTAAATCCAAATGGAGAGTAGAGGTCCCAATCCCTTTCACGGTGTAACTAGCATCATCTCCAATGATAACATGTTCCAAAGAGTCTTTCTTCACCAAGCTTGATAAGTGCTCCTTGAACCCAGTGATGTGACGAGAAGCACCACTGTCAATCAACCACGTGTTGGTGTCGGTGGCAACATTGCTTGACAAGACTAAGCAAAACAGATATTCATCCTTTTGTGGAGAAACATTCTCTACATCTGCAACGGAGGCTTGATGCTTAGGTCTGTCAGGGCAATGTTTGGCAAAATGACCAAACTTGTCACACCTAAAGCATTGAATTTTAGACAAGTCTCGCTTCTTCTTAGAAGGGGGAGCATCATCATTTCCTTTATCATGATTCCTCTTGAAGTGACCCTTCTTTCCACCTTTTCCTTTCTTCTTCAAAGCTTGGGCTGCAAGAACATGGATTTCTTGATTAGAAGAACTTGAGCCAACACCTCTAGCCACCAACCTTGATTCCTCTTGGATGCAATCGGCCCTCAAACGATCAAACTTCGGGAGTTTGGACCTCGCACTAATTCCTTGAATATAGGACTCCCAAGATAATGGCAAGCCGTTGAGTGCAAGCATTGTCAAATCTTTATCTTCAACCATATGGCCAATTGTGGAGAGTTGATCCCTCAATTCTGCAATCCTCATGAAGTAGGCGATCACGGTCTCTCCTTTCGTCATCTTTACATGATGAAGTTGTTGCTTTAGTGCAAGAGCCCGGCTGGTGTTGTTGATTTCATACATTTCTTCCAAAGATTTGAACATCTCCCTCGCAGTCTTCAACTTAGAAACAATAGGGACAATGTGGTCTTTAACGGAGTCAACTAGCAACTTCTTTGCTTTGATATCTTTCTTCCTCCATTGCAACTTCTCTTCTTCCTCTTCAAGTTCGGGAACCTTGGTCTCCGCAAATTCAACCAAATCATTCTCCTCTAATGTAAGCATGATTCGGAATCTCCATGAGGTATAGTTAGAAGCTCCATCGAGTCTATCCTCGATCTTCAATCCGTTCACCATCTTGAATGATGTATAGATAGACAAGAACCTTCAACAAAGAATAGAGTAATGCTGTGAAAGCATGAATCTAATCACGATCTTCTTCACACCCGCTCTGATACCATGTTAAATTTAGTGATCAGATAAGTGCACAGAAAATCAATTCAAAATCAGACACAATAACACAGCAGATACCCTGGGAAAACCCTCCTCTTGAGGGAGAAAAACCCAGCAACAATATATCTCTTATTTATTGAACAATAAATGAATCTCCTTTACAATAGAGGCCAATCATGCGCATCAAACTGATACAATATAAGAGACAGTATGATGAAGATAATATCAACAAACAATAATATTGATCTTCTCTTGAACTCGATCTGCCTTGTATATAACTCGCACCAAGAATGTGTATAGAATTCGTGCCAAAGAATGATATACTGAAGTGTAACGAAATGAACTGAACTGCATACTAAACAACAATGTTTCATTGAATATATATACACCACGAATAGAAGAGACATGTCTTTCCAAAAGCATGTCGGCCTTGTAACAAAAATCGCGCCTCCTCCAAGATCGCATCTCTTCAAGGTCAGCCTCCAATAACAAGTGTATCTCTTCATTCATACGTGACTCTTTGTTAAATGTAATTAATGTCGGCTTTAACAAATAAGGATGACTCTTCAAAAATCGTGCCTCTTGAATACTCAATAAATTAAATAGACGCATGCTACTAATTTAATTTATCATTACAAAGGAGATCACTGGAAGAATGCTACAGACGCTGCTCAAATAACATCAACACTAGGTACACTAATACATTGAACCTATTTCCCTAGAAATAACTACCAACAGTAAATACAACTTTCAACTGCAAAAAGGTACCAACCTATGAAGATCCACCATATCACAACAGCAATGCTTTTCAGTTTTCTCAACTCAAGAATTTCAAAGTCGACTTACCAGAAACACACATTTAGAACTTCAAAAGTGACGAATGCCAAAAATGCCACATCATCATCATGAGATCCTCTAAAGTTTTTGTATTTTGTTACAGCAATACCATACCAGTAGGATACCTAGCATAATTTTCCCAGTCTGAACGTTTACAAATCTTTGTCATCTGGTACATTTCAAAGCCATTCGAATTGTCTAGTAACTGAAAATAGGTGGAGTGACTCTGTATTATAGATCTGATAATTCATTACTGATGCCTTAGTTCAAGTAAGACATCTCATTGAACATCAAAGGCAATAAAAAGTTGATTGTTTGTAATATGTGTCTACCCTGGAAACTGTAAGCTTTGTCCTCTTTCATTATGAAGTCAGAAACAAAACAGAAATAAAATCTTGATTTTTCTAAAATGCTGTTATTATGTCTTCTCTATTTGTCCTGGCATCAGAGCCAGAGGTTACCAAACAGTTGGACCTTCATCACAGCACAGGGTATTCCTTGTCCTTTTGAAGATTATGTTCCTCCGTAAGCTTATGTTCCTAGAACTGACAAGGAGGAGTTCTAAATCTAAGTTGGTCAGAATCAATACACAAAAGCAGAACCATCAATTTTGGCACCATTGCTAGAGTCAGGTGCTAGAAAACTTGACTGGTAATTTCTCAAGAACAGGATGCAGATATTTTTAAGACTAATCTGAGTTACTATTCAATGGTTGTGGCATCTGTGCTAAGGATATTGCAGAACCGCTGAGAATGCTGAGAAAGAGATCATCGCCAATGGATGTTTGTCTACAAGCTCTACAATTAGCCAAAGAGCAGAGAAGACTTGGATTCATTGTAGAAGGTTCAAAACTAAGATGCATATTGATTCTTAACCTGGGAAAATGGAAAAGGGGAAGAAAGGGAAAGAAACACTTACTAGTTTCTATACATAAAGTGCCAAATTCGGTGTATAACCACAGAGAAAAAATCTAATACAGCTCTGTGCAACAGCAAAGGAAATGATGGCTGAGCCTCAAAATAACTTTTTTTATATTCCTGATAGTCTACAAATATAGCTCAAACAAGTATCCAAGCTAACTGATACTAATACTTAGCTCCTTATGAGCAATCCCAAAACAACTTAAGACAGCCCATAACAATAAAAGGTTCCAGGCCATGTTAAGATGCAAACATGAATATAAAATAATAAAATGACACATTAATACAGTGTTTCTTCAAGTTTCAAGGATGGCAAAAAAATATTCTGGATTTTGGGGATGGCAAGGGAGCATCTAATAAATTAATGTATAAAATTAATATTTGAAATTTTGAAATACAAACAGATCAAAATTAAATAATAACATAAACAAACCAAAAGAAGCTGAAATTTCAAAGAGTAAGTACAATCAGTTCACTGATTCCCTAACCCATTTGATAGACCCATAATCATGAACATAATATGAAACATGATTTATATTGAGAGATGCCAAAAAAAGGAAATGTTTCATCATGCATTGTACATAGGTAACAAGAAGCTCAGAAACTGAAGTCATCTTTGGATTGATATCAAAGAAACTGCTCCTCTTCCTTTTTCCTCTTCTCCTCTTTCCCTCCTCCAATGGACATGGATTTTAAAATTTTTAATTGGGTTGGGGAGGCCTTTGTGGGCCACCCTTTAGGGCTTTATTCATTTTATGATGTTTCTTATTTTTGTATGCTTTGATGTGGAGGATGCCCTGAAGTCTCAGGGATGACCAAGTGATGTCAGGACGTTCATGGACAGCCATTCAATGCCAGAAGTACACAAAAAGACCAAAAGAACAGAGGACATTTAGGGGACATTTTGAGAACATCCCCAAAACTTTCAGAAAAGGATGGGGAGGGAACATCACCTCCAAGTCCCCAAGTCCCTGCGACATTCAGGATGTCACTAAGATCCAGGGGACAGGTCCCCATGGACCACTACATTAATATGAAAACATTTAGTGAAAGATAATATTATATCAAATTTAAGACAATAACATTACCGGCATTCAAAAAGAAAAGAAAAATAATCATGGGCAGCTAGGCATGCCAGGCAAATGTTTTTACATATTTCTATTGATGGTTCACAACTTCAAAGAACTCATGCACAATTGCATGACAAAATGATACACATATAGAAAACAAACAAGGAACAGGGTGCTCCTTTATCACCTGATCACATTGGAGTACCTAAAACTAAAAATATATTATGCAAATTGGAGCAAGGACCTTCCATATTTCAATACTGGCACAAATGCAGACAAAGATATCAGAAAAAACCAAATCCAGCGTTAGAATAATATGAAAATGCAAAAATACTGACTAAATAATCTGAAACCATGTGAAATAACTGAAATTCTTCTATTAGCAATGGAAAAGATCTGCCTAAAAGAATATTAGAAACAGGATGCTTTTAGCCCCATAAATCATGGGAAAAAAGCACCAAGAAAACTCTTAAGGCATATGGCAATTCAAGATGCACAGGAGCAAAGTCTAACCTTCACAAGCTATCATCACAGTTACAACACACAAAATATTCTTAACATGAAAAATACACAAATTCGAATGTGAAAAATACGAAAGTAATTCAGAAAAAGCAGTATTTTTTTATATCCAGTGTGTGTGTGTGTGCACGCATGCATGTATATAAATGATGTATAAATTTGCATGTACATTCTTTACCAGACCTGATGACAATGCCCTTGAATATATTTGAAATATATTTCAAAGCTTGATTGCAACTATCAAAAAGATGGGCATATGTGACAAAGTACTTGGCAGTAAGATGTAATAAGGATGCCTGTCTATACAAACACAAAAGTGGCACTCTTATCAATTGAACAATCACTAATATAGAGCATACAGAGAAACATTTCAAGGAGCAGAATGCCAGTGAGATCATTTGATCAATCAAACAAGGATAGTCTAGCAATTGTTTTATAATGGAATATGGCCTTTACATGGTAGGATTTTGACTGAGAATAAACTAGCTTAGATATCTTAAATACATCTATCTAAAAGACGCCAAGAGATATCAGTCTCAAGACACCTATCTATTCTCAATAACAATTTCTACATAGGCACCTCAGACTGACATCTCTCAGCGTCTTTTAGATAGATGCATTTAAGATATCTATGCTAGTTTATAAAATAGAATTTAATCATCTTAATAAGCAATTTGAATCTCTTTGAAGAATTCCTCAACAAATAAAATATATGTAGATGATTCTTTAATAAATAAAATATAGAATTTACTTTTTTAACCTTAAAAATAATTTTAAAGAATTATTATCTTAGAAGTATTAAAGTACAGCCAATTAATTTAATTAATGAGTAGAGAATGACTAACTTGTGATTTTTGCTCTTGATTATTTCTTCTTTCCTCCTGTAACTAATTTCTAACGCACCTTCTTTCTTCTGCACGCAATCCGTAATTATTTTCTACCACACCTTCCTTCTGCTATCAATTGATTTAATTGTTTTTGGTTTGAAAAGTTATCGACCAATTTATGTTTTATATATGTGTGTGTGTGTGTTTTAATTATTAATATTGACTTTATCAGCTATGTATTCTTCATAATGTCTTTTCATTATTATTTGAATATATGTTGGCTATTTAATTTTTTTTAAATTGTTTTGTTAGCATGCTTACACCATTACACTCCACCCTATGCTGCCATTGTTGGTTACACCTCTTGGCGTAATAAGCTCACCCATTTTATACAATTTGGACTTCTCAGACCCAAAACAGAAAAAGGGCTCATAATTATACTCAGGCTTTCGATGACTGGTTCAGTGCCTCGACTGTCCTTGGAAACTATGGTTGCCACCTTTCACCAGTGGAAATGCTCTAGATGAATCCAAATTAACTGATGAAGCAACATTTAATAATAGTAATCCACGAGCCACTAAAAGGCCAAGCATAAAAAAGGTAAACATGATAAAGAATAAATAGATACCACTACCTCCACCTCCCATTTCTAACCCAAATTTTGATGGGCAACTCAGTGAAGGCTGGTGCGAGGCACATGTAAGAGGCAATAAAGGGTCCTTTCTTGGGGCCTCGCCTTTACTCTTCACCAAAGGAACTAATAATGAAGCAAAGGCTATGCCTCTAATGGAGGAATTGAAACCAATGACTTTGTTAGCCAATGAAGGAATCAACCAAAAGCCTATAAGCTATGACTATAGCACATGTATCAGAAAATGGGAGGCCCCTAAACAAGGATATAATATAGAGCATTCAAAAGGACAAAGCAATGATTACTGGAGGTGAATGTTCTTGAAAGGATAGATTGGAAAGACTCTAATAGACCTTGATTGAGAAGGAAGGTATTGGTATCAAAATATAGAGTACCATTTGTTATCTAATTTTTGGGCCCCCTCCAAAATCATGCTTCTCCTTCGAAATTTTGGCTAAGTCATACTCTAGCGATGTTCTGGGTGTCTGTTATAACTCTAG
This sequence comes from Sequoia sempervirens, assembly GCA_007258455.2. Classification (NCBI taxonomy): domain Eukaryota; kingdom Viridiplantae; phylum Streptophyta; class Pinopsida; order Cupressales; family Cupressaceae; genus Sequoia; species Sequoia sempervirens. Next base: position 108,379,151 of record VDFB02047230.1, read on the forward strand.
CGGTGATTTACTAAGTTATTCTAACTCACCCTTTGCCCGCTCCTTAAAGCTTCATGTGTGTTTGGAACTATCGGCAATGTTTTGCTCAATTACTTGAACTTTTTAAATTCTCGCCCGGTCTATTTTTAAGCTTAAACAGTGCGGGCGGTGTGTTACAAAGTTTGTCCAACTCCCCACTTACCTCTCAGAAAGAAATTGTAGTCTCATTAAGGTGCGAGCGGTGTTTTGTAGCCTAAGATGAACTCGGGCGATGATTTATAAGGTTATGTGAACTACCCACCTCCCCACTCGCATGACTGTTCCTTTTCAAATTTTTGAAAAGCGGTTATATTGAGGCAATGACATGAAAGTTGACACGTGCCTACGCGACATAGGAGATGCATTTAATGTTTATCTACTAGCACACTTCTCGCAGGAATTAAAGGGGAAAATCGTGCCAAGGACAAACATTCTTTAGCTACAACACTCAATCTGGGAGACGCGAAGAAAAAGGAGCACGCCAATGCAGACCTCATCCTCAGAATCCGGGCTCATTCTGAGGTATTTCTATTCCTATCTCCTCCTTATGAACATGTAGTTTCTAAGTTTATCCTCCCCTGTATTGTGAATTACCTGGGGAAAATCTATTCAAACCCTAGTAGCCCAAAAATGGTCAGAATTAAGTGTCAAGGGTATGAATATGTCATTAGGTTAACATGTGAAATGCCGGAAATAGGAGATACTAAGCTAGGGCCAATAAATTTAAGTGAGCTTAAAGAGAAATTCAATGCTCCCAACCCACCACCTATCATGCAGAGGGTGATTGAGAGTGGACTAGTAGAAGCAGCCACCTTTCCCGTAGCTGTCTAGTGTCCAAAATTGATTTTAGAATGCACAAGGCATTACAATGCCTAGATGCAGGAAATAAGAACTGAAGATAACTAGTTAGTAGTTAAAATCCAAAGAGCCAACTTTGCCATGCTTAAAAATTCCTAAAAAAGAACCCTACTCGCCCATGGACTTTACCAATGCTCAAGCCGAGTTTTCCTTCAAGAAGGGGTACTACCAAAATATAATGGCAAGGAATTGGTTGGCAAAACCAAGAGGAGGAAAATCTCAATTACCCCGAAATTTACATAGGAATCATTTTGCAGAAGAGATATCCGACATGATTTTGTTGCTTCACAAAGCTCGGGGAAATGAAGACACTTTTGGTTTCCAAGAATGGATGTATTTCTTCATACAAATTGTACTGGGGGGAACAAGATTTCTACACTAGGCGACACTTATTAGTCACAGGCTACACAATCAACTAGCTCATTTTCAGGTTAATGGGCATTCTTCATGTCCTCTTATTTGATCTACGCATTGCAAATACCAGGCCTTGGCCAGGCTTGAGGCCAAGCAACCTTCCTCACGACCAAGTACCTATTTTTGAGTATCTTGATAAGCTACAATTGCATAAGAGTTTTCTTCATCACCGAAGGATATCAAACACATTCACTATGAGGATGACAAGAGACTTACAAGGGAAATGGAAATGTGGTTTTCGCCTGAAGCTATGCAGTTTGTTAACTACTATGGTAGTCATTTTATTCAATTTCAGAGATTCTCTTACATTAGGGTGGGTGGTTTTACTGGTTTTCCAATTAAACTCCCGAGGCACCCTGAGGACAAGTTTGTAATGATTGAATTTTGCAAACAGTTGGCTGATGTCAACAAGAGATGCCAGGAATGAAGAAGGGTGACCGTCCAATTCCTAGTTGGATTTGGCCCCTACACATGTGAATCCATGACAAACGCCCTTAATGTGGAAAAGGAGATTTCCAAGTATAATTTGTGAACTTATGATTAACGCTTTCCTTTTGACCTCAAGGATTATGTCAAAGATAATTTGAAGTTAGGTCCAGGTTTTCTTCATTTGCCTACTCTGGAGGACTATTGGGCGGATTGCTTTGACGAATTTGATATGAGGAAGAGAAGTTGGATAAGACTATCTTTGAGGCAGATTATTACCTTTAATTTGAGTTTTGGTGTGCAAGGCATTGAGGATGATGGGTCAGATTTAGTGGACCCAATTTTTATAAAATTAATAGTCAGCCAACCTATTCTTGCTATGGACTAGAGTAGTAAAGAGAAAGAGACCATTGAGGCTAGAACTATCGATGTCTTGGAAAGAACTCAAGAATGGGTCACCAAGAAAAAGATAGAGCAATCTCGCCCCAATACCAGATCACAAAATACTCAATTGGTGGGAGGCAACAATTAGTCTTTTGTAATTGCAGGAGCTTCTGGTGCTGCTCCACAACCATTACAATCTAGGGCTCAAGGCGATGACGATGAGGAACCTCCTAACAAGGATATGCTTCAACCAACTTGCGGGGAAGATCTCCCTAATTTACCCATTCTAGAACAAGAAAAAGCGGATGAGGGAGGGGCAGATATTTTAAAGAATATTGATATTAGCTCTACTTCTCCATCACCTCAATCATCACCTAACAGAGAAGTTGATGAATCTTTAAGACAGAGACCTTCGCCACACCCATTACAAGATGCTCAGACTAATACTCCTCCCACCAATAGGGTACTTTTTGGCTCCTCCAGTTCCAAGGTAGCCAATGTCCCTAATACTCCTGTGTGGTTAGAAGACACTCTATCCAAAAAAAGAAAAGCAATGCAATTGGATCTCCCGAAGCAGGACATGGTAGGGCAATTACTCCAAAGAACCCCAAAGCCAAAGAAGTTAAAAACTACTGCTCGGTTAATTGATGATATTGGATCAGGAAACTTACGCCTGGAAGTAGCATGTCCTACTACACAAAAAGAGGTCAATCAAGCCACGGCTAGTGATTTTGACACATTGACAGGATCGATCTAGGACCTCCTACAAGAGATGGTGATGTGAAAAAATTTCAAATTTCTGCAGCAAGAATGGTGGAAAGATCAAAGAAAGATAAAGAGAGTAAAGATGAATTGAAAAGGAAAATCCAAGTCTTGACTAATTGCCTGAGATTAGTTTTCGATATGCCACCTCAACCAATATCCCAAGCTGAGTCATTCTCTAACCCTTTGGCTTTAGTGGGAAAGGAGGCAGTGAGTAGAATGAAAAGCTACAAGAATTTTGGTAAGGCTATGGAAGAATGGAGTGTTGGATTTTTCAAGAAAGGCAACTATATCATCTTTGAATCCCTCAGGTGTCTGCAAAGGGTGAATGCTTCAAGGTTGGAGATTCAAGAGGGGATTATTGTTGTGGGGAAAGAAGAAATAACATGGAATCAGTACATGAACGAAATCAAGGCCATGATAGGCTTTGGGATGGAAAAGCTAGCGGTGAACAGATTATACCCAATGTTGTTGATGGTCGTTGCTTGATTTGGAGTAGCATGGAATGGAGACTACAGGTTGTGAAACAGGGTTCACAAAAGCTTCAGGAAGTATGAGCTGAATGCAATACAATCTTAGAAGAGATTCATACAAACCTTGTTGCTCTTGGATTGCAATCTGATAAAGAAGATGGAAGTGGTGAGAATATTGAAACCTTGAAGGATAGTTTTCAGAAGCAGATTGATGGGATTTTCAACTCACCGTCCTTCGATACAGAACATTTAAGAAAGTTCAGTGAACTAGACCTCATCTTAGCCCAAGCCACAAGTCTCATGAAATCTTACGACCAGAGGATCGAAGTCATTAAAGACAGCCAACTAGCATGGAAGTTACGAATGGGAAACATCACCATCCCAAACCACAAAGAACTTCCACACATCATCAAGGCCTTCCAAACCTTGCGGAAACAGCTTGCCACGTCCACGAACCAGGAAGTGAAGTGCCATTGGCCTAGTTTCAGTTATTTTATTTCTTGAAAAGACTTTAAATTTAAAAATTAGTTTTGGGCAAAGAGGCAGTTACTCAACCTGCTTTATATATACGTATTTATCTTCAACTATATTTTCTCTCTAGACATCATTTTTTGAAAGACTTGGTATTACGATATACATTTTACTATGAATTGAAATCTCTATCTGTTTGTGCGCATTTAGCTTACAAAGATAACGAGTATTCTTAAATCTGTGTTTGAGGTGTATCTGGATGTTTATGCTTCCTTGCGCGTTGGTATATGCATCATCTTTAATATTTGATTTCATTTTGCAAGTAATATTGGGTCTGTGTTTTGTTATTACATCCTACGCAGTTGGTCTTTGTGCCAGTATTTTATAGTCTGCTTTACATTCGCTAGTCTTTGTGTCAGCTCTTTTTATAATTCATTATATGCTCACTGGTCTTTGAGCCAGTCTCTTTAGTATTATTTTCCTGCACTTAATATTAGGAATTTTCCTTTATTAAGTTGGCCTTTCCTGCTTTCAGGTTAAAAGCATATCCTGGTTAGTTAGGAATAGGATATACAAATTCATTGCATATCTTATGAGGGAGCTGTACCTCCAAAATTCAGAGGAAATTCACAAATGAAATTGTGAACTTTCTAGAGCTGTTGGAAACAATCGCACCTCTCAAGGCTAAATAACTCACTATTTCTCAAGGTGCCCAATCTGTTAGCCAACACCATTGAAGGAAAGAGTGCCCATGTCTTAGTCCTCCATCAACAAAATGATGTCTCACACCTGAACATAATCATCACCCCAGGATTACCACTAAAGTATGGAGGCATATGTATTCATCTCAAGAGTGTTGTCAGTGTGCATATTAAGTTTAACCATTCTAAGTGAAGAATTACCCAAGGTCAGGTTCAAAATCGGAATACAGGTGAGGGAAGACGTGATGAAGAAGAGAGAGATTAAACTACCAGGGAAATTTTCTGATAGAAGATTAAGGAAAATCTATTACAGCAAAGACCCGGGACATAATTGCTATGATCAAGGAAATGCTTGGCAGTTACTGGAAAGAAACAGAGGATGACGATTGAATGCTTCACTCATTGCAGGCATTACCAAGATGGCCATGTTGTTGCAAGAGGAAAAGCTGTTTATTTGGATAATAGCAAGGGTTCTGAAAACAGATACTATTCCATCATTGTTACAGGTTTTGGAAGGTTCTAAAGATAAGAGAAAGTAGCAGAAGAGTAAGGCAGTAGCTCTGAAAGGAAATCAGGATCACTTGTGAAGTTCAAGTCAGTCCGAAAGAGAGCTTTGAGGCTTGTTTGGCATCATCATACCAATCTGGTTAAATAATTCAGGAATCTGTGCATGTACATTGCCAAGATTGACAAGGAACTTCTGGTTCTAAGCTATGGCCCACTTGCACCACTAAAACAAGCACTCCTCCCCATGGAACTTGGGGCCAGGAAACACTTCAAAAGAAGCATGGTCTGCCCAATTGCAGTCCTAGGAAGAACCCCCTGCCCAGTTGTAGTCATAGGAAGAACCCCCTCCCGGATGTTGATGTCAAAGAATCTACAACAGACCAATTATGTCCAGGAGGATTAGGTGGCCGGTCATACTCTGCAAGATGAAGTCAAGTATTCTATAACTGATGGAGACAGTTATAAGAACCAAATTATTTTCTGTACAGAGCAAGGCAGATATAAAATACAAATAATTTTACAATACCAGCTAAAATCTTCTAATCACCCAAGTTGTTGAAAAGAAACTAACAAAATCAAAAACAAAAGAAATCAAATTTAAATGCTGAAGTTACACTAAATTGCTTGGATTAAGATATCATCACAGCATATATTGCTATGAAAACCAGAATGAATTCTATATAGTGAAGAATCTAACAAAACAGAAAAAGAAAAATGGACTTTGGATGCTACAGTTACCCACAAAACTAAATCACACATGGATTAAGATATTGTTATCTCACATATTGCTAGAAAGACAGAATAAATCTTGTATAGTGCATAGTTCATTGAATGCTTACCCAGTACAAAAACAACATACAGCTTTTTCTCCACACATTCATCTCCATTCTCTTTCTGTAATCAAAAACAGTTTCTTCAACTTTCATTATAGATAAAACTTTTACCATCTATCATATGGTTAATAAAAGGGAGCTCTACTTTCAGAACCAGTAGTTGATCTGAATGCAGGAAACAACATCTTTCCTTCTTCTGTGGATAAACAAGAATCCTAATGGATTGAAAGCTACATAATAGTAAAACATGCCCTCACCTGCTTATTTCAGTGAACAACATTGAGAAGTGGGTAACAATACAAACATGAATGAGACTATTAAAATCTAGCAATTGTACCTTCTCCAATACAGGAACTTCGGTCAAAGCAGTGGCCATGAAATTTAACCTAAGTATACCAAGTTCTGCCTGCAAAGAACAGTACAAGAGTCAAAGGTCAAATGAAATACAACTGCAGTAAAAGAAAGAAAACATCAGGTAAAACTGGTGAAGCAACTAGGTTAACTTCATGGAACTTGATCCAATAAAATACAGATTAGTAGGGATGACAATTACATCCATGACTGGATTGCAAGCACTGGGAATGGATCTTTTGTAAGCTATGAGTAGATAGATGGACCAATTTTACAGTCAACAGCCATGGTTGATACAGAAGACCACCACATCCACTGGCCATACTCCACACCATAGCCAGGAAGGAAGCATATAAAAAGAAACCACAAATATGCTGGACTATAAATATTATGAGTATGCCTAATAAACATCATGTCAACAAGGATGTCACTAAAACCATTGCTAAGACTACATGCAATTTCCTGGGAATCTTGCCAGCTTTCAATTACGAGGTCTCAAAGTTATTGATTTAACAGGCTCAGACATAAGAAGTAGCCTTCCAATTTATCATATTCATAACTCCACAGTATAGCCATGAGAGAACATTTAAAGGATTTAAAAATAAGTACTGACTATTAGATAAATTATCCCTGGGATATATAAATAACCACTATTAAGTTATATAAGTTACAACATATGTTGCAAAAAGATGACAGTCATTCTCAAATCTGAATTAGCAATTTCAGACATTTAATACATAAAACTGATATAATGTTCCAACATTCTCATTGCCAGTCACAAGCCAGCTAGAGTTTACCAAAACTCAGAGCTAGATATTTGACAAAACCAGAAACAGATGTCTTGGTTTCATGCATCACTAATTCCAAGCATGGTTTTCATAAAATTCCAATAAAGTGTATTAAACATCTAGTACTAGTGAATTCAAATGACTTACAATAATGAGATTTTAGGGACAACCTGGCTGATTTCTACAAAACTGCTACCCTGGCAGAGCAGGATATTGCTGCCAAAGGCTTGAAGAAGGGTTTCCTTGTTAACCTGCAAGTGTTTTTTTAGCTACTTTCAAAACCATTGCAAATGCTGTACCATGAAGACTAGAAGTTTTAAAATGTCACAGATTGCAAGATACAAATCCTAACACACCGATCCCATTCACTTTAACAAAGCAATCTAATAAGCTTTAGGATCTCTCTAAAAATGGCCTTTATAATTCAATTTGGCAACAATTGTGTTCCATATCAAGCCCTAGAAAACCTTCAAATTATAAAATAAAAGAATGGTTACAAAGTGAATGAAAGGTGGATCCTGAATAACTGCAAATCAAATGGTAGAAAACCTTCCAATCTCATGACCAGAAAAAATGACAGCAAAGCAAATGAAGAACACCTTGCAATCTCATAGGTCTACAGAATTTAAGATAAATAAATCAAGGAAAGATCATGTTCAGCATCAAAGCAACACTTTAATAACTTCAACAACCAAAAATCATTAGTAAAGCAGATGATTGTATAGAGCTTGAACAATTTCAAAAGTAAACCCTAGAAAAAGTCATAATTTTTTAGGCTGGAAGAATAAATATTGAAGCAAATGGAATGCAGGATTTGTATATCTGCCTAGACTAAGAGACTATTCAGATCCAGATCTACTTGGGCTAGCTGGTATCCAAAAGACTTAGGTGTCAACCCCTGTTCTTCTGCACCCTACGTGCATTGTTGATGTTAGCTCACTCATATTTTGACAGACAAAGTCAAAGTCCCCATTTAAGAAGCAAAAAATGTACCCAAAACAGCTTTATGTTAAGCTTTGAAATGCTTGACTGAATGAATGTGAGTGCATCCTAATTGCAGATCATAGCATCAAACTAGCTTGGCTGATAAGGGACTGCTATCTACCCTAAAAATAACTGGGGTGCATAACTGGCTAACATGGAAACAATTCAGCTGGCATTGTCAAGAAACATGGGACCAAGAAACAACTATAAAAAGTACTTATTAACCTCAATTCAAGCATAAATGAAACGTACAATCATGGAATCCACAGCCTCAATTTAAGCAGGATCCTAATGCTATCAGATTTGAAAGTGAAACTTCCTTTCTGGTTGCAAACAATAGATTAATCCAAAAAAAAAATTGCAAATCCAAGCTCACATTGGCAAAAGAATACATGTACACAAATCAAGACTGAAAAGAAGGGTCCAGTTCAACATCCCACCCACCAATTTCAACCAAATATCTTTCTCAGAGCAAAACGATATCCAATTCCATCACACAAACAGAGCCTCACAAAAAAATTCAAGTCAGAAGTGGGCATGACATAGTAAATCCTCAGATCTAGGCTGGTATAAAAATCTATACGGTTGGGTGATCCAGATCTAGATACTATTAAACAAGTTTCATCTGAGCAAATGAAAATGAACCCAAAAATTACAATTTCGTCAGCATTCAAATTCAGATTGGTTAACTTTCATACTTACATCTAAACTACATCTAAAAGATCACCGTGCCCATAACGAGCACGCCTTCAAAAGCAAACAGAAAAAGACAGAATGGACAAAACTATTATACCTGATGTTTAAACGGGGGAGAAGATTGAATATATCTTTGTAAGTCTGAGGAGGAATGGTCAGACACAATGGAATGCAGAAGCAATGATAAACTTCTCAGAGGACGCCACACGCCCATTATTTGCAAAGCTTTCCCTCCTATTTATACCTAAATCGGAATCTGGTGCCCACTTTCAAACGAACCACATTTTCCACAATTTTTCCCCGAACCTGTCCACACATTTTTTTTAATTTTTTTTCGTTGGGGGTGTTTTTATTAATATATTATTATCACATTCTCTAAGGACTGTCATCTTAGGCACTTTTTCTTTTTTTTTGAGGGTTTATTCAAACCTATATTCTTTTCTTCCAATACAAATTTGCGTCTATTACACAGCTCCTTATATTAAGCATATTACAAAGATACATGCACGAGGAATCAGATCGTGAAGTTCCGAGGAGTCAAAGGATGTCATGCAACTTCCATGTTTATGGTATATTCAGTGGGGAATATTTTGAAGAGGAAAAGAATTTTATAAAGTTGGTTGGTGCAACTTCCATTGACATAACTTTTCTTTGCAAATACCTTATGTAACTGCTTTTCCTGGCATTAATTTGGGAGAGTAATTTTACTTTAGAAAAGGTGAACAATAATAAAGGGAATGGTTAAATCTTAAAAAAGAGACAAAAATGCATAAAAAAGTGTTCAAAGATCTTTAGATTAAGATTTTTCACTTTTGATCAAATCTTTATTGCTGATTCAACAATTTGATATAATGATCAAAGTTATGTCAAGCAATCATGTAATATGTCCAGAGTGTTGATGTGATGTTCTATTGATGAAATAGTGTAGTAAAGCTCTTTCATGTATTTCTTTTTGATGTGTCCAATGATTCCTTGATGATAATAAAGAATTAAGATTTGTCATTTTATAGAACATTGTAGCACATAATTCGAGTAGTTTTGCAAGTTAGTTGACTCATAATGATGAGTCGAGAAGGGGTTGACATGGGCTAAATTTGAAAGTTTAGAGGAATCCACACTCATAGAGCTAAACTAGGTTCATTTTCATGTAGCAAAATCAATCCAAGGTGATGGATGGCTAAGATTACATATTAGATCCAAATCCTTGGGATGTGCATGATAGGTTCAATATATTTTGACAACTTTCATATGAAAATGTGTCATTTTGATACTAGTCATTACATATGGACAAACAAGGTGAGTTCAAAATGAAGGGGAAAAGTGCAAAGTGTGCATTTTTCATTGTTATGTTTTGTCTCCACTTTGACTTGCATTTGAACTACTATAAATATGCATGTAAAAATAAAAAAGTAACTAACATGGAAGTAAATATCTCAAACATTCATATGAAGGATACAAATAAGGGTTACTTTTTTGCACACTCCCTCACAATGAGCACTCCATCTTGAAACTTCAAAAATGTCTATAAAGAAATGGTAAAAGTAAAGTTGTGAAAGAGTCACAAAAAAAGGGATAATGTGACTTTGCTTGAAATAGAAATAAGAGGATTATGCCTAGAGGAAAACTAGTACTAGAATTCTACCTAGAGAAACTAATGATAGGACTCCACCTTCTACCTAGAGAAGAACTTGTGATAAGATTTTGTCTATAGTAGAAGTAATAATAAGACTCCACTTGGAATGAAATTAATAGGATTTTCCCTACGACAAAAGTAATACTAGAATTCTTATTGGAGTAAAAAATATGTAATGTCTTTAACAAATATTTATGCAATAAACTAGTATTTAGGGCAAATGTTACTTAAACCCTTTTACAAATATTATTTTTAAATTGGATTTAAATTTTATTAACCAATTTTAGCAAAAAAGCCCAACTTCTCTTCACAAATTTGATATTAACCATGGTAATAACCCTAGCAGTTATTGTAAGGAGATAAATTATAAATTTAAATATTTAGCCCTAAACTTATGAGAATCCAAATTCCACTTCATGAATTTATATGAACCTTAATACCTAGATTAACAAATGAAGCTACTAGATTATAAGTAGATGTTGGAACCCTTTTTATATATTAAATGTGTCTAAAATGCATTCATCTTATAAATTCATGAAGCTAACAAATGACTAATCACAAAATATGCTACATAGAAGTGGATACAACTACATAATTTTTTATGCATATAAACCACAATAAACAACAAAATAACACAAATCTAATGCCATGAAATTGCATTAAACCAGTTTGAAATACATTTGTTGTTGCTAAAACAACAATAGCAACAGAAATACACTCTTAACCCATAATAGCATCTACAAAATATACTAGATTGGATGAAGTTGAGATTATGCGACCATGAAAGCTCATGTGTGACCCACAGTTGAGACCATCCTACCAAGTTAAAGGGTTTAATCCTTATGCATGGGAAACCAAAGGGTTTCTTCCTCTGGTTTTCTATAGGTTTGAGGGTTTATGTCCTCAAATTTGACTATTCAAACACTAGTACTCAAAATAATGTCAACTAGGCTACTAATTTGGAGAATAATTCATAATACCAGAATAAGGAAAACCTTAAAATCTATCTCCATTAGCATTTTTAAACAACTTGGGAAAGAGATCCACCACCACTAGCCATTAATGTCATCAGTATTAATGGCATTCTTTGATCTATGTGCAAAAGGTAGTGAAGAGCCCATAAAAACCTCTAAAATGGAAAGTGAACCTCAATCATTACATTAATGAAACATGGATGTTATCATCCCCCAAGATGTGAGTACACATAAATCTACACCCTTAATTTTGAAAAAAAAAATGTGGGTGGTAAAATCATTTTTAAGAAGTTGTGTGGCCAAACTAGTCATTATGACACTCTCAATTATGTAGGGGTAGGTAAATTGAACAATGTAATTGCTGAGAATGTCAAAGTTTGGGGGTTGAGGGTACTGCATGACTCTTACTACTTGTCAAAATTGAGGATGAGGCATATTAGTACAATGAAGTTTGAATCTCTAACAAGGAAGGGGAAAGGAGTAGGAGTCAAGGGAAAGGGATGTCAAGAAGAATAATTTTGATACTTCAATAGAAATAAGGGAGAAGCAAAGTTGGGAAAAAAGGCATGTCAATATGGTAAATTCTAAAATTTTGATGAGAACCAAGGAGAAATTAAACTTAGATAGAAAGGCATGTTGAGACAATGAACTCCAAAAGTCTAACAATCTAGATACTATTAGAGATATGATTAGAAACACCCTGTGCTTAGAATTTTTGATACCTTTTTTGCTTCAAACACATTAGAAAAAATATAGAGCATGACAATGAACCATACTTAGGCCTTGGATTAGCTCATTGGAGATAGGGATTGGCCCTTTATTCCATAAATACAAGTTGTTGAAAAGGTGACATTACAAGCATGTCCATCCCAAAATTTCTTTCCATCAAGAAACACAAATTCAAGTCTCCATCTCCTCTTGGTTGAAACTCTCTACAATTAGAGACATTATATTTCCAAAGTCCATGCTCATGAAAGATTTTTACTTCTAGAATAAATTGTGTGGATTTTTTTGCATCTACAATGGATGCAAATAAATTTGCACTATTGAATCCAGAAGTAAAAATCTCTCTACAATTACCAATATTCCCTAATTCCTTCGCATTGGCATCCCTTGTAGCTAGGTTCCTCCAATGAACTTGATATTTTGTGATTTCTCATTTTCTTGAATTTTTCATCCCAAGGGGTAGACGCCAAATGGTGTGGCAACATTCTCCCAAGTGGAACTACTTGATCCATGCAATTTTGTGCAATGACCTAATCACCTTATCGATTTGAATTTCTCCTTATTGGTCATGCGTAGAATAATTCATAATTCTATATCTACCACTCTACAACCATTTAAATATATATATTAGCACCTTCTCAGTTAGCTCCCAAATACTGACACCCTTGATCCCTTTGAGTTAGCTCACCTTTTCCATCCCTAGATGCTTCAACTTATATTTTTAATACTACAAATCTAAAGGAAAATTGATTAGATTGACTATTGTAATTTACTTTAAATTTCTTATATTTAAATTTTGATAGGTTGTTAAAGAGTTGCTTCATATCTAAAATATCAAGATCCTTTCTAATCATTTCATACATCTTTAACTCAACCTCTTTTATATCTACTAATCTTGGTTTTCTTGTTGGGAATTATTCCTAAAACACATCATTGACTCTAGAAGTAACCTTACCACTAGCTACTCCTTTATTTACAATCCCATTTTCTCTAACCTTTGAACAATATTTGTATTTGGTTACTCTTAATTTCTTGTTGGCTATTTCAAATAGCTTATTATTTCTATTTTGATGCATAAACAGTGTCACATAGTCTATCCTTTTCATGGCTTTTTCTAACAACCCTCTAATGTTGTTTGTGTTCAATAAATTTCAATTACTCCTCCCAAATTTATATATGCATCTTAATACCCTCTGGTTGTTACCTAAGTATCACTAGTTCTATCATGAGTAGACTCTTATTTTGCTTGAGGTTATAAATTTCTTCTTCCAATTCATACCTTGTAGCATCTACCACACAACGATATAAGAAATTTATAAAGAAAAAGATAAGACATTCATAGTTGATTACCTTCACAGGCTTATCAAAAGTTTCTTGCATTTTATCCACCCCTACAACAAATTCTTTATTTTTCATGTTATATAAGGATGCTACTATATGTAAAAATCCATTGGTAGGCCTTCCATCATTGCTACATAAATTGAAGAAGCCTCTCAATATAGTTAGTGTTAGAAAATAATGCACAATACCTAAAATGTTCAATCCATTTCCTACATTACCCCATGAGAGAAAGTCAAGCATGCGAGCTTACAAATTACCATGTAATGCAAAGCTAAAATATACAAGCTACAAGATAACACAATATATATCTTGAAAAAACCCAACCTCCAAAAGCATCCATACTTCATCTAGTAGTCAACAATAAAATAATGCATTCACTTATAGAGATAATGAATAATTTTGAAACGTCAATCCTCTCCAATGGTCCAAGCATGAATCCACGCATCCCATACCACGCTTCACATATGCACTCTTCAAAAGAAGACTCAGTACAATGAAAACCCACTCACCCAACCAACCTTAACCACTACACATGTGTTTGCTTATATAGACTCAACCTCACACAAATACAACCAAGTGGTAAGATAAAACCATGTGCCTCAAAACCATGAGAACATAAAACCATTGACCCCTCATTTAATATTGGATACTAAGTTTGCATACTATTAAGTATCTTTCCGCAAATATTAAATAATTATCCTACATCTCTCACACATAAAATAATTAACCCGATGTTCTATACAACTTTACAAGTGGCCTTAAATAATTACCTAGTGTGGCTAACCACATCTCCTAGATGTACCACAATTAAATAATTATTTAATTATAAAATTATAATAAATTATTTTATGCAATTATGTACAACACCAAATCCTAACATTCTCCCACTTATTGTATACATTGCATAAGGGGCAATGAAATACATCATCATATCCATACATGAAACCACATGAATCTCCAACATGCTCTCATGCTCCATCAAGATATCTATAATAAAACCAACGTGACCACCATCTCAAGCAAGAACTCCTCTCATCCTCTAGCATTCCACCTATGGAGGAAAAGTAGCAAACCAAGGTGAAGATGCACCAATCCAGGAACACAAGCAACAAATCCAAGTGATAATAAAGTCTCCAAGCTCCTATCAAATGTAAAAACCCACATGATCATAAATAGAATCCACAACACATGCTAATGCATCCAACCATCTATACCTCCTAAGTATCAACAATATCAGTAAACTCATGCCAACAACATATGCAACATCAGTATAAAACTTGTCAATAAAGAACATACATATTTAGTAACTCCAACTACATGGGTAATGTCAAATCTAAAAGTAGAATCAAGACATATCAAGACTACCAATCAACACTCATATCAAGGTATGTTAAATGATCAAAAAATGTGTATCAATAACAATCACAATGATCTATGACACATGCAACACAAATAGTTGCATACTCTCTCACAACATGTCACCATAACTCTTCCAAATCATATGAACATGAACCTCCAAGAGGTAGCCATAAAACAAAGAGATAAAACCTATAAATCATACCATGTCCTTCTACCAACACCTCAAAGTGCTACATTGTTTCATGTATGATCTCCTTACAACCCCAAAATGGAAAGCCTCAACAACACCCAACCACTTAATCTCATAGATCAAATGCAACATGTGTTTCATATAAACCAACATGGATGTAAACCTCTCTAACCAAGGAAGAACAAACTCAAGATATCCATTCCTAAAACTGTGAAATTATCCCAATAAACATCTTTACAACCCCTCATCGATGAATGATAACATAAATAAACTCATATGCACAAGGCGATAATCATGCTAACACTCCTCAAATGAACCCTCTAGAACCAACTAACCATAGCTCAAGATCCATATCAGTGAGAAGAAAAATCATAAAAACTCATGCTAAACAATCCTCAAATGGGTCTCCCAAAATCAATCACCGTGGTTCAAGATGCAAGAAAATTACAGTGCAAAATAAACAAAGAAAAATAATGACAAAGTTAACACATATTTATGTGGAAAACTTAGTAAAATTATACCAGGAAAAAACCACGGGCAAATATCTTCTGTATTTTATTTCTTAGGGAATTTCTAATTAAAACAACCTTCAAAAGTTACAAAAAACACGACTTCAACAAAGTATAAGAAATTTGAGTTTCAAAGTCCTTGTCGAATAAAACTTTCCAAAAATGGAAAGTGTGACTCACACAGCTACATGTTGATTATTTGTCAAAACTACCAAAAATAGAGAGTCCTAAAAAAGTTATTTAATTAATGGCTTAAGATAGGCTAAAATGAGGTGTGGTTGGGTAAGGTCAGATTTTAGGTGTCTACATTTTTCCCCTCTTTGAGATGATTTTATGACTAAGAGAAGTAACATCATTTTAAAGAAGAATAAAACATAATGGGTAGGAAAAGGATAAGAACTAGTGGCATGATGCCTTAGTCACTAGTGAGAATGAGCAATGATGACGAGGAGGTAGTGGTATGCCCCCTCAAGAGGATAGGCGAGTTCACAAAACATAGGTGCGCTCTTGAAATGGATGAGAGAGGACTAGAGGATAAATGATGAAAGGATAAAGGAAGATAATGGATGGAGAGAGATAGGAATGGGAGAGGGAGTATAGATGATCAACTTGTTGCGATGATATGAGCAACCTATATTTGATATTGTACTTCACATTATGCACCAAGGTATAAAGAACCAAGATGACAATGTGTCAAGTACATGATCAAAAAAGTAAAGATGCAAACATATGCCTTATAACACCATGATATGGAAGACCATGATGCCCCTAGGGAAATGGAGTGTAAAGGCCATGATAGATGCAAACAATGATAACACACACAAGCAACAAGTAAGCATGCATGACAAACCAAAAGCAAACAAGGACTATGCTCCAAATCAAGCTGAAAATCGATTGATGGATTGATTGATCGGTTGATAATGATGATGATGATGATAAGGATAGAAGAGTTAACGATAAGAAAAACATGCACCCCATGGATTTTGTTGTTAACGATAAGAATAACATGTGGATTGGGAAGGAAACACCCCTATGATGATAAGTTGATAGTGGATCAATAGATTTCAACTGATTTGGATTAAGATCATGGATTGCTTATGGATGATGGGCTAGATTGCAATATTAGATTGTATGGATTAGGATTTATTTCATTGAATGGATTGGATTGGGATGGGTGGATTGGAAGGATAGATAGAGGATAAATAGATTGATAAGATAAGATTAGATGGAGGATATGATGATTAGGATAGGATAGGCTAATGGATAGATTCCAATGACAAGGGAGAACCAAGTCTTGGGAAAGGGCTAGAATAATAGAGGTATGGTTTAGATATGAGATAGATGGATTAGTTGGGTAGATGAGGATGGGAGATAAGAGGATAGGAGGTAGATCCAAGGACTATGATACAAATGATTAAGATGCTCCACACTAGAGGTAGTGCAATTATGGATGGAAGATGGTGGAAAAAGATGCATGATATGGAAGAATAGTGCATAATTTTATATTTTCCAAAGCATGCATTGATATTTTTCCCCGTCCTTATCAAGATCAAGGGTGAAAATGGAGGATGAATTGGATAGGATGGTATGGTATGGAGAGATAGCATGGAGGCTCCTTATCAAGATCAAAGATGGGAAGGGTGGATGGATTTGGATAGGATGGGAGGAAGAAAATAGGATGAGGGATATGATGTGGAGTATAATAGAGGATATGGATGAAATGATAGCATGGAGGCTCCTTATCAAGATAAAATATGGGAAGGGGGGATGGATTTAAATAGGATGATAGATAGTGTAGTGCCCCTTAGTTTTCCTTTTTGTTTTGATAGAGACTTTGTTACACTTGGACATTATGATTCTATTTGATGATGTTTGGACATTCTGATTTTGTTTGATGATACTTGGACATTATGATATTGTTTGGTGATATTTGGATATTATGATATTTTTTATGTTACATTATGTTATTTGATGACACATTTACCACTGATGTTTATGCTTATATCATGTTTAGTAAATCAACTTAATTGATTATGTGAGTTGTCATGGATATGAATATTATGTGATTGTAGATGCATGCTTTATCATGATTGATATCGGTATATTGTGTGTTGATGTTTTGGTGAAGGGGAATAGTGTTGCATCACTCGCTTGAGAGCACCATGTGACTCTGTGATTTTTCCTTCATGGTGTGATTGATTTTTTTTCTATGCACATGTTCGACCGTGTGATTTGTTGCAGGTACCAAGCATCGACTCCACCTGAATTGCCAAGTCTGAGCATGCCTTACACCCAATGGAGATAGTTGTTTTGGAGATAGCATCGGGTTCCCCACATTGAGCCATCATCCATGTCAAGGATGAGTATTCATATGTCACACCCCATCTATAAGGTCAGTTTGTGTTGGTTTGTCAATGTTGTGTTGTTTTACTTTGCATTTCACTTATAGTCTGGTATGGCTTGACAGTTTGATACCGAGTAATGTGATTGGTGAGTGCCTCTATTTGATTATCACCTTGAATAAAGATAATTGAAATCAAAGGGATTTGGGATAATTAATAAAAGCTTTTATATAGTTTATGCCTAGATTAAATAAAATTTATTAAGGTCCTTATTTGATTTTAATAAATTAAACTTGTGATTTAAAATGAAATATTTACATAAATATATATTAAATTTAATGGATTATGCAAGCAAAATTATATGAGAAATTAAATTAATAAACTAAATATATTAAATAGCTAATTAGGTGTGTTCAATTGCAAGTGATGATTTAAAAATTATAAAATAAAAACAAGTTCAATAAATAATTCAAAGTGGGTTTTGTTGTAGCATTAAATGGAAATTCATATTTGGGACTACTTTTACAGCCCATTGACCATGCAACTCCATGCAACACAAGTGGTTTCAAGGGAATTTAATTAATTTGACTAAAAATGAAAAAAGGTAGGGAATCTTCTTTAGTTTTGGGGATTTTTTTTTAAAAATAATTGTCTTTGGTGGATTTTGGAGGGATATTAATTTTGGGATAATTTTGTTTTTGGGGAATTCCCATGAAAGGGCTGCCAGTTCTGAAAGTATTCATCTTTGGAAAAAAAAAATTAAAAATGGGGAAGGGTCTTTTTGAAAATTGGTTGGAGATTTTGAATTGAACTTTCTGAAATATTGGGGAAACGTTTGGAAGAATTGGAGTTGTAGTTTTAAGGGCGAGATCTTGACATCAATCTACAGAGGTGCCAACCGTTCAGCCAAGTTTCTCTCTTGAATGTTAGCTCTTTTTTTTATAGAAAATACTCGAATGTGTATGCAGTTTGGAAATATGATCTTCTCTTGTTTATTTACTTTGAATTGAATTTCAAGCCTTTCCTGTATGATTGTTTGGAGCTTACTACGATGTGGCTTTTCACCATAAGATGTCAAACTAGAGCTCTTTGCCAAATGGAATTCTTTACCTTACATTCAACTTGTTGATATGTGATTTTCTCTCTCCTGAAGCATTCGCTTGCAGGCTTCTTAAATCACTCGCTTTATTGAATGGCGTCGGTTGATAGTTTTAGTCCCTTTGTACTACATGCTTTTCGTCGTTTCTTGTACATTAATAGAAACCAATTTTGTTGTGCTGGCATATTTTCTTATTTCTTTTCTTAAACCCCCATATGAATGTTTGGGTTCTCTGTTGTTGCAGTGGCTTAGTGTAGTGCCTCAGTGTTCTATTTTGAATTTCGATTTCTCCTCTATAAGCAAGGAATTCAATGGTAGTGTTTTGATTCTAATGGTTTTCAATAAATTGCATCAGTATTCTCCCTGCATCTCTTCATTTTTTGAAACTCCATTTAGTATATCTGCAAACATAATGCAAACCCTGCACCAGTATGGTAGCATATTTGTATTTTATGTTAGTCTTTAGGAGACTCGGTTTGTTGTTCATGTTAGCTCCCTTTGATGTTGGATGATCGTTGTCTGTATGGCGCCTTGCATATAGTTTAGCACTAGTTGTATGCAAGCACTATGCTTGAATTCATATCAACTTGTTGGACATAATAACTTGTATTGTCGCCTGTGCTAATATCCTCTTGTGTGTCGATCTCCATTCAGCCAACCCTTGTTGACTGATGTGCTTAATATCCTTCATTCTAAAGGAATTTTTCTTACTTATGTTGTCACCTTATTTGTTCATTTTCCTATGCTCTACGGTGTACCTTATTAAACTCTGGTTCATACTTATACTAGGTGTTTGTGAGAGAGAGTCTCTTGGCGCACAACATTGGGAGGTCATATGTTTAAGCAATTTTGTTTTGAGTACCCTTGTAACCTTGGTTGTCGCCCTTATTGATATTTTGTAGCCGTCGATTAAAATCTTGGCTGAGAATGTAAGAATGTATTTACCTTAGAGTATTCCGTGCTTGTATTCATCTTCCTCTTGTAGTAGCACACCTTCTATTCCATTTTGCAGCCCTATCAATTGTGGAAACTCCCTTAAACTTCATTCGATAAACATGCCTTAGTTTTTCCTTAGTCGTTGTACATTACCAAGTTAGGCTGATTCATTCACAACTAATTTGATGATATATGTAAAAACTTAAAATCACGAGATGTTGGATATATATATACTTATGCGCATATTCCATGTTTGTTCTGGTTTTGAAGATATATAAACA
Organism: Sequoia sempervirens; assembly: GCA_007258455.2. Taxonomy (NCBI): domain Eukaryota; kingdom Viridiplantae; phylum Streptophyta; class Pinopsida; order Cupressales; family Cupressaceae; genus Sequoia; species Sequoia sempervirens. The sequence continues at coordinate 108,399,207 of VDFB02047230.1, forward strand.
AATATAAATAACTATTAAGTGGTTGCCTATACGTTAGGGGTCGTTGCCTTTACCCTGACCGATGTTTAATTTGTGAACAAAAATCTACTCTTTGAACTAGTCTTGATGCTTCTTGTATGAAATAAAAGAAAAAAATATATATGCTTATTATAATTTATATATATATATATATATATATATATATATATATATATATATATATATATAAGAATATATATGTATATGCAAACTATATAAAGTTTTTCTTCATCAATATCTGTATTTAGTTCTGAATTTTGTATTCTCAAAAATACAGTTTAAATCAATGAAAAAACTATAAACTATAAACCAATATTTATATATTGAGTTCATTATTGATTGAAGAATTCATATAATTGAATTTAAATAAATGAAAATTAGTGTATTTTGAAAGAGGTTATTATTGATTTGGATGATTATTTGTAAACTTGAATGATTACTTTGATTACTCACTTCTGTCTTCACATTTTGTTATTGTTAGAGAATTGTCGCATGATGCAAGTGAATGATTACTAAGCTGGTTATGAATGTGGATTTTGGTCAAATGGTTATGTCGTTTGGTGGAATGAATGTTAAGAGTCTTCCAAAGGCTAGGGAGAGTTTGTCTTTCTGATGGAAATTTTGCTATTCCTAATATAAATGTTTTGTATTAAGTGATTTTGTGATGGTCTTTAGCCTTGCACAGGGTACTCACCTATGTGGATGAACTTTGAACAAGAAGGGTTTTACCTCACCATGTTTTATTGTTAATGAGACTTTTTGAATGTGTAAGTTGGATTTTCCTTATTGTTTCCCTTGAGGTCTTCTTGTTGTTAGTAGGGGAGTGGTTCTCAATGGACGTCAGCGCACAAAGTGGCTCGTGGGTAACCCATGTGAGTTTTCTAAGCAAGTGATAACCTAAAATGAACTAGGGAGTTGGGTAGTAATCACACTAATCAAGATAAGTTAATGTCTCACTCATGGCTCAAGTGCTCATATAGGCTTGAGATGAGTCAAGAAGGCCTGGAATGGCAAAATCAGTTGCCTCTCCTTCACAAGAGGTATGTTGATTTTGTGTAGGGTTGCATGAGGGGTCAAAGATCGGTAGAGGCTACCAAGGTAAACCAGGATAGGGGTTGGGGCCTAGGAAGGTCTTCCTGGGTAACCCATGCAAACAATGTGATGACACTCCTACGACAAAGATAGTATCCCCTTGTCTTTGTTTCCCCTTGGATGTTGTGTTCCTTTGGAAGTGGTGTACGATCATTTAATGTTGTACTTGTTCATTGATGTCATGTTAGCCTTGTGATGTCCTTTTCCTTTTGTCTGCGTGTGATGGTGGGACCCTTTGCTATCTCCTAGCATGGGGGGTGGACCTTTTGGTTTCATGTGGTTGGGTGGAAAGTACATTTTACTCCATTGGATTCCCTCTCCTTATTCATGATTGTGGTGACTTCTCTTGGTTTGAAGAATTTTGCTTTGTACCAGCTCATTTGGATTGCTACACTTGTACTCTTATTGTATCATAATTTGATGTATCATACTTGATGTACACTCCTCACATGTATATGAGGAGATATTGTTGTTCAAATGTATAATTGTAATGATGTAAATTGATGTTACCCTCTTTATATGCAATGGACTATGTATCAAATGTTATTGTATATGTAAACTAATGGATCGAATCAAATGTTCTCTATGAATTCATGTTATGGATGTATCACATTGGTTATTATATTAAATGAATTGATTAGATGTGATTCATTATTGGTGTTTGCATTTATTTAATGTAATGATTTATAGTTTCTTTCTAGTTAGTTGATGGGTAATAAGTAGCGTAGTCATAGACCCTAGAGGACTTAAACTAGAAAACTAGCTATTTTCCTCTTGCATATGTGTGAATGTTGCACTTTAAAAAAAAAAAATTGTTTCGTTGTAGGTGTTAGTGTGTGTCCTCTAGGGTTACATGGTGGGGCGTTATAGATAGGGGATGTGGGATAGTGGAGGATGAGATGCAGATACATGAAGTGTATGGAGATCCTTAGCCTTGTCAATATCAAAGGAGGGAAAAGGGGATAGACTTTTGATAGGATAATGGATAAGGGGACGAGGGATAGTGGAAGATGTGGATAAGATGCAATAGGTAGGACATCATAGATGAAGCTTTCCCCCAAGTGTAGAGTGCAAGGATGGATGATTACACATGACACCTATTTTCCAATTATTTATCATGGTACTTGCCCAAGGTGCCACAAGATGTGGTTTTCACCATTGGACGAATTATTTCTCTTTACTTTTTCAATTTTTCATTTTTTCACTTTTTTGTTTTTTTAGATTTTAGAATAGAAAGGATGAAGAAGGATAAGGATAGGTTGATTTGGAAGATAATGGATGCATGATGGGAAGATAGAGGAAGGACTCAAGTTTCTAATTCCATAGATGGTAACCCTTGATGATTTTCTCCATTAGACCATTGCAATTGGAAGTATGTTCATAGATGTTGGTATAATGATGTTAAGGGGAGGAAATGGATTTTGGACATACAATCCAAAGGAATACAATTACAAATTTAGAATGAAAAGTACACATGTAAAATATGTTGAAAAAATAGGTTCACCAAAATAAAAAGACAAATTATAATAAGATTAAGTTCTTTTTAACTTAAAGGTTCTTTAGTCTAGAATTTAAGCATGTTATAAAACATAACTAAAGATAAACTATGTTTTCACATTCTAAATGGAATAAGGAGAATAAGTTGCTCATATAATAGAAAACAAGATTATAAGGTTGGAGAATCTTAGTCATCTTTGGTAGTTGGAATTATTATGCTGTAGTTTTTTTTTAGAATGTCTTGGATCAAAATTTGGTATCATAAATCTCCATCTAATATCTAGCTTTTATTCTCACTACCTTTGTGTCATCAAGATGTAATTGGACATGAATTTATTCCTTTTGGCATGGTCGTGTGTGTATGGCTGCAATATTGCCCTTTAGCTATGGTAGTATCTTGTATGATAAGAGATCATCTTTTGCAACTTGTTTTCAACTTAAAATATTTGGAAATGGTGGTGTTGTAGGCACCTTTATGGTCTTGTCCTAAGATAGTTGAATAAAATAACTTCCTTGATCACAAACAAGACTAAACAAAATTGATAGTGATGACCCTTAGAAATGTGTGGAGTATTTAGTAATTGGTACTAGTGTGCACATGTGCAAGTGGAATAATGACTTCTACAAGATTGCACTTTTATCTAGTATTGTTAGTTGTATATTATCGTATTATATTTTGATTGTATTTCTTGTATATTCTTATGCAATTATCTCTTTTTTTATAAATAATTACACAACCATTTTAACTATTTTGATACATAAAAGATAAGGATATAAATTAGAGCAAAAAAAATAGATGTTAAAATTAAAAATATTAACTTATGAATGTTGGGGACATGACCATGTGTTGCAACGTGTGCACCCTTGGTCGAGGATCCTTATGCTATGCAATGCAATGCTTGGGTTCATGGCATGGATTAACCGCTTCTCATGGATTCATTAACTCTTGCGGTTGTATCAGGCATTAACAGGTCAATATTTTGGTGCAACGACAACCATTTGTGCAACAATTGGTATCAGAACCTGGGTCATGGGTTCAAACCTCTCGCTTACATTGGGGGATTATTGCAAGGTGTGCACCCTTGGTCTCCTTGTGCTATGCAACATAGCGCTTGGGTTCGTGACATGGCTTACCCACCTCCCATGGATTCATTAACTATGGCAATTGTATCAGGCATTAACAAGTCGATCTTTTGGTGCAACGACAACCATTTGTGCAACACCATGAACATAATAACCTTTAAGATAACTAATAGATTTAAATATAAAATAACTTAAAAAATACTAAATAGACTCTCTTCATCTTTACATATTATACAAATCCTTCGTAATTACATCGTCTCTAAAATACCATTTTTATAAATAAAAATAGATAAAAAGTAAGAATCATTACTAAGTTTATAAAATTTTACTCTAATGTGCATCATACTTCATTAAGATTTCACTTCTACTATGAGGCATCTTTACTTATAGAAAGGTGCTTGGTGTAACAACTTTGTAGTGTAGGAAAAAGTATCCCTTTGTCACACTTGATTTGGAAATATTTATTAATAAAATGAGCTTAATGATGCCTTAATTTAGTGTTGTAATATGTTTTTCATATTCACATTAAGTTTAGGGCCCTTTTAATTGAAATGGACTTAATTGTGCCTTATTTTTGGTGTTGTAAGGTGTACCTTTACACTTTCACACTAATCTAGGGCTTTATTAATCAATTGAGGTTAATTTGCCTTAATTGGCCCCTTTAATTCAAATCCAAGCCTAATTAATTGTAAAGCTTGAGGGATAAAACCTGACATTCATAAGTACCATTACACAACACTTAACTTTGGAAGATGTGTGTGCTAGGTAAGTGACCTAAGGGCTAATGGGTCCTCACTTAGACCTAGGACCATAATTTAACATAATGTTTAACACTGAGCAATGTGTGTCCTAGGTAAGTGGCCTAAGACCCATTCACCCTATGGATAATGGGTCCTCACTAAGATCTAGGACCACTCTTTTAAATATGTTTTTGGTAGTATTTTAATGATTTCAAATCTACAGTTCAATCTCGGCTTGTGATATTTGAATTTTAGGAATTAATGTTAAGATATGTATAAATACAAGGTTATTTCATTATGTTTCACCTAGCAATTTTGATTCAAGCATCCTAATATTTCATAATAGCATTATTCAGAGCATTTAAGAGCATTTTCATGGCACTCAAGGGCAGATTTATAGAAGATTATTGCAACAATCAAGATTCCTTTCATCATGTCAAAGATGTATTGCATAATGCATGTTATTTGAGCTAATGTGGTGATGTAGTGTTCAAGGTCTATTCAAGTATTCAAAAGCATTTTTTCAAATCAAGTTTAATGATCAAGATCTACATTCATTAAGGCCACTTCATGCAAGTATGCAGATTTACATTCCAAGGTTAACATAAAGTTTGGTGAGTTGTTACATAGAGTTGTTCATTCATGATTCCTTCATGCTTTTCTATCTCATTTCAAGGTTTAATTACCAAAACGGGGTTTGACCAAGGTAAACCCCCAATCCCTAACAAACAACATTTTTTTCTCTTTGATGTGTGATTGCAGAATTTAGGTTGAAGATCATTTGAAGAGAAAAATTAAAGAAAGTTGCAAAGTTGTCAAAGTTACAAGAAAAATTGTCAAATCACGAAAACTCTTGTACAAAATTTATTTCTGGTTGTTCGATAGTGAACACTTGGAATTTGGGAGTGCAGATCGAGTTGAAGAGAACCGAGAAAGCATTTTTCAAGAACCCTAGCTAGGACCCATTTTCCACAGGGCGAATGAGTCCTCAGTGAGCTTCAAAAGGTGAATTTTGGTGAAAGGTACACATCCTTTTCCCCTTTCTAGATCTGCCTTTTGATTATTGTTTCTGTCAGATTTGATTACTATTCTTCATTTGCATATTATAACTTACATTTTGAATGAAATTAGGGAAATAGGTCTTTGTGGTGAATCCCTCATCATCCAACCCTATTTCCTTATTTTTCATTTTGATGAACCTTAGTTTGATCCTTGCATTTTTTTATTTTGGAGTCCTCTTTCATCTTAGATTTAGTTCTTGCATTCATTTGCATCTCTTTTCATTTAATTGAGTCTCATTTAGGATGTCTAGTTTTCATTCAACTTTTCATTTCATTTAAGGGTTTTAGGATTACATATTTTGTATTCTTTAAATATGAAAAATACAAAAGAATCATTCATCTTGCATATCATTCTCATAGCATTACATCATATTAATTTGCATTTGAAAATTGAAACAAAATTGCTTATCAAATTAGGCATTCTAGGTTGTTATTTTGTCACATTTTTCATTTGCATTCAATCCTCATTTCAAAGAAAATTAAAACTAAAACTTGTTGTAACAAACCAAAATCTAGAAACCGTTGATATTTACTCAAAAATCTATAAAAACTTGTTTCAAAACCGTCACCTAGGACCCATTTTCCCTAGGGAGAATGAGTCCCTGATCAGGGTCATAATCTATTTTTTTGGGCATTAAAATATTCATTTCTACATACCTGTTTATTGTTTTCATATTTTTGTTTCTATTTGCAGAATTTCCATTTCTTCAATTTGATCATATCTAGCTTCATTTGAAAAAGTTAGTGCATTGTGTGATTTCAAAATTGCGTTTACAAAATATTATTTTTAGGTTTTTGCATAGTGTAATAAAATAATTACCTTTTTTAGAATATGAAAAATTGCATTTACATATTGCATTCTAGGTCATAGCATTGCATTTTATCCTCTTTCCATTTTGGGTTGGCATTGAGTTTGTGAAACTTGTATGAGCTTTACAACTTGGTGTCCTATTAGCAATACTGTTGTGAGACATAGTTCAAGACTCATGTTATCCCACGATACACCATTCACCATGGATCTTGGGTTTTCTAACTCTCTTTCTAATAGTGTTGATAATCAACCCCCTATGGATCATAGCATGCATAGCTCATTTCTAGTGATTTCCTTACCTACAACCAATGTGCATGATGTTGTTCATGTCCTACAAGAAAACATAAAAAAGAATGGATGAAGCCCTAGAAAAGTTACAAGACTTTGTGCATAATGAAAACATGGATACTAATGTCCTTTCTACTTTACATAATCTAAGGAGAATGATTGAAATTGAAAAGGGAATGGAGATTATGCGAGGTCTAGGTCATCTTATTAATGATAACATGTCTACCATGACTAGTTGTGCTCAAGCTTTGGGGTATACTCAAATCCAAGGCGTGAATTATATTCCTCCTTCCAAGATCCCCATCTCCATTCCTACATACACTAGTACTCATGTTACCACAACCATTCAACCTACTAGCAATGTCAAAACTTCCTTAGGTCTTTCCGCAGGGAATCCTTCTAGCTTTGTGCATTCAAATATCATATCTCCTCAACCATCTCCCCTTACAAACATAAAATTCACTTGCCCTCGATAAACATACACCATTCCACCTTATTCCCCTCCATATCATAATACTAACAATGATCCCATCAATAAGACACTTTTGCAAAACATGGTATCCCTTCAACAACAAATCACAACCCTAAATCAAAACAACAATGGCCAACCTTCGCAATACATCAAAACCAATCCGTTATCCTTGGAGATATTGAGAACAAAAATGCCACAAGGTATAGAGGTTCCTAGATTTGAGAAATATGGTGGGAAAGGAGATCTTGTTATCCATGATTCCACTTACACAACCCTATGTAGTGATTTCATTTTTGAAGAAAAACTCTTGGCTAAACTCTTCCCTAGATCCTTGAAAGATACTGCTTTAGAGTGGTTTTTCTCTTTACCGAATAATTCAATTCTTTCATTCAATAAACTTATTGATGCCTTTTACAACTGATCCAAATTCATATGGGTCCCAAGATGACTTTAACTAACTTGATGAAATGTAAACAAAAGGATGATGAGAAAGTCATTGATTTCATAGTAGGATATCAAATGCTTTAATCACAAGTAACCATTAAGATTCCTGATGTTAACCTTCAAAGAATGTTTATTTAAAAATTGAAAGAAAAAAAATCAAACTAATCTTGAGATTATGAGATTTCCCTCCTTCACACAGTTATGCACAACCCTTCATGATTACGAGAATTCGGTTAGTAGTCATGATGTGAAAAATCCACCTAGTCATCTTGAAAAGTTTGAATCTGCACCTCAAAATAGTTATCAACCTTTCAAGAAACATAATAGGATCCTTTTAAAACTTAATTCTCCTCAACCAAATCAACAAGTTGATAAACAAGTGGCTGCTATAAAAATGACATCCTTTTTCCTTTGGGAATAGGAATAGATAGTTTACCCCTTTACCCAACACCCTTCATAATATCATGCTACAACTCATGGACAAGAATATGATTTCCTTACCTCCTATTAGAGCTCCTAAACACAATAAACCATTTCCCTCAAACTATAGATCAAACACTTGTTGCCATTACCACCAACAAAATGGACATGATACAAAATATTGTAAGTGTCTTAAACATCTTGTGCAAGACCTCATTGATTCTAATTGACTTCAAATTGGAGGTGTGAACAATCAAGGTAATAATTTTGTAGCTACTCCTAACCAAAACTTACAAATCTTTACCAATCCCATGCCAAAACACACTATTTCATTTGTCAAAGCTAGTGAAATAAAGAATGATGTGATGAATGTTAACACAGATGATAAAAAAGCAAAAGATGAAAATATGGACGAAGCGGTTGGAGTAGTGGCATTTATTGAAGATAAACCTCATACGAGCCAAACCAAAATGCCCCTTGATATTGCTTTCTCACAAAAATACATAATCAAACATGCACCCAATGGTCCTCTTTACATAGCTGGAAGAATTAATGAAAAGCCTACTAATGGGATATTAATTGATATCGTCTATGCAAAGAATGTGATCACTAAAGAATTCCTATTTGTGCATGAAATTTATCAAGATACATATGAAATATCGAAAGCATGGATCAAAACGCATAATGGTTTTGCTTCCCCTACAATTGGCTCAATAAATCTCCCTCTAAAAGTTAGACTGAAAACATTAAATGCCTCATTCACCATCATCCTATCATTAGACCAATTTCTTTTTAAGTTAGGCTATCTGTGGCTTCTCTCCATGAATGCCATCCCATCTATTGTGCATACATGTTTGAAATTTCCCTTTGGAAATGAGATCTTTATAGTGCATCATAGTGGCTTTAATCCTGTGTTTTCCCATGGGAACTTTTCATTAGATTTATTTTGGCCCAAGCCTATTGAACCTATTAGACCCTGCAAAGAATTCTTTTTCAAATCATATCAAAAGTTTAAGGAAAAGCACATAGAGGAATTATCCCTTATAAATATGCCTTAGATTGTGATTGAGCCACCTATCCTTGAAGAAACCATGATTGAACCAAAATCCCTTCCAAATATCCAAGAGCAACCTATTACAAATCATCCTACCATTTCATATAAGAGACCGTGAAACAATCAAAACAATCTCGTTGTGCCTTGTAAAATAAAACAAGTTTAAAAGCTAAAGAGAAAGTGGTTGAGCAACCTCCTATGGTTCCTTTCATTCCTCCCCTAAGGGAAGAAAATAAACCTATGGTTGACAAACCCACTCCTACACAATAAAAAATTGGCAATAGATTAAGAAGAAATCAAAATGGTAGAGAGCGTAGGCGTAGAAGTCGTGCTATTGCTTGTATGTTACAAACTAAAGAAGAAAAGAGCAACATACAAAATCAAAATCCAAACTTACCTGAAGCAATGCATGATGATTCTATACCTTCACTGCAACGTAAACAAGAACCTTCCAGAGACATTATCATTCGACCTCCTTTTGTGATTAATTTAGATGATGATATTGACATTGCAAAGATTGATGAACACGTGCATAATGAGTTGAATTCATTGTTCTCCTCTTCTACATGAGCTTAAATAATAAATCTCCTCAAAAGAGTGTTGACTTTGGTGCGTGTCCTAGTTCGACACTTGACACTGTCCCTTTGGCTAGTTTTTCACCTTCTGCATATACTGACCGAGATTGGGATACAAATGACTTGTTATAGGTTGACTCACATGTGCCTTACTAGTATTTTGCATTGTTTTATTTTTAATATTTCTTTATGTGATTGCATGTGGGTAATGTGATCCCTCGTACTGTTTCATTTGATGTCTCTCTCTTCATGTGCATTCCTCTATTTGTATCTATGTTCTTCTCTATGTCGTAAACATTTTATTTGTTCACTTGTCTTGTGTATTCCTTTTGGGGATGACACAAGGTTTCAAGACATTTAGGTCTCTTCTATGTTGACCCAAAAGGATTTTTCTTTGTTTTCGCTGTCTTTGTGTCATCTTCCAGTTCTATACGTATTTGGGGAATTACAATGTTTTTGAGCTCTATAACAACATTGTAGCACAAATATATTGGCCCAAAATCCATAGATACCTTATGTATTTTTGGAGGAAACCCCTCCCTTTTTCATGACGTAGCTTTATTTTAGAAACATATGATTTGGCATAGGGCTTTCCGAGTAAGCTCTAATGTCTTAGGATTAAAAATTGGCTACTTTAAAGCAATTTCTCACAACAATGGTGTTAGCAACCACTTTAAAGTGGGGGCATACATCGATAATATCTTTCGACATTTTTCATGTTTTCATGGTGTGATTTTCTTTTTTCTTGTGATGTGTTCTTTTCTTGGTGGTGTCATTGGGTTTGATGTCCTCCAAGAGTGCAATATTTCTTAACGTACGACTTTCTTCTTAGTGGTGATGCGACACATTGCATTCCCTAAGTTGTGAATATTTTACTCTTGACTTGTCCTCTCTTGTAGACATTAGGCACGATGTTCCCCAAGAAGAAGTCCTTACATGAACTTAGTAAAATCCCTTTGAACAAAAAAATCTTTTACTAGCATTATTGTTCATAAGTGTTTAGCAAAACGTAGCTTGTTAAGCCTTATGAAGTTCAGAACCCTAAATTCAAGACCACCAAGCATAACACACCTTGCTTGCCTATGGAGCCTTGCCTCGTTCATAGGTGTTTAGCATAACACATCATGTTAAGCCCTATGAAGCTCAAACTCTAAATTCAAGGCCACCAAACATATCACACCTTTCTTGCCAATGGAGCCTTGCCTTGTTCATAGGTGTTTAGCATAACCTAGCTTATTAAGCCATGTGAAGCTCAAACTCTAAATTCAAGGTCACCTAGCATAACACACCTTTCTTTCTTGTGGAGCCTTGCCTTGTCTTGTGGCACCTTATTGAAGTTTTCAGGAGGATAACTTTAATATGGTATGGGAGCCTAACATGATTCTCTCATTTGTCACCCTTTGGGATACTCACCTAATTGACAACTTGAGGTTCCACTACGCTAGAGTGAGCGCACAAAAAAAACCAATAGCTTAAATGTGTTAGATGTTGATCGAACTGTTTAGGCTTGATCTTCCTGGTCTTTGATGTTGTATGATTGTGTATCTTTGTCATTGTTGCATACATAATTGTCTTGAATGTCTACTTTAGTGTGAGTTTGATATGGGGTCATCCTCTCACTAAAGTGCAGGCAAAATGTAGTGTATGAAAAAATATCCCTTTTTCACACTTAATTTGAAAATAATTAATAATAAAATGAGCTTAATGATGCCTTAATTTAGTGTTGTAATATGTTTTTCATATTCACATTATGTTTAGGGCCCTTTTAATTAAAATGGACTTAATTGTACCTTGTTTTTGGTGTTGTAAGGTGTACCTTTACACTTTCACACTAATCTAGGGCTTTATTAACCAATTGAGGTTAATTTGCCTTAATTAGCTCTTTAATTCAAATCCAAGTCTAATTAATTGCAAATTATGAGGGATAAAACCCGACATTCATAAGTGCCATTACACAACACTTAACTTTGGAAGATGTGTGTCCTAGGTAAGTGACCTAAGACCCATAGGGCGAATGGGTCCTCACTTAGACCTAGGACCCTAATTTAACACAATGTTTAACACTGAGCAATGTGTGTCCTAGGTAAGTGGCTTGGGACCCATTCACCCTATTAGATCTAGGACCTCCATTTTAAATATGTTTTTCGTAGTATTTTAATGATTTCAAATCTACAATTCAATGTCAGCTTGTGATATTTGAATTTAGGGAATTAATGTCAAGATATGTATAAATGCAAAGTTATTTTACTATGTTTCACCTAGCAATTTTGATTCAAGCATCCTAAGATTTTAAAAGAGCATTATTCATATCATTCAAGAGCATTTTCAAGGCATTCAAGGGCAAATTTATAGAAGATTATTGTAGCAATCAAGATTCCTTTTATCATGTCAAAGACATCATGCATGTTGTTTGAGCTAATGTGGTGTAATGTTCAAGGTCTATTCAAGTATTCAAAAGCATTGTTTCAAATCAAGTTTCATGATCAAGATCTACATTCATTAAGGCCATTTCATGCAAGTTTGCAGATTTACATTTGAAGGTTCAAATAAGGTTTGGTGAGTTGTTACATAAAGTTGTTCATTCATCATTCATTCATGTTTTTCTATCTCATTTCAAGTTTTAATTACAAAAGAAAGGTTTGACCAAGGAAAACCCCCATTCCCTAACAAACAACATTTTTCTCTCTTTGACGTGTGATTGCAAATTTTAGGTTGAAGATCATTTGAAGAAAAAATTTGAAGAAAGTTACAAAGTTGTCAAAGTTATATGAAAAGTTGTCAAATCATAGAAACTCCTCTATAGAGTTTATTTTTGGTTGTCCAATAGTGAACACCCTGAATCTATGAGTGTAGACCGAGCATAAGAGAACCCAAAAAACATTTTTGAGGAACCCTAGCCAGGACCCATTCACCATAGGGCGAATGAGTCCTCATTGAGCTTCAAAAGGTGACTTTTGGTGAAAGGTACACACATCCTTTTCCCCTTTCCAAATTTTCCTTCTTCATTTGCATATTATAGCTTACATTTTGAATGAAATTAGGGAAATAGGTCTTTGTGGTGAACCCCTCATCATCCAACCCTATTTCCTTATTTTTCATAATTTACATGACGATTATTTTTATGGAAGCACCAAATAAGGTATCGAGATTGGGTCCTATTGGTTTTGACAATTAGGTTGGGGTTCCATGGGACCTTCATAATCTATTTTGAAGTAGTAGGGGGTCTAATAAACAAAAAACAAAAAAAATGCTATAGGATTGATTAAAATCTTTCTCTTAATAATATCAAAGGTACATATAGACTAAAGTTAGAAATCCAACTCAAACTTTTTTGTGTCACTTTCAATTATATGAAAATTTTAAATTTTCATGAATTTTTGTTACTCTATATTTATTTACTCTATACAATTGAATATTGAGACCACCAACTTACATAAATTCCAGAACTTAATCTTGTAAACTTAAATTGCCAACCAGCCACTTTAAAATATTCCTAAAAAATCAATAATACCATTTTTATTTTATTTTTTTAGCCACCATCCATGAAATAAAAAAGTTAAAAAATGACAGCGAACTTATTCGTCAAAGTTTGTTCCCTTCCATTACATCAATAATGTCCGTTTTGTTTCTTATTGTTTGCCCCCATTAACGGACGACTTAACGTCCATTTTAACACTACATATTCTTGGCCATTCATTGGTCTTATTCTTCCACAATTAACGGAGTTGACTCTTTTTAACCATCGCTTAACTTCCACTTTTCCACATAAATTTTCTTGGCCATTTAAATAATGAATTTTATAATAGGTAGAGCTCATTATTGAACAATGTATGAGTGAAAAAGCCCAAAATGGTGGACATTAGTCAAATGCATAGGAATCTTTTAGATAAACCTATAAATTAATACAAATTTGCATATTATGCTTTATAAAACATTCTTTCATGATTTCTCATGTCTATTTACAAACCAACTTAAAGGAAAGTGCATGGAAGGTACCTAATTATGGAGAAGATTTTATAATAATTTTTTTTTTTAATTTTTACTTTTATAATTTATAGTATCAAGAGTAAAGAAAAAAAAAAATCAGAATGGAAAACTCACATCAAGTTAATATATAACTTTGGATACATAATTATTCTTAAAAGTTATTTAATTAAAATAAAGTAATAATTTTTTCCTAAATATCCATCTTGACTAATTACTACAATAAAGTGTTAACAAACAATTTAATCTAAATAAAGGAGTCAAAATGGTAGCACTACATAAACATACTTTTTGAAATTGATGAGAAGGTTAGAATACTTAATGATCTAATTATGTGCTTTGTGATCAAGTCTAGGAGTGTCGTGCTCTAACATGCTACAAGATGATGTGTTATTTGCTTTGGGTTGCTCCTATAGCTAGATAATTAATCCTCGTATATGCAACTTTGAACCTTTTTAAAATTTTGACTTGTGTGCCTATGACCTATTGAATATTTTCCCATACAATTTGAAAATGGTGGCATCTATAGATACCATTGGAGTTTATTGTGCAAAGAGTTTCACCTTAGTCAAACAACTAGAATTAATTTAGTGGTTTGAATAAGTTTGAAGTCAAGTCAAGCAACAACACAAGATGCTCGATTTGTCACCAATGATGTAGATGCTAACACTAGTTGATATTTTGATGATTTGTAATGCTCTCTATGTGATAATGTGATGATAAAATAGGATAAGGATCTTCCTCCTTCGTTATCTAGAATGAATTCATTTTTTGTCCGTTTATACAACACCTTAGTATGAAAATTGAACAATTCATGCCCAAGTTGGTAAGTAATGACTAGTTAGAAGTAAGTTGGCTTGGTCCCATGTTTAAATTTAAATTTAAAATTTCAAGGTCAAACTTGTAGCTATAGAATTAAACTAGGTTCAAATCCACAATTTCTTATTATACCCCAGTTAGGGAATGAGAATGATATGGATTGGATCCAAATCCTTGGGACATGTGAAATGAAGTTCAATCAAGGCTTTGGTTAATTACCAAGGTTTCATAGAAATATGCCACTTGTATAATAGTCATTAAATATGAGAGAAATAGGTCAAAGTGAGTCCAAAATTTGAGGGAAAAGTGCAAGGTAATTGTTGGGAATAGGATTCCATTTGATTGAAATCCTAAACATTATTTCTTGTATCTCCTAAGTCCTTGGAAAGTGTTCCCCAACACTAGGATTAGAAAGAGATTAATATTGAATGAAATAATCATGTTAATTGACATTTGTAATTAATTCTAAATGTTAGGAGCATGTGAGGGTGCCCAATACGTGTTCCTAAATAATAGGGGCACATGGGGTGCCCACATGTAAGGTGGAACCTGCCTTGAGTTAAGTTAACTGTTTGGAGTAAAATATAACACTTATGTAATGCATGTAAAGATCCTAGAAGTTAGGGATTGATGTTTACATGCATGAAGTTCAGTTCAGATAAGTTCAGTTCAGTTTCGTTTAGTTTAGTTTAGTTTAGTTCAATATCAATTCAGTTATCTTCAGTTAGTTTCAATTGAATGCTAGTTGACTTCAGTTAACTAGGAATGCATGACTAATAAATTGAGTTGCATGACATATAACAGGTGACTAATTTCAGTTAACAAGGGATGATCATTCTTACATGAATCATGGAGAGATATGTTTTAGTTAACAAAGATTGACTTGGACCCACCTTGGGTGCCCAAGTTGGCTTCTTGGAGTTAACACTTTTGCATGATAATATATTTCAGAAGGCTGAGTTAAGTGGGCCCATTCTTGGGCGCCAACTTTGAGGATAAGCTTTGAAGATATCTGCGGAATAAAGGTTGAGTTATGAATTCAGTTTGGGACGCCCAAATGGATGAAGGAGTTGATTTGACATTGTTCTTCATGATAGAACTCTACTTGCAAGAGATAGGTGTAGGTTTTGTGAGATAAGCATTGAGCTTTGTAATTCTAACTCTTTGGATTTTACAAGGTTGATTATTTCCTATTTATCTCAAGCAAGTTGAAGAGAGTTTGTATCATATTTATTGCAGCAAGTTGAAGAGAGTTTATCAGATTTTATTGCAGGTTGTGAAGAAGAATTGTTGAAGGCAAAAGAAGCATCTCAAGCAAGGATTGGAATTATTGTAATCTTATTCTGAGATTAAATAATACATTGATTCTTGGTGGATTTTTTTCCTGAAAGGGTTTCTCCACAGTATATGTCGTGTAACTTCTTTCTTCTGGTCTTATTCTTCTACAATCTCTTGTCTTCATTCTATAAATGGTAAAATGAATTAATTAGATTAATCACCCACAAAGAATTTGTAACAAAGAATACATATTTAGATCAACAATCACAACATTTTACAAAGTATTAAGCTAAATAAACACCTCAATTTTCAACAGTAATCACTTTTCACCCTTACAAGGATGATGTAAACAAGCACCCCCAATGATAAACAATAACTTTAGTTCTAAGTTTACTTTAATAAGTATCATAAAATTAATTATATGTAAAATACAAAATAGGTGAATACATAAAGATCCCCATTAAGATGGATTGTGAGAAAGGGGAAGGAAGATGAATCATAAATTATTCCCCCTCAAGGACAACTTCCTTCACACTCAACAATGATGATATAGGGACTTCAAAAAATCTATTGAGGACTTTGTAAATATTTTGGTAATTTGATCCTTTGTTTGGTGAAAATATGAGTTGGTTTCCTAAATAATCCACCAAATGTAATTACGTGAATCTCAATTATGTTTTGGTACACTAGTGCTCAATTGGATTGCATACAATGTGAATAAAATTATGATTGTTAGGCCAAATATAGTGGGTATATCATCCATTGGGAACATACTTATTGAAAAAATATTTTGAATCTCAACAAATTCTCAATAGCAACTTGAATAGCAGCATGATACTCTACTTTTTTCAAATAAAAGTGATAATTGTTTTTTGCTAGATGAAGTGGCAGGGCCCAAACCTCTAGTAAAATTTTATCTATTAACATTGCTAAATGAATTGTTTGTATACCTAATTGGTCAATGCATAAATCTAATATTTTCTTCAAATATGCCAAATTTTTAAGCCCCATAAATTTAGCAAAGAATCCTAGATTTATTTATTTCCACTAGCTATTATCTAGATCTAACATGAAGTGATATATTGAGCAAAAATAAATGTAAGATCAAGTTGAACGCAACTCAAATATCTAATATTATCAACCAGTTATCTAAAAAGTATAATGTTCTAGAGTCAAAATTTATACACTTCACATTTTTCACTCTATGTTGCACACTCATATTGGAATCTAGTCTGTTAAAATTATTTTAGGACTTATTTAGCATGTTTCTAAGCCTAAAAAACCTCATTAAGGTGTCATGCAAAAGAAAATTTGATCTCTTAATTGTTTCTTGCCTATTCCCAACATTCTGCATACCTATGTCAACATAGAACTAACATTGCCAAGATTTGAATTTCAACCACCTAATTGTGTTTTATGACATCACTACTAATTTTTTAAATAATTACTTGATCAAATCATCTTTATTTGAAATTCATTAAGGATCACACATAAATTTCTTACTCTTTGGATCACTTTCCTTCCAATTTTATATTCTAAGTTCTCTCTTACACTTTCTTGCATTTTCTACAAACTCTTGATATTTTTCTACCATAATCTCTATTGTATTATTCCTCTATAACTATACCTTACCAAAACCTCATGAATTCCTCCCTCCCTAGTGCCATAGAACCTTGTTGAACCTGTTTCCTATCTTCCTACATTTAAACAAAGCACATGCACACATTAGTTATCCTCTTTAGAAAACTTCCTACACTTCTGAGTACCCGCCACAAATCACAACAAAACACCATAGGGGATTTACACACTCCCATTTTGTTATCTACTTGAATTCTCAAATCTATCATCCTAAAGT
Organism: Sequoia sempervirens; assembly: GCA_007258455.2. NCBI lineage: Eukaryota > Viridiplantae > Streptophyta > Pinopsida > Cupressales > Cupressaceae > Sequoia > Sequoia sempervirens. The sequence goes on from VDFB02047230.1 coordinate 108,416,698, forward strand.
ATTGATTGAGGTAGTCTCCAAATTTGACATCATCATTTTTATGCCTCTTATAACTTCTATTAGCAATATCTCCTTACAAATTATTTGATTCTAAATTTTGCAAGCACCATGTGAACCATTTTTTGTGCCTTTCTGAACTTGTATTAGAAATATATTTCAAAGTTCAAGATCAAGAAGAAGGGGTTGGGATCATGGGTTTTATGGTTAGAGGTGTATGTTGTAAGGATACTACAAGAATATGAAGTCAATTGATCAAATGACAATGAAATAAAGAAATTAAACAAGCAATTGATCAATTAAAGATAATACTCAAATGGAATTTAGTAAAAATGGATAAAATGATTCAAATAACATCAAAGCAATATAAATTCTAGACAATTGAAACAATAACCAACAAACCTCCAATCCCATTGTGGATTGAGTGCAAATTTGGTGTGATATGGATGTGGATTGCTCAAATTTTCCCAATCCGTGTTGTTGCAAAAGCTGGATGATGATTCACACAAAAAGCTCTCAAATTTCTCAAGGTGAGTAATGAATTTGAGAGAGTAACTTTGCATAAGATTGTGAATTAAATTGGTATGAAATTGGCTTGGTATTAATAGATTTTTGAGATATTGATTAATGGCAAGGATTCAAAATGCTAATAAATAAATGAAATAGAATTGAGGATGAAGACATGGATCAAGGGTGAATCAAGTGGTTGATAATCCATGAGTTATGGATCAAGAACTAGATCAAGGGTCAGTAATCCATGAGAGACCCAACAATATCCCTTAATTTTAGGAATTATGTTGGAGATATATTAAATTGGAGATAAAAATTCAAATTTAAAAAGGGAATATTCCATGTGGAATATTCTTTATGCAAGTTGGAGGGTTGGATGAATATTCACCAATTAAACAATTCATGAAAATCATTTAATTGTGCAAGTTGAGGAATTAGGAACTTTAATTAAATAATTAGGAATTATTTAATTAAGTTGGATTATTAGCATTTCAATTAAATAACATTGCATTATTTAATAAAAAAGGTGAGAAAATTAGCATGAAGGGGGTGAATTAATCAAATAAAACTAACTATTCTATTAATAGGAAAAGGGTGGATTTAACTAAATAATTGTCATTATTTAATTAAATAAATGAATTAAACAAATGAGGAGAGAAAATGGTGTTAGCAAGTGAAATCAGGATGTGTGATATGCTTAGGACATTTTCAGGTGTCTACATATACACAAGCAATAAGATACCTTTTAGTCACAAGTCACTAGTGTGATTGTACAATCATGAATATAAGCATGATTTCTAGGTTAGGATTAGTTTATGCATTTTATTTATTCCAAAAATAGTTCCAAAGAGTATACTTATCATTATTATATCCTCTAAATTGTTCTAGGCATTTCCCTTCATAGAATTTTAAATTAGAGACACTTTTTTAACTCTTTCCTCTTCAATTAGTAGTTATAGTTACACTCCTAACTCCTTATGTTATTGAAATTATCGTAGCTTATCTATCCTTATTGTTTTACTATTTTATTATGATAAAAATACTAAAATAGATAGTTAAGTATATTTAGAACATATCTAGAGAAACTAGAAACCTTTCTATTTACATTTTAGGGAACCTAGACCATTCTAACCATTTGAAGAATTATAAAAAAAAATCTATTCTATTAATAATAACTAAGACACAACTGATGAGAGCCATTCACATTCCATTTTATGCCATCTTTTATCCTTTTTCATATGCCTTTATACCCATCTTCATATTTCATTTCCATTCATTATCATACCATTTTACCACCTTTAGTTGCATATGATTAAATATATATAAGTTGTATTTAATATAGTTTTGGGATAAAAATACAAAGATTAATTATTGATTGTATTTACTAATAAGCATTGTTATTTTAGATTTATAAAATATATCATATAACATGATATTGGGGAAGAGATTACATTACATATTACACATAAAATAATTCCAGCTAATAAACAATTCCTACTTCATCCATATTTTAATATCTTGTAATGGCTATAAGCCAAAATAATAAATTGTCATTATATTAATTGAATGATATATTAGTTATAATATTTAATGGAAAAGATTAAATAAGACATATATTCCAATCACATGGTAAGCTAATTTCTTTCCCTTTCTATCTTCTGCTTTCTTTGGAAGATGGGATTGCAGACTTCAGAAGGAATCCTAGAAACCCCTTCTTGCATGAGGGTTTTATGTTAATTTTGGAACACATAAAAGCTAATTGTGTTATTGAGTCCCATGTTCCTACTAAGTATGATAAGTCAAAGAAGAAGGATAAGTTGAGTGGGAAATTCTAGATTGAGGAGGTTGATGGTGATGCTAGGATGAAAATTGAGGAGGAATCTTCTACTTGGTCAGATGGTTATCACACGGACCTAGATTATACCCCATTTACTGGGGGTAAGAAAAGATTTTCCAAAAAGGCTAAGACCTTCTCGTCGCATGCGAAACTTAAAATTTAGGTGGCTTGCAATGAAGAGGTTGTGGAGGATAAAGCTAGTAAAAGGAAGACTTTGAAATAAGGGTTGATGTGTTCCCAAGATTTGGTGGAAAATCTGCAGGAGGGAATTGGGGTTAATAAGGTCGAAGAGGTGGTGGATTTGGTGAATGATGAGAATATTCTAGATTGTGGTGGTGGTGGGGGGTCCCTATTGTGGGGAAGGTGAATAGTGTGGTGGATTTGGAGGATTCTCCTATTGTGTCGGCATCTAAAGACAAAGGTAACAATAAGATTGAACCTCCAGAGGGTTTATAAGAAGATGACCCTCCCATGAGCTCCCATTAGGGGAGGGGTTTGTACTGGGGTGCGATGAACTTTACACTTACGTCTGGGCTAGTCAAGGAAGGGGTTGATATCTCTTTTAATTTGCTTATGTGGATGGTTTAGGAGGTTCAAGATCTCCATGGAAAATATGACACGATTGCTCGTTGCAATATTTATACCCTAAGAAGCTTAAAGGAGAAGGACTCTATCTTCAACATGGTAAAATTGTTGACTTCCAGCCTTGGTCTTATGGTGGAGGACATTGCTAATCTAAAAAAATATCATGGTCCTAGGCTATCCACAGTGGAGAGGAATTCCCTGCAATTGCGTAAAGACCTCAACACTATGATTAACCTCAGCAAGGAGAAGCTTGAGTCCTCTACTAAAGTTTTGGTGTTCCTAAATGAAAAATCTAGGGAATGGATGGGGAAATAATTGTTTAATGAGCCAGGGAACCAAGATGAGGGGGAGGATGTTGAGAAGAGTATGCAAGTTGCTGACTTGGGCACAAGGCCAAGCATTCGCACTCAGAGCAAAACCAAAAAGAAAAAGGTGATGCCGAGGTAGGATGTTGAAGAGATCATGGAAATGCACAACAAGGTGATATCTAAGGATCTGGAAGCAACTAGAATGTTAAAGGAACTTTTGTAGACATTGCTCTTTTTGTTCTCTTTTGTTTGGTTTTTTGTGTCTTTGGCTTTTGTTAGCTGATGGTGTGTTGATTGTGTTGGAAAAACAAGGACACACAACTGAGAGGGGGGGGTGAATCAATTGTGATAGAAACTTAAACTTTTCTTACTTAACTTAATCTTAGATTTGATGAATAAGTAATTAACCACAAGTAATTAACACATCAAAGAGACAAAGAACACCATTTTTTTTTATGTGGAAACCCTGTTACGGTAAAAATTGTGGTGGATGTTAGTCCACAAGATTATACTCTGTTGAAAGTATAATGAGAAATAATAAGGGGAATGCACATGCATTCAGACACACTGCCTAGAGCTCACTGCTCAAATACAAAAGAGGACTCACTGTCCAACAATACAGAAATATGGATTAGATCCACAGAGTATGAACTGAAAGAATAACTTCTACACAAGCCTGATTATAGTTCCAATTAAGCACAAAAAACCTTCTTCACACTACACTCAAACTTCTTCACTCTCTGCTCTACAATCGAATGATAGAAACACTATTCACACATTTACACTTTCTCTAGAATACATTCACACTTATGCACACACTAACTTTACTCAACCAATCACTCTTATATATCTACAACATGAGATTTCATCGCAACTTAGTCGGCCAAAAAAATAAAACATATTTTCAATGTCGGCCCAAATTCACAAATACATTTTCAATGCAAATCCACCAAGGTTAGCTACAACATAGTGGAGACCCAAATTAACATCTCCAACACAAAAATACTTTAATTAATTTCACCACAAAGATCCACAACACTCTACCATGAACATGTCAGCCAAGAATATGAAAACCCGAACATGCGCAAGAAAAGATCTTCAGCCACGAGCTCTTCGAACAATGTGGGCATACCATAAAGATAGAGAATGATCCAAAGACATCATAAAACACCAAGAAACAATAGAGAAGCATCCACAACAACTGAGATTACTAGAATAACACAATCTTGATTCAGGAAAATTGACAGAGACCACAAAAACACTGTCAAACCACAACACAATCAAAACTTCATGTGGACCTCTGAAACTTCCAATAGATGATCTAGAAAAATTGAAAAATAGACCATTTAATCCACACTAGCTAATCTTTAACATACAAAACAAGAGACCTTCATGACCTGCATAGTTCCATTGGGAACCTAGAACACTTTCTCTTACAATTTTCTCAATATCCTCATCATATACAACCACTAATACACCAAATGCTAATAGTGTTGACATCAATGACAACCACATATCAACAACCATATCCATAGCATCCAACAATCTCCCCCTTTGGCATTGATGGCAACACATGATGTGAAAAATACCATCAACCCAACACACTGACTTCTTCTTCTCAACTGCACTTCTCCCCACAAGGCTCTTCTCCTTAGAAAGATTTTTCACAATGCAGTTCTCCCCCTTTGACATCAATGGTAAAGGTAACAATGACCTTTCCATATACACGATTTGAACCACATAACTACACATTTGACTACTCCCCTTCAGTAGTAGCCACAAAAACATCAATCCAAATTAGAATATAGCAATGAAGTTCATGGATTGATGCAAGCAAATGCATCTTTTAGTTCTTATCGGGAGGGGTAATTACCCCTATCATTCCTCTTAGATACTAAAAAGTATCCTTTGATAATGGCTTAGTAAATATATCTGCAATCTGTTCTTTGGTAGGCACATATTCCAATTTTGACTTCTTTCTCATTCACTTTCTCCCTCAAGAAATGAAACTTGATTGATATATGTTTGGTCTTGGAATGCAACATCAGATACTTTGAAATATTTATTGCACTTGAATTGTCATAGTATATGGCAATAGGCTCTTCATATATTACCTTGATATCTCTCAACATTTGTTTCATCCATATAACTTGAGTACAATTATTGGCAACAACAATGTATTTTGCTTCAACAGTAGATAAAGAAATGGAATTCTTCTTTTTGCTTAAGCAGGACATAGATTTCTTCCCTAGGAAGAAAGCACCATCACTAGTACTTTTCCTGTCATCTACATCACTAGCCCAGTCTGCATCAATAAATGCACATAAAGTGAGATCATCATCCTTTGGATACCAAAGTCCAAAGTCAACTGTTTCTTTTAGATATCTAAAAAATTTCTTCACAACAATCACATGTGATTCTTTTGGATCAGCCTGAAATCTAGCAACCATACATACAATATTCATAATGTATGGTCTAGTCTGAGTTAAATAGAGTAATCCACCGATCATTGACCTATATCTAGTTTAATTCACCTTAGGAGAGTCATCATTTTGTGTCAACTTACATCCGGTCACCATGGGGGTACCAATAGGTTTTGAGTCATCCATTCCAAACTTCTTTAGTAGTTCTTTCACATATTTGGACTAAGATATGAAAATCCCCTTGTCCAACTGTGTAACTTGCAATCCCAAAAAGAATTTCATTTCTCCAATCATACTCATCTCAAATTCATTCTTCATTTCATTAGAAAACTTCATACATAGATTATCATCTCCTCCAAAAATGATGTCATCTACAAAAACTTCTATAATTAACTCCTTATCATTATCTAATTTGAAGTATAAGTTGCTATCAGTAGTACCTTTAGTAAATCCAAGCTTCAGTAGTGTAGACACGTAAAATATACCAATTGACATTGTGCACTTAATCCTGACTACTAACATTGTTTCTTCCCGAATCATCCCTCGGTCTAATCATTTAATCAAATCTCTTTATTTGATTAAATTCATCAATTTCTCTCTCTTAATTAAATAAATCATTTTATCTAATTAAGTCAATCTCTTGTGTTAATTAAATCAATCCATCTGATCTAATTATCCCTATTTAATTAAATAATTAATTTTATTTGATTAAATCTCTAAATTCTATCCATTAAATTAAATAAATTAAAACCTTATTTGATTTAATATAACACCATCTCTTTTAATTAAATAAATCAAAATCCTTATTTAATTTTTCTCTTATCATATTCCTCTCTTATTTGATTTAAATAAATCTATAAATTTGAGTCAAATAGGTCACATCATCTAATCTCCCATTAAATTAATCAACCCTTGATTAATTTAAATCTTATCATATCACATCCTCTAGATTTTGCAAGTTGCACATGAAAATAGATTTAATTCATTTATTAAATCTCTATTTTCCTCACAAGGCATCTTTTGGAATATTCTCCAAATTTGAATTCAAAAATTCCAAGTCAACATGTACATCCAACAAGGCAATAAATTCATCTTACATGTCCTTTGTCTTGAGCCAAGTGGAATTTATTGCATTTTTCCTTCCCTCTTGCAAGTCATTTCAACAAATTTGAAATTCAAAAATATGCATTTATTGGCACAATCCCCAAAATTTGCATATCTTCCATCCATTCATAGATTGACAAGTGGCATCATGCCATTAGATGAATGTTAGTCCCACATTGCTCAAATTTGGACATTCATTCATCTTGGCATTCTATAAATAAAGTGCTCATATCCTCATTTGATCATCCACAATTTATGCAAAGTTATTATGCTAAAATATTTAGCCATTTCCATCCATCACCATTGAGTTCTTAGTTAGGTTTTTGCAGATTTTGCCTTGGAGCTCTTATCCTTCATCAACAAAGTGGATCAATCATCATCAACATATCAAGCTTGCATCTTAGGAATTGGGAAAGGGCCAATTTTCACATCAAATTGCCACCAATTCCCATGGGATCATGTGTTTGCTATTTTAATTAGCATTGAATATATATTTTCTTGTTTTATTGTGTTCTTCATTGTTTTTCTTTCCTAATTTGAAGTTTGTAAATGGATTTCATGGGGAATCCTTGTTCATGCTTGCAATATCTAACTTAATGTGTTTGTTCTTAGTGTTTTGCAGGTATTAGGATTGGGTTCACACATTTGGCGCTAGAAGGAGGGCAACATCTCATAAATTTTGACTTTTCTCACAAAATTCTGCGTTCTTGCTTATACATAGAAAAATTCTCACGCTGAGAGCTCAGCGTTGCTATTTTGGCACCGCTGACCCTTCAGCGTCGCTATATAGCATCGCTTGAAATTCAAATTGCGACACTGGCCTCTTCCCGCCCAAAAATTTGAATTCTAAACCTTGCCGCTTGACTGTTTGACTCACAGGAATTTTCAAAAAAACAAAACTACGATGTTGGGCAAAAATTGTGACGCAGTTGAGCTCACTGTCCCGACACAGAGTGATGCTGACTAGTAAGTGGCGCTCTAAGAGCACCGCTGAGAAATCAAACTCTGACACAGTCATAGGTTGCGCCGCTAGGAGGGAGTAAAAAGTTGAAATTGAATTTTAGCACATGCTTTTTGATTAATGATCAATTTGTATTCTATTTTCTACTTTTTAATCTCTGTATTTTCTAGAATATGACTGGTTTTCTCCCTTGTAGGTTGGAAATCGAAAACAAAGAAGGGAGAAGCATGAGGAGGATATTTCATCAAATTAAAGTGTTTTTAAACACTTTAGTGTTTGCTTAACACTTTTAAGAAATTGTTATCACTTCTTTCTTAGGACACTAATTTCATTTGGGTTTAAAAAGAATCTTTTCATTTCTTGCAAAAGGCTAAAATGAACATTAAGATCACAAACATACTAGAGTGTGTTTCTTTGGATAACAAATTGAACAAAATATTTATCATTTTTCTTTTGGTGCTCTAAAACGAATTCATTATTTCTTTGTGGGATCTAAAATGAACATATGCTACATTATTTGTTGAAGGCTTACTCAAACTAACCTCATTGAAAAAGGACGCATGCGCTTCTCTCACACTTTATAGCAATTTTGAGAATCAAAAGGATTTTTTCATGATTTTAGGTTGAGATAAAGCAATCACCTCCACACTTCAATTTGGGTTTAAAAATTGAACAAAATCTTGTGCGAGTGTGAGTGGGGGCATTATTGCGTATATTCTCTCTTTTTTGCCAACAAAGATTGATTGAGTTATGAATATTTTTTTCACTCACTTTTGTTTATCCTAGAGGGCCTGCCTTAGGGAAAAAGTACTCACCCAAGGGAACGACTCAACCTATAACACTCTAAAGCCAAGAGTATTTCCAACCGGTATATAAATGTGGGTATTGGAGTAAACACCAATATCACACGGTTGATTCCAATGAGATGGATATGAAATCTCAGATCCGAAAGGGGACTCTTGCTGTATGGGTCAATCTCCACGAACGAAAAGTGCTTATTAAAACCCATGTGCTAGAATTTTCCAAAATCCTTTGATCTATTTGTTAGTGCAAGAACAGTCGTTCTGAAGCCACCCCACACTTTTACAGTCTTTTAGTAGAAATGGAAAGCATGCCATGGGAGTTTCATGGGTGTTGATGCTTCGCTGCCCCATATAAGTGAGTGTCATGGAGGGGAGCTAGTGGGGTCAAGCATCTCACCATTCGCTAAAGATAAGCGTAGCTAGACTTGTCCAAGTGGGAATCCAACAAATATTGTCTTACACATCCATAGGGTTGTACTTATTCTTGGGTTACAAAATGCATTGCTTGATCAAAAACATCTCAAAAACAAACACTTAACATCATCATCCAAATTTCAAACCCTTTTGGAGACAAATGCAATTGACTCAATCCATATGTTATTGCTTTCCCTTGGGATTTACATCCTTAGAGGTTTCTAAACATTGGATTACATCTTAATTTTTCTACTTAAGTAAACAATAGGAAAACCTTGCCTTGAGTTCATCAAATTTCCACATAACATACTTTGTGGGGTTTGAAGAGATCAAGACATTGGACACTTAGTTTGAAAACTTCATCAAAGAAAGTGTTTTTGGTAAAATAAAGCCATTAAGAAAAGCTAAGCAAAATGAACTTTCATGTGTGTTGAAGACTCACGATTCTCAAAAAGACCAAATCCCAAAAAAAAAATTATTGGTTCAAAATCTGAAAAATGTATGTTCAAAAGATTTATCATTTCTTGGTTACAAAGGTCTATAGAAGCATTATATGCTCTTCAATACATAGGTCTAGACAAACAAAGTGTCTTTTTAAGGTTCATCTTAGGATCAAAGCAAATCAAAATCTTTTTCATCCATCCTTCATCCATCAAAACAAAAATCATCTCATCATCACCTTTTGGAGAAATCTTGAAATCATCTGTAATGCTAGGCTTTTTGGCAAAATAAAAATCATTAGAATCCTTGGGACAACATCCTTGAAATCCTTATCAAAAATCACCTTTGGCTAGGTATGTGTAAATGCATCCTTTTGCATATGCTTAGTCAAAGTTATCAAAATCATCTTGTTTAGCTTAGTACATGTAGATAAATCCTTCTTCATATGCTTAGTAAAACTATCATCTTGTTTGAATAGGTGTGGATAGATGCATCCTTCTCCCCACACATATTCAAATTATCATCCTTTGAACAAATCTATCCCTTAGATAATCATCCAATATCTTAGGGTCTTTTTGTTCAAAATCAATCAAAATCAAGGATAATCCCAAATCCAAAAATCAAATCAAAATAAAAAAATCCGAAACATATCCAAAAGTCCTAAAAGCCTAGTATCTCCTTCAAGATTTATCAAAAGATAAAAACATCCGCATCATCCATCCCTTGCATCATCATCATATAGCCTTTTGATCCTCAAGATATCCTAAAATTTTCTACTTTGGGCATAAAGTAAAGATCAATTCAAAGAACCAAGAGATTCATCTCTCCTATTCTCGAAAATTGATCCTTGTTTTATGGTTCAAACTAGATCTCAATACAAGAAGAGTATGGAAGCCAACAGAGAAACACCTGCTTCAAGTGATCTTAGCCAAACAAACGTAGAAATGAATCCCACTGAATCAAGCAATCCTTTGACCCTCTCATCATCACAAAATCCACAAGAAGAAAACCAAGGAGAGGATCTTACCTTTGGAATGTCTCATGAAGAAATAACTGAAATGCTCCAAAATCTAAAGAATCATAAAATCATCAACATCATGACGAGGCTTAACCCTTCGTTATACATGCTTGAACTAGCAAAACAAGGGGCCAAGTTACCTTTGGATTTCAATGTGAGTACTAGAGTGGAGACATCTTTTCCTCCAATCTCATCCACCATTCCCATCTCATCTACACCCCCATCCCAAAGCATCACACAAAACATTCCACAGATCACGACATCGTTTGCTCCAACCCAACCCAATGTTAATAAGGGAAATGCATTTCTCAATGCTATTCAAACACACCCCCTTGTTAATAATCAAAAATTGGACGCAAATACCATCTTGGAACAAAACATACTTGAAAACCCATTACATAAGAATGTTCCTCTCACGTTCCATCATGATCCATCATTATCATTTTTCCATGCAACACCTCAAACTTCTCTTCTCACAAATTTGCAAGAGGAGGGAGATATGTTTGGACTAGGGAGCATATTCGACACCACAACATTTTCCCAAGAACTCACACCTCTCACATTTCCACCTCTTCCACCATTTCCATCAACATCCACATCACTCTTTGATTTAGGGCTTCCCCCTCTACCAACTATCAATCTAATCAACATCCCAAATATCAATCAAAGCATTATGCCAAACACTCAAAATTTGTTGTCGATATCGCAACAACAGATGACAAACGCACAAGCAATTGCAACATCATCAAACCCCCCTAACATCACAAAGAATAGCCTCCCAAGGACCAACCACATCAACACCACCATCCATTACTCAAAACATCAACACGACATCATCACTCACCACAAACGCCATTCTGAATCCTCCACCACCCCCACCACCACCAAATTCCACCACATCAAGCCAATACAATGCGACATTGCAAGCTGCTTTTCAAAGGGGATTCCAACAAGTGCAAAAACAAAAATCTATACAATTAGCTGCTCAACAAGCTACTCAAGTTGCCCAAGCAGCCCAAGCCGCATTACAAGCGCAACAAGCCCAAGTGCTATTGCAACAACAACAACAAGCTGCTCAAGCTGTGCAAGCCGCCCAAGCAGCCCAAGCTGCATTGCAAGCACAAAAGGATGCTCAAGCACAAACTCTATTACAATAACAAGTGGCACAGGCATAGGCACAAGCGCAAGCTCAAGCTCAGGAAAACGCCCAATATCAAGTGGTACAAGCACAAGTACAAGAACAAATTCTTGCACAAAGACAAGCAACACAATTGCAAGCATACCATCAAGCAATAAAGCAATATCCAGAGCAGCACGAAGCAACCCAATTGGCAACCCAACAACAAGCACAACAACAAGCACAAATCTTAGCACAACAACAACAAGATCAACAGCAAGCGTTGTTCATACAATAGTAGGTGGAAGCCTACCTCACTCGACAAAACATACAGATACCATCGAACAATACATCAAACAACCCATCCATCCAACCCAAAATTGAAACACCCCAAAACACCTTCATCCCACCCCCTGATCTGCAAAATGATGTAACGACACAAATCAGGTTGCTCATGCAACAAGTGCTTGATCTTCAATTAGGGTGAACAACGAAAACACCAAGCAACTTGTGTCCCTATCCATTCAATAGGAGCCTAGTAATGAAACCATTTCCCAAGGGATTTAAGATCCCCAAATTTGACAAATATCCTGGGACGGGAAACCCTAAGGATCACATCAAGGAATTCCAGGTTCATTGCATGGAAGTCGCATACGATGATACTTATTTGATGCGGCTATTCCCTAGGAGTTTGGAAGGCCATGCTATGGAATGGTTCTCTCACCTACCTTCAGGCATTAGAACATTTCAAGAAATAATAGACGCATTCATTAAAAACTATGCATGCAACATTGCAATGGATGTTAGTCTAGAAGAAATCTTAGCTCTGAAACAAGGCAAGGGTAAATCATTCGCTTCATTCCTACAATGATGGCGATCCAAGGCCAATCTAAGCAAGTGGACCATGCCAGAAGAACAACAAGTTTGCACCATTATAGCCAACCTTGAAGGCCTCTTGACATTTCATCTCAAAGTTCAGGGCATCACCACATATGATTAGTTGATCTCCAAGGTGCTCAACATCGAACGAGCCCTCATGAATCAACCCACGGGATCAATTTCATACCTTGAACAACAAAACAACTGCCCACCCTCCAATTACAATGATAAACCTCACACGTGGGCAAGGAACAAAAAGATTACTAATGATGGTGTCGTCGATGCCAAGGTGGTCATTAGTGCCCCTCGCCAAAATACACCCGCACTACAAATCCAAATCCAACACCAAAACAATCATCACACAACACAACAACCACACAACAATCCGACAATCAATAATCTCAATGAGCAAAGGGGACCACCCCAATGCAAGAGTTATTCCAAGTGAAAATACACCATTGGGGGAACCACTTGAGGACATAATGAAAAAGTTGATAGATGAAAAAATTCATCAAGCCTCCTACAGTCGAGAATTACCAAGAACCGGATGTGAAACCTCCTTGGTATAACGAGAATCAACTCTGCGAGTTCCATAAAATCAAAGGGCATACCATGAACAATTACATGAGATTAAAAAACATAATCCAAAATATCATCGATAAAAGAATCATAAACGTGGAACAACCTACAAGAAATTAGGATCTTAAGATATATACGAATCTGATGCTGAATCATGGCAACAAAGGAAATAACAATAACAAAGATAAAGGGAAGGCACCCACTTAAACATAAATCATGTGTATGAAACAGTTGTTGCCTCCCTGGATGAAAACTGCATGGTCATTACTATCAAGGGCGCCTATGCCAAAGATTGTGGAGTCACCACAAGAGGCGACAAAGTAACCATCACAGGATCATCCCAGCCAAACAGAGTCCCTACATCTGGATCTGTCCCTAATGGCTACAATTTCCTAGATCAACTCAAGAGAACGTCAACATAAATCTCCATCATGGAGTTGCTAAAAATATCATCTGCCCATAAGAAGATCCTTGAGGAAGCGTTGGCCTCATCCACTGTCCTTGCAGATCTTGATGCAGAGCAATTCCAAGCTATGCTCAAAAATATCATTATGCCTAATCTTCTTACATTCTCTAACCAAGATTTCCCTGCTCAACCATCTCACAATCGTGCACTTCACTTGGATGCCATAGTACATAAGAGAAAAATCAAAAGAGTCTTGGTGGATGGAGGTGTGGGTTTGAATATCTATTCTCTCAGCCTCATCAAGTAGTTGAAAATATCATAAAATTCTATCGACAAAGGGATGGGTATCACGATAAGAGCATATGATGATCAAGAAAGAGTGTCTCAAGGCATGATCAAACTCCCTATTCAAGTAGGGCCTACCATCATGGAAACCATTTTTTAGGTCTTGGACCTCGATTTGCCATATAACATCCTCCTATGACGCCCCTAGATTCATGCGATGAAAATAGCAGCGTTAACTTTCCATCAATGTGTGAAATTTACACATAACAGACAAGAAGTTACCATCCATGAAGATCCTGAACCTTTCTCATTTGCAAAAATCTTGAAGCAAAGTATTACAAAATCCCCCAAGTACCAAAAAATGATGAGGGCCCATCCACACCATACATCGATCCTGCCACTCTTGCGTCCACTTCTGTGATAGAGACACCCGCCACTCCCGCCATCCCCACCATCTCTGACATCAAGGTCATCATCCAAGATAATGACTGTGGAAATTACAAGCTCCCTAATAATGCTTTTGTGGTAGGAGAGTTACCACAATCTCCTAGATCACAGGGATGACCACAAATAAATGAAGCCTCCACATCCCAAACGTCTCCTAAAAATTATCCCAAATTCACAAGCTGGGGAGACCTTGGCTGAGAAGTTATTGAGGCAGATCCATCTCACATGCTATATCAAGATGAAAGACCAGTAGTGGACTTACCAATGGATGATAGAAGCAAGGGCCTACAAATGATGCTCGCAATGGGCTACAATAGAAATCAAAGACCAGGACAAAACGATAATGGGCTTATAGTACCTATCATGCCAAAGATGCGACCGATAACAAATCTTGGCCTTGGATGTACCCCTTCGAGTATAACCATACGAGGCCGAAGTCCTCCAGTTAGAATAGTTAATAATCCTCCTCAGCCAACCCCAGCAGAACTACAATTACCAGTGTCTACAATTAGAGTCATAGATAACTTTACATTTGATATAACTGACATCTGTAGTAGTAGTGATGACGAGGATCACTTGAATACCTTACCTAGGATATTTGAGGATACCACTCTTTGCATGATTAACACCCTATCTTTTGAAATAGACCATCAAAATCATGAGATTCACCTAGTATATCCCCAACTCATCGACTACGACCAATGAGGACCACCAGTTCTTGATACATTCAAAAATGATGAGGCAATCTTGGAATTCATGAGATTGCAAGATAAAATTCTAGATGGGGATCACAAAGCAGGGTTTATAATAGAGTTGGACACACATGCCCATTATGGGGAAACGATTGAATCCTTCAGTCGCAAAAGCAAGAAATTAAGAATAATATCCAAGTCCTTGAGTGAAAACCACACTGTGGAACTCTTTGACTAGAAAAAAGTAAAAAGAAAGGACATATCCAATGGTGAAAACCTCTATGAGGCACCCGAGGATGGGGGATTCAATCTTTCTTTAAGATCCATTCATCAGGAAAAGTCAACAATCTTGGCAGAAAAAATGCAATCCGGTCAACCTAGGAACAAAGGAGACCCCACATATCACATTCCTAAGAGGAATCACTACTATTAGAAGAGCAAGAGCTCCTAGCGGCATTCCTAAGAGAAAGAAAAATAAACTTTGCATGGAGTTATGCTGACATGCCAAGAATTTATCCAAAGACTGTGGTTCACCACTTAGCAATGTATTCAGAAGCAAAGCCTGTCAAGCAAAAGATTCAAAAAATGCATCCTCAGATCGCCCTATTAGTCAAAATGGAGCTAAAGAAGCTATTAGATGCAGGATTCATCCGACTGATTGACTATCCAGAATGGGTATCAAACTTGGTACTTGTTTCAAAACCTGATGGAAATATCAAAATCTACACAAACTTTAGAGATTTGAATAAGGCATGTCCAAAAGATGACTTCCCGCTTCCCAACATTGACATGATAGTAGACATGACAATGGGACATGAGATGTTGTCACTAATGGATAGATTCTAAGGGTACAATCAGATCATGATAGCTAAAGAGGACCAACATAAAACAACTTTCACTTGTCCATGGGGGACATACTGTTGGAACATGATGCCATTTGGCTTAAAGAACACAGAAGCAACATATCAAAGGGCCATGACATTGATATTCTGCGACATGATTCATAAGAGGGTTGAAGACTATGTTGACGACATTCTAGCTATGTCCAGAAAGAGAAAAGATCACATAGCAACCCCAAGTGCCATCTTTGACAGACTAGAGGAGTACAAGGTTAGACTAAACCCAAAGAAGTGCGTCTTCGGTGTACAATTAGGAAAGCTCCTAGGATATATAGTTTCAATGAGGGGTATCGAGGTGGATCCAGCAAAAGTAAAAGTAATCCTCGAGATGGAGGCACCAAAAACATTAAAACAACTGAGAGGTCTCCAAGGCAGACTCCAATCCATTCAAAGATTCATAACACAACTGGCAGACAAACATAACCCATACTCTCATGTACTCCACAAGGGAGTAGCGTACAAATGGGATATCAAGTGTGAAGAGGAATTCAACAAAATCAAGGAATACCTACTGACACCACCAGTCTTAATGCCACCAATCCCAAGAAAGCCATTGATTCTATACGTGTCAGCAACTACAATAGCCCTTGGAGCTCTTTTAGCTCAACATGACGAAAATGGAACAGAAAGGGCTATATATTACATCAGCAGGACAATGGTTGGGCATGAGCTAAACTATTAGTTCATCAAGAAAGCATGCCTCACAGTAGTGTTTGCATCACAAAAATTTAGACATTACATGTTGGCACATAAAATAAAACTCATCACCAAAATTGACCCTCTCAAGTATCTACTATCAAAGGAAATGCTCATAGGAAGAATGAAAAAATGGGTGATGATACTGTTAGAATACGACATCGAATATGTGGAGAGGAAAGCAATCAAAGGCCAAGTCATCACAAATCAACTTGCAGAAGCACCAATCTATTCAGAGAACCCTCTCATCTTAGAGTTTCCAGATGAATCCATTTTCAATCTCAACATAGCTAACCATTGGAAACTCTACTTCGATGGCTCATACATGCAACATGGATCAGGAGCTGGTGTTTTCTTTATCACACCACAAGGGGATTGCATACCAAGGTCCTACAAACTAGCATTTCCTTGCACCAATAACATTGCAGAATACGAGGCTTTAAGGATAGGTCTCAGAATAGCAGTGTAGTATTACAGCTCTGAAAGTATACAGAGACTCTTAATTGATCATAAATCAAGTGAACAATGAATGCCAGACCAAAGATGACAAGCTCACTCCATACAAGAAATTGGTGGAGACTCTCAAAGAATCCTTCATCGAAATAACATTTGAGCAGATTCCTAGAACCAACAACAGAGCAGCAGACACCATGGCAACAATTGGATCCTTGCTCGACATCCCCCACAATGTTCCAAAATATGAATTCATGATTGAGCAGCTTCTCATGCTTGCATTCGAGGTACCATAATCAGAATATGTGTGTGAAATCATTGGTCTTGGCGATCCTTGGTATCATGAAATTTACACATACCTTCGTATAGGAGTCATACTCGCCGCCTTACCCTCAAACCTAAAATGAACCTTTGTTAAAAAGGTGTCCAAATTTGTCATCCTAGGTGATACCCTTTATCGTAGAAGCATAGAAGGAACCCTACTACACTGCTTAAATGATGAGGAGGTATTAATCACTCTAACTGAAGTACATAATGATATATGTGGTTCGCACTCGAGTGGAATGACCATAGCTAAGAAATTGTTGAGGATGGGGTATTATTGGCCCACAATGGAACGAGAAGCGCATGACAATGCTAGAAGGTGTCTACAATTTCAATAGCATGGGGACCTAATCCATGCTCCAACTCAAGAGCTTCATCATATTGTCACACCATGGACCTTTTCACAGTGGGGACTTGATCTCATTGGAAAAATCACACCCACTTCATCTAATGACCACAAATTCATCATAACCACAACAGAGTACTTTACTAAGTGGGTGGAGGCCATACCCATGACGTACATAACTAGGAAGTAGATTTCTAAGTTCATCCTGAACTATCTCATTTGCAGATATGGTATTCTACAAGCCATTATCTCAGATAATGGGACACCATTTAAGAATCAGGAGGCCCGTGACTTATGCGAAAAATTCAATATCCAACATCGCTTCTCCACCCCATACTATCCCCAAGGAAATGGCCAAGCAGAAGCTACAAACAAAACCATTCTGAAAATCCTGAAGAAGATAGTTAATGACGTAGGTCATGACTGGCATTTGCAGCTTAATCCCTCCCTCTAGGGCTATCAAACCAACATCCACACACCCACTTGCGCGACCCCCTTCTCCCTGGTCTACAGATTAGAAGCAGTACTCCCCATTGAGATCGAGCTCCCATCCCTCAGGATATCATTGCAAAACCTCATCACTGATGAAGAGTACTGAGTGTCAAGATTACATGAGCTGGAGCTACTGGATGAATGACGAATAGATGCTTTGAATCATTTGCAAGCCTATTAGAATAGACTCAAAAGGAGCTATAATAAGAAAATAAGAAGTAGGACTTTCCAAGTCAGAGAACTGGTCTTAAAAGAGAAACAAAAGAATGTCCCAAACCCAAGCAACAAAGGCAAGTTTGAACCCAATTGGTTGGGACCATTCATCATCACAACAAGTTACAAGTCAGGGGCATATCAGTTATCAACACCTGAAGGGGAACCTCTACAAGAGCCCATGAACAACTCACATCTCAAAATGTTTTATGACTAAATATTTCAAGGTATAGAACCAAAAAACCCAAAAAATTAGAAAATGTCCTTAAAAAATGGTTACTTCGGCAAAAACTTGGCAAATAGATGTCTTGGTAACAACAAAAAAAACAAAAAAATAAAAAAATCCAAAAAAATCAGAAAAAGGATTGAAAACAGTAAAGAGAAAAATCATCCTCTAGTGAAAACCACTTCGGTGGCACTTTGGAAACCACTTCGGTGGCACTTTGGACAAGTACCTTGGTGAAAACCTAGAAAACAGGCACCTTGGGTAAATAAGCACTTTCCATCCATCGGGATCTTTATGGCTTTTTCTGCATCATTCATCCATTACGCTTCCATCATCCATCACATTTGGATCTCCATCCATCACTCATCCACTCGCATCCGCACCATAGCTTGGTCCTGTTTTCGTATCATGATCCCTCCTAGTACTACTCAACCCATCCTTAAGGTTAGTTTGTCTTGCCTTTATCAGAGTAGTCTATTGCATCACGTTGGGGGCATATTCTCATTGGATCGGATTCGTGTATATTCTTAAAGTCCTATATATCAGAAAATCCAAAAACATCAGAAAATCCAAAAATCCAAAAAACATCAAAAAATCATCAAAAAGCCAAAAACAAAGTCGTCTTGTCGAACTACATCATATCTGAGCTTGAACATAGGCAAGGTTGATCTTTGATCATCCCCGAAGACATTTAGGTCAGTCCTATAGGAGTCCGTCATAATAAATTGACATCTCATCATGTATATCGTCATCTGTAAATTAGTCAAGTCGTCAGTCGAACTGCGTGGTCTCTATGTATATAACATAGGCAAAGCTAATCTATTGATCATCCCCCGAGACACCTAGGATAGGTCTTTAGGTTAGTCTCTTGGTAAAAATATCAGAAAATCCCAAAACATTCAAAAAATAAAAAAAATCAAAACATTTGTAAAACCTCAAAAAAAAACCAAAAACAACCTCAAAACATTGTAAAACGTCAAAAACATCCAAATATTTGAAAAAATCCATCCATCTCATCTTGCTTGCACCCGCAATAACATCACTCATAATAAATGATCGTCATCCTCAACCTTTGGTAAGACAATCAGAAACAAGTCTAGCAGGTTGAAAGAGAAAACTCAAAACGTCAAGTTTTAGGTCTAAGTCATTGCATAAGCAAGTTGGTCATCTCTTTGTATCGGTAACTTATCATCCATCTGGTCCCATATCAAATATCTTTTAGAATGCTTTAGATAAACGAAATGACGTGCTGCCATCCACTAACATGTCCTAGGATGAATCCTTCCTATAATGGGCATTATCTTTTGGCAATAAGTTTCAGATCTTATCCTTAGAAAACATACTCCTTTGGTTAGTGACATTGAAGAGCATCAGCTTGTTCATTCACTTTGTCTTTATCTTTTGATTTATCTTATTGCGCTCATTCCAAGGACTTCTCGATGATATCTGAACATGAGGATTTATAGAAATAGGAATAGGGAAACAATCATTATCTTTTTGTCTGCTATGCTTGTTGGGTGTTCTTGTAAGATAACCTTGGAAAATACTTGCTTTGTTAGGTATGTATAGAGGAGGTTTTGGGACAACTTGTTGACTATTGCATTGATAGGTTTACCTTTCTGTGTTTTGGTCCGAGGTGTTTGAAACGTCTGAAGTGCATCCTAGCAAGGTTTTCGTATGTCAAGTGTGAATAAGGATACTCCTATCTGCTTGTCAAGTCAAAGTCCATCACACTAGGTACCACGCCATTCTGGTTTTCTATACCTTGATGCATTGTACCACGTGCATTATCAAACATAAGAAAACTGGCCCTTTAAAAATCCAAAGTCCTCGGCAAGTAATCATCATCATCATCATCATTTGCATTTGCATCATCTTGTGTCTTGTTGAAATGCCTTCTTCTCTTCTTGCTCACCACACTAATAAGGTACTATGACAACTGATCATCATCACCATCATCGTCATTGATCCTGCATCCACAAAATCATTAGCATATTGCATCAACATATCATATAGGGAGCATATGCATTGCATTTCCATCATCATATAAACATGTCATTATAAGCATTCTTTATAGATAAGGGCATCCATTTTATTACATTGCATCCATTCCTTGCATCACATTACATCTATCACATAAATCACTGCATAAACATACATTTTCATTTCATAACCATTTCACATTACCACCTATTGCATAATCATACATAATAGGTACATAAGCATTATACGATAATCCATCACATACATACTTGCATAACATCATAAATTCATCTCACGCATTAGGTTCATCTTGCATAAAACAATATCATATCATTGTATATCACTACATCATATTAAATGCATCACATACATTACATCATCATTTAATATGTTTAGGATAATAACATTTTTTATTCTAAGCATCTTTAAAAACCATCTCATTTTCATCATATCACGACCATCGCATTCACATTACATCATCCACATCATCTCATAAATAGCATCATAAATCATTCATTGCATAAATAATTCCACATAAACATAAATAGTCCATCATATACAAAATGTACATCCATCCATAATCCGTTCATATATAAGCATAATTCACATAACATTTCACATTTCACATATATACCATATCATTTTGCATATTACATTCTATATCACGTATCACATCACTATTTGCATCAACATAAATAGATCATCATATAGACGACATCAACACACATCACATTTGCATATCATAGGTCAACATAATATAGATCTATTAGTCATAATCACTGCATAATATCATTAGAAATAAATGCATCCATAAAAGAATCATTGCACAACATATAGAAGTAAAATCATCCATGCATAAATAAAGAGTACACATCGCATCACATTAAAATCATCATCGGCTCATATATATATAACACAATTGTCATAGTACAAAGAATAAATCGGATCACTAGACATGTATGTTAATCAGTACAGAAAGGCCCATCAGGCTATAAAAAATGAGCCCATAAGGCACAAAAAGCATCGTGTCATCTAGGTCATGCTCTGTCCTCGTGTATGTTGCCCTCGCCTTTGTCACCATGACTCTCTACTAGTTTGTAGCTAGTCTGCTGTGAGTACTCTGGGACTCATCCTCCCTTGGGCATGGCCTCATGATAGTGACTCTGGTAGTACTCAACCTCTCAGACGACATCCCTATATGATCGAATTGACACTGTACCTTGGGAGGAGGAGGTTGCCATGCTCTCTAGCTACTGTCTCCTACCTAGCTATGTGGCTGCCTATAGCTCTGTAGTCTGTCTTTGTTGTATGACCTGATCCCTCTCAGCCCTGAGCTGCTCTCTCTTGACCCTCGCCTGATCTCTCTCAACTATCATAGCCTGGACCTGGGCCTATAACTGCGCAATCAGTGCATCCCAAGGATCCACCTATCCTACTAGATGTACCTGTGGCTGTACCTACGACTGCACCTGAGGCTGATCCTTGCCTCATGGTGGTACACCTGGTGGCACCTGCTGCTGGTAGGGCATCGAAACATCTCCTTGTCCTGGCTAGATTGGTGACACAACTGGCTGATCCTGTTGAACATCAACCCTCTGTCCTCGTCCTCCCCCTTTGCCTTTGACTCTTTGTAGATCTAGAACTACTCCTGGAATGGTCAATCAAAGCAAAGGCTGAAACCAATCCTTGTAGACCTATGTCGTTCCTGGATTTGCGAGTCCCTGATCGTAGGCCCACGGTCGGGCTACCAACTGCCTGAAGCTGTCCATGGCCTCTGAAGTAGGAATATACCACCCCCATGAAATTTGTCGTGGTGCAGGCGAAGATGGCTACGTAATCATCATTAGGGTGATCCTACGGCTCACCAAACTGATGCTGCATGTGCTCGGGCAAGTACCTCTCAATCATGGTGTGCTCCCGCCCCTGCATAAAATGGTCCTGGTGGCAATAGAATAACTGATCAACATTGTCAGCCCATTCGGGCTGACCAAGGTATGGTCACCAAGTGAAAACCTCCATCTCATCCAAGACCCTCCGCCAGTAGGGGATCCCGTGCTCACCGGTGTGTGTAAAGGACACACCGCCTCTGTAGCACCACACAAGGGGATTGTTTGGGAGCATCAAAATGTAAACAATGTGTGGACATAGCACAACAATGTGCTCCTATGCCCAGACGTGAAAAATAGTCATCCCTGCTCCGAGTGCTCTGCCCTCTATGTAGACTTACTCATGGAGATCTCTGTATAAGGAAGCTAGAAACATCGGCCCCCAGGAAAAAAATGGCCTGTCTCGAACCATCCACTCCTAGTAATATCCCTAGCCGAGACTGAAGTATCAACCTCATCCGTTAGGGGCAACGAGACCCGAAATGATGGATGCAATCACCCAGTGGTAGGGAGGTGCCATGATCCTATGCTGCTCGAGCTCTATCTGCCCCTCGCAAAAGAAAATCTCATCTATGGTGAGGACTTTGTAGTAGGCCTCGCACCCCTCGGCCGTGTCAAAAATCACTCAACGACCGTGAATCGACAATCTCAAAATACGCCAAACATCCTATAAGGTGACGGTGGCCTTGTTAGTGGGAAGATGAAATGAAGAGGTCTCGCTATGCCATCTCTCAGCCAACGTTGACAACATCCCTAGATGGGTATGAATGGGTGCTATATATGCAATGTACCATAACTAGGCTCTGGGGGCTTGCTTAAGTCCATACAAAGATTTCTTCAATCTAGAAACCATATCTCCCTTGTCTGTTAGCTAAAATCCATCTGGCTGTTCAATGTACACTTCTTCTAGTTATCCATTCAGAAGTGCTGACTTCACATCCATCTGATAAAATTTGTAATCCTTGTATGCAACGTAGGCAAGAAATAATCTAACAACTTCGATTCTGGTGACAAGGGAAAAGGTTTCTTCAAAATCAACACCTTCCATTTGAGAATACCCTTTACATACCAATCTTGCTTTATTTTGGACCACTTCACCTTCTTCATTTAGCTTGTTTCTAAATACCCATTTAGTACCAATCACATTTTTTTCTTTGGGTCTCAGAACCAGTAGCCATGTGTCATTCTTTTCAATCCATGTCAGCTCTTCCTTCATAGCTTCCAACCAATGTTCATCTTGACAGGCTTCAGTGACATTTTTAGGTTCAATCTTGGAAATCAAACAATATTCTTCTACAATTTTTCTTCTAGTTTGCACTCCTTTACTCTTATCTCCTATGATTTGATTTTTAGAATGATTTAGCCTTACATACCTTGGAGTTTTGGGACATTCTTGAACCTCTAAAACTTTTGATCTTTCTTCTACACTTTCACTTGTCCATGCCTCCTGATTGACTTGATTTACTAGAAAAAATTGAGGTTGCTTTACTGGAACATATGGAATAATATAAAGTAGATTTTGAGTATTATTCCCTTGGCTTGTAATGTCTTCGTTTGAATCATAACTACAATGTCTAGATGATTTGACAGAGTCCTCATCAACTCTAACATTTTCACTTTCAACCATCTTTCTCAATCTTTTGTTATAACACTAGTAGGCCTTGCTTTTAGTGGAATAACCTAGGAAGATTCCTTCATCACTTCTTGCATCAAATTTCCCTATATCATCATCTCTCCTGATATAACACTTGCTTCCAAATATTTTGAAATACTTAACAATAGGCTTGTGACCAAACCATAACTCATAAGGGGTCTTACTAGAATTACCATTAACATTTACTCAGTTCAAAGTATACACAAGAATGCTTACCACTTCACTTCATTACGTCTGAGACACATTTCCTTCCATCTTCATTGTTCTGGTAGCATCCAAAATTGTTCTATTCTTTCTCTTTGCAACTCCATTCTGTTGAGGGGTTCGGGGAGAAAATAACTATCTTTTAATTCCATGCTCTTCACAATAAGAGTTGAACTCCTTAGAAATGAACTCACCACCTCTATCAGATCTTAGGCACTTGATTTTTAGACCTTTCTCATTTTCTGCCATAGCCTTGAAACTTTTGAACTTCTCCAATGCTTCACATTTTTCTCTTAAGAAAGAAACCCATATCATTCTAGAGTAATCATCAATAACCAACATGGAATACCTTTCTCCATGAATACTTCTAACTCTAGAGGGACCACAAAGGTCAGTATGTAGCAACTCCAACAAATTATTTGAATTAAATTGTTTGCTCCAGAAAGAGACTAGTTTTTTTATCCATCTGACATTCCTTGCAGATTATATTAGTAGGCTTCACTAACCTAGGCAGGTTTCTTATTACTTGAGTAGAAATTATCTTTATAATGTTGTCAAAGTTTACATGACACAACCTCCTATGCCACAACCAACTTTCATCTACTTGAGCAATTAAACAACTCCCACTAGTAGTATTCAGATGAAAAATATTACCTTTTGTTTGTTTTTCTGTTGCAATCATATTCTTAGAATTTCCATGTATCTTGCATCTTCCATCTTTGAATTGAAGATCATGTCCCTTGTGCACCATCTATCCAACACTCAAAAATTTGTGCTTCAAGCCTTCAACATAAAGAGCATCATCAGTGTTATCCTTACCACCAAGACAAATAGATCCTCTGCCACGAATCACACTAGCATTGTTATCTCCAAATCTTACAACCCCACCATCATACTTTTCTAGACTCACAAATTTGCTTTTATCACTGGTCATATGATGTGAGCATCCACTATCAATGACCCACTCATCTTTTTCTTGAACTCAGGCTGCAAAAGCCTTTTCATCTTTAGCAGATTTAGTAGCCATAGGATTATCTTCAATGGTAGCAATGAAAGCCTATTCATCTTCTTTTCCATTATCTTTATCAAACTCATCATCAGTCACTGCTTCTTCAGCAAAGTAGCATTTCCTTTGGAAACTAGACTTCTTAGGCTTAGATCTAGGAACTCTTTCAGGACATCTTGATGCAAAATGACCTATTTTACTGCATGAAAAACATTTAATAGGCAATACGTCTTCATACTTACCTTTTCCTTTTCCTTCTGCTTTGCAATCAGTGCTTCCAATTCTTCTACCTCTCTTTCTTTATCTTCAAGTTGTTTCAGTTCTTCATCATACTGGACTATATCTTTGCCTGTTACTTCCAGATATAGTGGTCTTGAATGTAGATTCAGTCTTTGGTGTAGATTCACCAAATTCACTTATTTCAAAAGCAACAAGCTTCCTAATCAATGTGTCTCTTGTCATCTTGTTTACTGATCTGAACTCTTCAATAGCATGAACCTTCATTTTGTAGGAAGGAAGAAAGGATATGAGTACTTTAGCCACAATTTCATCCTCATCCATAGAACCACCAACACATGTAATACCCATCACTATTTCATTTACTCTCTGCATAAAAGAAGTGATATTTTCATCCTCACCCATCTTCAAATTCTCATACTTGCCTTTCAAGCTTTGTAGCTTAGCCATCTTCACCTGTGCATCTCCTTCATACAAAGTTTCTAGTTTTGTCCAAATCTCACGAGCTATCTACAACCCTACCACATTAGCCATCTATGAATTTGTTAGAGCACTCACCAAAGCTTCAATAGCCCTTATATTATTTTCAACATTTTTGATCTCATCAGCAGTGGAGGGACCATTTTGAGGAATAGTATATGGATCTCTTGTAATCTTCCAGAAATCTTCACCAATACACCTTAAGTGACATTGTATCCTAACTTTCCACAGTGAATAGTTGGTGCCATCAAATCTTAGACTGTCCTTCTTGAATGTTTCCATCTTGGATCACCTCACGCTTTTAGACTTCTTCAGAGGAACTTGCTCTAATACCAATTGTTGGAAAAACAAGGACACATAATTGAGAGGGGGGGTGAATTAGTTGTGACATAAACTTAAACTTTTCTACTTAACTCAACTTAATCTCAAATTTGATGAATAAACAATTAACCAAAAAAAATTAACACATTAGAGAGACAAAGAACACCAAGATTTTTTACATGGAAACCTTGTTAGGGGAAAAACCATGGTGGATGTTAGTCCACAAGATTATACTCTGTTAAAAGTATAATGAGAAATAATAAGGGGAATGCACATGCATTCAGGCACACTGCCTAGAGCTCATTGCTCAAATACAAAAGAGGACTCACTGTCCAACAATACAAAAATATGGATTAGATCCACAAAGTATGAACTGAAAGAATAACTTCTACACAAGCCTGATTACAGTTCCAATTAAGCACATAAAACCTTCTTCACACTTCGCTCAAATTTCTTCACTCTCTACTGTGCAATCGAATGATAGAAACACTACTCACACATTTACACTTTCTATGGCATAAATTCACACTTATGCACACATTGACTTCGCTCAACCAATCTCTCTTATATATCCGCAACATGAGATTTCATCACAACTTAGTCAACTAGAAAAATAAAACATATTTTCAATGTCAGCCCAAATTCATAAATAATTTTTCAATACAAATCCACCAAAGTCGACCACAACATAGTGGAGACCCAAATTAATATCTCTACCACAAAAATACTTTAATTAATTTCACCATGAAGACCCACAACATGCTACCACCAACATGTCAGCCAAGAATATGAAAACCTGAACATGCACAAGAAAAGATCTTCAACCACGAGCTCTTCGAGTAATGTGGATGTACCACAAAGATAGAGAATGATCTAGAGACATAAAAAAACACCAAGAAATAATAGAGAAGCATCCACAACAACTGAGATTACTAGAATAACACAGTATTTATTCAAGAACACCGACAAAGACCACAAAAACACTGTTAGACCACAACACAATCAAAACTTCACACAGACCTCTAAAACTTT
Source organism: Sequoia sempervirens (assembly GCA_007258455.2). Taxonomy (NCBI): domain Eukaryota; kingdom Viridiplantae; phylum Streptophyta; class Pinopsida; order Cupressales; family Cupressaceae; genus Sequoia; species Sequoia sempervirens. The sequence continues at coordinate 108,443,956 of VDFB02047230.1, forward strand.
TGGTAGATGATCTAGAAACATTCAACAATAGACCCTTTAATCCACACCATCTAATCTTTAACGTACATAACAAGACACCTTCATGACCTACATAGTTCCACTGGGAACCTAGAATACTTTCTCTTACAATTTTCTCAATATCCTCGTCATATACAATTACTAATACACCAAATGCTAATAGTGTTGACATCAATGACAACCACATATCAACAACCATATCCACAACATCCAACAGATTATTGTATAATCAACCTAGTTTTTGTGTTGGTGAGGTAGCTAATCTGCTTTATCTTTAATGGAAAAGGTTTCTGAAGTTTGCAATCCCATCTTCCAAAGAAAGTTGTCATGTCCCCTAAATTGGTTGCAATTCTCGATATTATAAATTATAAATATTGATATACAATTAAGAATAAAGATAATAATTTAAATATCTTTATAATCATTATAAAATAATAAAATAAATATAATCTAAAAATGATCATTTTTATTATAATTATTAATGATTATATTATAATTAAAAAAAATCAAAAAAGATAATTACCATATTTAAAAACAAACATATGGCAATAATGTGGAAGTATACGATTTAAAAAAAAGATTAAATATAAAATCTTCAAACGTGTGAAAAAATATTAAATATTTAGCTCCTAACATAAGCGCTAAAACCTGAACCATCACATTTTATCAAGGAGCGGTCAATTGGAAGAATATGACCTGTGAGGTAGTGACTCTAGGCAGAGAAGTAGTGTTTTAGGGAAAGATGCGTCCTAGTATAAGCTTTAAAGGAGGAATGATGCAATTCTGAGAGGGTATGAATTGGGCTAGACATAGACTTCTTCAACTTCTTTGGTAGGCTACTCCTGTATTATTGCTTTCAAATATTTGTCGGTTGGTGATGAACCAAGATCCTCACTCGTGACCTGAAGAAGAGTTGAGTATCGAATGAAGGAACTTGCGCTGAGGAGCATTTGGCTATAGGCAACATCGATATGTGCTGAGAAGAGCTAAGGTATGCTAATCATCGACCAAGGCAAGAACAAAATGAAGGAAGATCAAGGATAGGTTGTATGTGTTGATGATGCTTTCTGCATAGCAACAACTCAGATAGAATATAATATCCTATCTCTCTTGAAAGGTAAATCTCTATTAGCAAGCCTCAAGAGATAACCCCAAGGTCTCTAATGTCAGGTCTTGACAATGCATAAACAACTTAGTGATAAATGTGAAAATGTTGGTAATCACAATGGGACCTTACTACAAGCAAAATACTGAATCTCTAATTATCGGATATGGCAATATAATGATACTTCAATCCTAAATTTAAACCCAAATGATAAAGAAATAAAAAAAGATATAAGGTTTCAAAGAGACTTCTAGATTTAACACTAACCCTAAGATTAACAATGCAAATGACAAACACTTGAAATAGACCAATCCCTCAAAACTGATTTCTACTTGACCCAGATGGATCTACAATCTTATAGAAATAGTGCAATCTTCTAAGGTGTTAGGATTTTCAGATCATGAACATTCATTCAAACAACCCTACTGCAATTGAAATGAATAAACCCTTACAATTGAACTAAGCACAATGAATATAAAGTCTAGGCTAACTTTGCAAAGAAACTAACAATCAGTTGGTTGCGAGAAGTATGGACCAGGGATTGCTGCAACACTTCAAATATCAAACCATAAAAATCATTAAATCAAATCTAATTCTAAATATCAATTTTCTTCAAAGCAATTCTAAAGATAGAATAACAAGAACCATGCAAGATAAGAAGAACACAAGTATGGCACCAAATCACAATGTCATTACTTGCATCAAATTATCCACTATAGCAACAATTCTAGCTATCTGTTACAATATTTTCTTGAGAACAACTACTTGCTAACTCTTGCTCTACTTAATTCACTCTAACTATCTCTCTATTTGTCTATATCTAAAATTTCTTAACCCTTACAAATGAGGAAAAATGCCATATTTATAGAACCCCCAAAACATGTCGGCCTAGATAGGATTTTACAATAATAATTAGGCACAACAAGTTGGCCAAGAGAAATTCAAAATGAGATAAAATATGCATTAAATGCATGAACTTCATCCAGGTCGCCCTAGGATTTCCAATGCAGCTCATACCAATGCATGGAAAAATAATAGGGAAGCACAAATCTCGATGCAACCCATCATTAACTATCTTCCCCCTTTGTCTTTATTTCGATCCAGCATTTCATGAACTTTCAAAAGCACCCTATCCAAGTTGGCCACAGGTGGAAAAAGAAAAACCCTAAGTCGCCTTTCAATTGATGCAATTTCTTCCCTTGATTGTTTCACCAACTTATCCCACTCAACCTTATATGTTAGGTATTTATCAATAACAACAATGTAGGTGGCCACATCATCCAATTGGTGCTCAGAAATGGAATCATCATTAATTGGAGCATAAACATCATGCCACCACTTTCTCAACTATTCTAAACTCAAATACTTAGGGGAAATCTTCCTTCTCCCTGTCATAATCTCAAAGAAAGTAACAAAACCATTATAAACACTAGCTAGGGTATCATCAATTTGTATCCTCTATTTTTATATCTTCCTTAGAACCTTTTGCCTAATCTGCAATGCTTCAAACCACTCCCAAGGTTCAGTAGCTCCAGAGGAAGGAAGAATTCTATCACTTATTAGCTTATCCTTGGTATACTCCATGATAGTTTTCATTTTCTGCAGCAAGAGAACTATATCTTCCTTATCTTGAGCTAATACCTCATTCAACCAATCAGTTTCCCTCATAGCATCTTTCCTAGATGAAATAATGTCCCTGATAGCATCATTTCCTTTTGTTTGCACTCCTTGCAGCCAATTTGTAGTAGCAAGATTGCAAGCCTTCATCTTTTCCAACTCAGTGATAGTTTCCTGGGGTAAGGGATTTGCAGCAGAAGCTGAGGGATTAATAGATTGCAAAGGTTTCATCAGATCCTCCAAGTATTTCCTGAGTTTTTCATTTTCCTTTTTCAGCTCCTGCTTAGTTTGAATTTCTTTCCTCAATCTCCCCAAGATCACTGTGCTAGAACCCTGATAATCCTCAATATCCTGCTGAACAGAAGTGGGCCCTAAATTGAAAGTCTACACATTATAATCTTTTGCAGATACCTCATCTCTATTATTATCTGGAGCAGGGGTGGCAATGTGGACAACTCTATTACTTGCTTCATCTCTTTCAATCCTTGAGATGACCTTAGCCTTCTTCTTACCCTTGTCCTTTCTAATCTTGGCCAACAACTTGTCCTACTTAGGTGGAGTATCTTCCACAACAACTTGTTTTCTCTTTATCTCCTTATCCAACCACTTTGGAACACTGGATTCCAACTGCACTTCACTTTGTTTCTCCTCCTGTTGATCTTTAGGCACTTCCTCACTCAAACCCTGCTTCTCAAGAGTATCATTTGTCTTGCTCTCCTTTCCTTCAGCCTATTCCTCCTTGTGCTCAGGTGATGGAATCTTTTCTGCCTCTTCTTCATCTCTTGGAGGTGATTTGATCTCTTCAGTTCCAATAGGTGACTCTGCATATGCAACCAAGGGAGACTGCATTACCTTTTCTACTTTAGCTTATGTACTATAAAGGTCACCCTCATGAAATTCCTCCCCCTAAGTATCTGGATGATCTTCAACTTTCTCAGATTCACTTGGTTTTCTTTGAGATTCATGGGCAGAAGGAACATCATCATGCTACTCCTCATGAGAAATAACTAGAGGAAGGTCTATTTTAGGCACACTATCCTTGGGAGGAGTCCTAGACCTCCTTGTGTACACTTGCGCCTTCTCTTCTGAGTTTTCTACATTTACCACCGGTGGGGTAACTTATTCTTCTCCTAATTTGGAGCTTTCCTTCTGTGATAGTCTTATGAATCTTCTCCTTTTGGGCACAGGAACATCAACCTCAGAACCTTGCTTTTCAATTTCCTTCTATTCAGACTTCTTAGTCTTTGGCCTTTTCTTAGCTATTGGCTTTCTCTACTTTTCTGCTTCTTGGACTTCCTCCTCTTGAACACCTTTTATCTTGATTTTAAAAGGGGAATCCATCTTACCTTTTCCCTTAGGATCCTACTTAGTTGACTCTTCAGAAGTGGAGTGAGGATCCAAATCTCCCATCAAATCATAAGTCCACTGCAAACCTTCATTTTCCAACTCCCACAGTTTATGCTTTAGCCACATTCTGGTGAACTTGGTGACTAGATCCATTAACTGCTTTAGTTCTATCTTTTCTTCCTCTAACCAATCCAAATCACCAATCGGCCTGTCCTTCACTGCTTCATAAGCATGGCCCTAAATAAAGTCCCCATCATCCTCAAGCTGATCAGGAATTGCCTTCACAATAAATAGTCAGATTGATTCAACTAGCAGGCGAGAAAAATTCTTCTTCTTGACCTCATATTCATCGCTGCAATTGGCCCAGTAGTCCTCCAAATCAACCTTATGGCTATACTCCCTACTGGCCTTCTTTTGGGCTTCACCTGTGATATCAAATCTGGACCTCTTGGAATGAAAGGATAAGCCAAGAGTGTTCATCTCCTCCTTTGAAGCTTGGGCAAAAATAATGGAAGGACATGCCTCTCCAGTGCCAATCCTCAAGGGGAAGTCTCCACCAAAACCAGTCTTATTCTTGTCCCTTTTAACAATGGCATCAAAGTCACATATTTGTCTAGTGACTTCCAGAAGTATGATATGATCAATGGGATACCTTGGAAGTCTGTATGGAGCCCTTTGACAACCATCAACCTGAATGTATGAGAAGGTTGGGAATTGAATAAACCAAGCACCATATTTCTTGATTAACTCATTGGCTTGGTCATAAATCCTTGTGTGCTCTGCTCCTTGAAGCAATCTAGTGATATGCATGGTGAATGCATCATTCACCCTCTTGTAACTCGAACTTCCCAAATGAAATTGAGGGTAGATCTCATAGATAATATCCTATCCAAAGGTGCCCCTGGTACTCAATCCCTTGTATGGATGAAACCTTGCAAGAGCATAGACCAAGTATGAGGTCATCATAAAGGTCTTGGTCTGCAGCACATTGGACAACTGCTCATGAATCACTCTACTAATGACACCTGCCCAATGGTATTCGGTCTTCTCCTGCTCCATCCTCGCAATCACATGGCACATCCAATTCTCAAACATGCCAACATTCTTCAATCCAACCACCTTGCTAAGAAGAGTGATGGCATCATAATACTCCTTGAATTTTGCCCTGAATAGTTGTTTAGGCAACTTGGAATAATGAGACTTGGGCTTCTCCAACAAGGAATTGATAAAATGTTGAAATTTAATAGTCTGCTTTTCATAGTACTCCTAAGCTACTTTCATGTTGAATGCCACCACATGAGATCTATTTGGCATATCAAAAGTTTGAGCAATGGAAATAGGGTTGAGATTCGCCACAATCCTCCCTTGAGGACCAATTATTCTCTGTGTATCACTGTCATAGTGTCTAGCACACTCAAGGACCAACTCATAACACTACACCATGGAAGGGAAACCAACTACATGTGCCAATCCTTACTCTAACATCCTCTTAGCCACCAGAGGAAGATCTTGTGCTGCCATTCTTCCTTTGAAATCCTCATAGTCCCATAGTCCAACATTGGTATCAGTTACCTCTGACCAAACATAAGTGATCTTACTCTCTAGAATCTTGCTCTTGATGTCCATCTTTATTCTTTTTGCTTCGGATATGGAAGATCCCTCCATGTCACCCTTAGCCTTCCCAACTGTTACCTTGCTAGATTCAACCTGCACTTGACAAACAAATCACAATAAAGATCACAGGAAACCAATGTTAATTAATCAAAATCATCATAAAACTTATTAAACCTCATATAGAATGATCATGTTAAACTTTGGGTTTCAGGACCATCCGCAAATCCAAGCCAAGAAGGAATTTTAGAGAATTTTGGGCCAGATGGATTCCAATGAAATAATCAAGAAAACACAATTAGCAACTCAATCCTATCATTATTAATCAATATATAGCATGTGAGATCTAAAGGTAGCATGAATTAATCATAAAATACATAGTCATCCATTAACACATCATGCTATTCCATATTCCTTCATATTCCATCAGATTTCAGGAAAATCCGCCAGGGATGGATTTCCGTGAAGGCAGAGACACTTTGCAAATTCAGAAAAAATAGGGAGCCAAGGACTTCGGGAAAATCCGGAGTCGACGAAAATCTACGGATAAGGTAAAACTCTAAAAGTATGCAAATTCTGGGAAATTGAAGGAAATCAGGAAAATCTGCCAGAACTGGAAAATTCACTGGAGACGAAAAATACTAGACTAAGGACGAAACTCGAACTGCGACACTAAATCACGATTTCACCTAGATTGATGGATTGGTTATAAATTTTCAAGAACCTAGGCTCGCGACAAGTTTGGTATGGGTCCTTCATAGATTTTCTTAGAATTCTAGGCCAATTGGGAGGCGAACTAGGGTTAAATGGTGATGCCCTAAGTCAAACCCTACAAATCCACCATTAATGCACAGGAAAGCTCAGGATTCAATCATTTCAAGCACTAATTCCTTACTAGGGAGGAAATCACGACTCTCAAGCAAGACTAATCAGAAGGAAAAGAAACAAACGAGCTTGGAAATTACTTGGGAGACCATAAATCAAACAATGCTATGCAACCCTAGTCATGAAATGATCAAACATTCAAGAATTCGAACCCCAATAAACTCTATAACATCAAAGTGTTATCCACAATCATCAATTAAAAGCAAGGAAATCGAATACATACCATTATGAATCAAAAATCAATCTTAGAAACAACAAATGTAAATTTAATGGTGTCCACAAAGAACAACAGTAGGAATACACTAGAAATCATCACTTAAATTGAACAATTCAAACTCAACGCCTCAAATCCAATCAAACACTTGCAAGAATGCACTCCACAGCTCAATCGATGGCAAACAATAAGCATAATAGTGAAAAAGACCTCAAAGGCTAGTTAAATACATCGTTCAAAGCTCGTACGAAAACATTAATGCCACTGACAAGACAACTAGGAAAAACTGGGAACTTGATGGCAGGATGAAATTCAAAAAAATCTGGCCCATGCAGAATTCTGAGGAGACTAAAAATATCTGAACCACAGTGCTTAGCCAGAGTCTGAGCAGGATCCGGGAAAATCTAGCTAGGGTGGAAAGTCCCGAACTAGGGTAAAAACCCGAAATTCACCCAAAGCTTAAGATTTTCAATGAATAACTTAGGGGGATCACTTAGGAAATGAAAATAAACATTTAAGCACATGCCAAAATAAGACAAAACCTCAAAATGAAAGGGCCTTGACACCAAAACTGAAGCGAAAGAGGGTCCCTACCTTCAGTGGGGCATGTGTGCGAAAACTGCACAACAGTATGTTCCTGTAGGTGGCATGAAACGATAACATTACTAGAGAATATCAGGTCAAGAGTATCAACTATTATCTTCACCCAGCTGTGCAACTAAGAATCTGAACATACATTATCATAAAGGAAGCTTCAATAGGGATCTTGTTATGAGTCATTACCCTACAATGACCATTGAGGATCAACCAATTTTTTTTTTTATTCAAGGGGTAAACGCTTTTGACCGGAGCTATGAACCGGATACAACCATTCAAAAATACCACCCCAATGGGGTTTGAACCTTGGTGGCAAGAACAACAATGCCACCTATAAACCATCACACCATGCCAATATCGGCATTGAGGATCAACCAATTAGGGTATCTGATTGGAGCGAGTTAATTGAGGTTATATTACTAATTAAACAAATGTAATTAAAGGCATTAATTAGTTAAAGTTGAAGGGAGGAGAAGGCATCGAATAAAGGGGAACTTGAAAGAACAACGATAAGTAATATGTTGGAGGGTTAAATGATTGTGCATCCATTAGGTAAGGTTGATGATTATTTTATTATACATACATAAAGATAGATAAAATTTATAATGAATAATATGACATAATAATTATATAAGTATATATGATAATGATATAGGCATGATGATATCGAAATAGAATACTTATATACATATTTATATAGAAATAAAGATATATATGTACTTATAAGTTGATTCAATTATAAATTATGACATAATCCTTATTTAGATAATATTTATATGATTGTGCAAATAATGGTGCTTGAGCCTTATAAGTCATAACAACTCTAGATTCATCCGCTATGATGATGAATGGTATTAAAGAATTCCATAAATGATATCTTGAAAGATGTTAGTATTTAATGCACATAGGAAATATATTATGGAAGAATCATCCATAATGAGTAATAGGGATGTTTAATGTCTAATTTATTGATCCATAACATTCTAATGTCTCTTTGAGAAATACCTTGAACACAAGATTCAGGTTTAAGTGTTTCCGTTAGAAAGGGGACATTACAAAAGCAAAAGATAGAAAGGAAAAGAAATTAGCTTACCATGAAGGAAGTGATTAAGCATCACAAAATGGTGCCCATATAGATCCATATATCTCCAATCCAAGGTAAAATAACACATCAACACCGTGGCCACCTCACCCCAAATAGGCCCTATTTTGGTGCTCTCATAACCCCCACATTGGAGTCTCACCATTTGAGCCTTCTCCATGTCCCACAGAAAGTTCATTATGGCAACCCCAAACATGGATTTATCTCTATAAAATTTCCTTCCTTCGGTGGACATCCCCGTAAATTTTGCAATAAACTCCTCATTGATAGTGATGTCCCTACCAAAATAACTCAGCACCTGACCATGCCAAGCATCAAAAAACTCTTGAGAGACATTCGATTTAAACCCATGTAATTTCTCCATGAATGGGGTAACCCCTCCTTTCTATAAAATTTCCTAGATATCAACATTTTCTTTGAACTCATCACACGAAAGAGGCTTAGTCCTAAACCTATCCCCACCCATCTTCAATGGTGACAAGTTCACAGAAGTGAGACCCCACAAGAAATGAATGCAAATAAACAACAAGGCCAAGGGTAAAATTGCACCCAGAAAGCGTGTAGGCCTGCCTTTTGAGGTACAAAAGAAAATAATGGCCAGGAGCCTCCTGCAAATACAACTCATATTCCCACAAATTCCAATGAGTGCCACCAACATCAAGTGTTATATAATCCTGAAATAAACATAATTACCATGCCAACCTTTGAAAATACCTGAGGAGACGACCTCCTCCAAAGAATTAGGATCTATCATTATTTAGCAAGGCAATTAACTTTATCGGGAGGTTATCATTAACCTCCCAAGATCTAGCTGATGTCACACCAAGATTCACCAACAAATCCGCCACCCCATTTGCCTCACGAAAGAAATGGGAAATATAAACCTCATCAAATTCATTCACCAAGGGAAGGGCATCCACAATAAATTTTTCAATTGACCAAGAAGGAGGGGAACTATTCATAAGGAAATTAATAATATTTAATGAGTCCCCTTCAACCCAAATTTTAGAAATCCCCTTTTCCCTAGCCAGCTTAATGGCATGATAGGTTGTTGCTGTATTCTAATCTGTTGTTGTACCTACATACCTTATATTTTTGGGTGGTTAAAAATCATATATTTTTCATCCACACCTTAAAAGGAATGATGAGAAAGCAGTAAAGGATGAGAGATTCTTATGTAGAAAACCATAGGGATCTAATAATGTAACAAATTTCATAGAAATATTTACTCACCTTATATAAAGGCAATGTAATATAGCACAAGAAGGAAGGAATAGAATATATGAACTCTGCATTATTTCTGATAATTTGAGTAGCATTGTGCATGGTTAGTCTAGCATAGAAAGGCTCTCTTTATTTCATCGCTTGGTAGATTGAGGTGGTAGGGCCCACTTCTTGGAATGCCAATAATTTTAGTAGTTTTCATTATTTCAGTAATGTGTATTTTTATTGCATTTTATTCTCATTTATGTTCTTAGTTATTTATGTAGTAATCGTGAGTATGGTTTGATGCTTACCATTTATAATTTGATTATAAGCAATAGTATTATTTACTAAATCATCTATTAGTGTGTTATCATGTTGTGATTCTTAGATCAAAATGTTTTAGAGCCATAACAACATTTTATAATGGAAGAGGGATTGGGAAGAGAGATAAGAAGGCATAAAAGAGAGTGTGTGGGAAGAGAACTATGAGGAAGGATAATAAAGAAAGGAATATGGAGGTTTGGGAAGGGGAAGGGAAAACACAAGAGAATGTAAATAAGGATAAAAGAAGAAGGTGGTTAAATTTCATTTAAATGATTTAGCACAATATCAAAAAGGCACTCATGAGAAAGTTATTGGCTTTGTAATCAAATGATATTCCTTGTATTTTAATATGCCTTATTACTTTCATAATAATGAGATCAATTTATTTTCTAATAATCTTTTGTTTCTAGTCTAGGAAAAGGTGTTATTTAATTACTATGCGTCCTTTTCTAATACATGTGTTAACTTGAGGGATCATGAAAATAAGATCCTTAATATAAATATTGTCTTATTCTCCCAATTATTATACTTACTCTCCTTATCATTCTTTTTTATACTCATCCAATTTTTCTAAACCATTTCATAAATAACTATTCTAACTCCTCTTTCTCAAAATTTCAAAAAAACCTAATATTAGCTAAGTGGACCATGCCCTTTTTCCTTCTTCATTTACCATCTCCTCTAAACCATAGAATACATGAAAAAATATTCATTAATAGGATCATTTACATTCCATCCTAAAATAGTTAATTTCTACCAATATTACTAGGACATTCTTTTTCTCTTGCAAGGGAAATGATTATCATGACTGAACTACCAATAACATCATGTCCTATACCATGATATTGAAAATTATAGGGTAAGTAAAAAAGGTATACTATCTATTGGTGACAATATTATTCATTTTGATGGTCTCAATAATAAGGTAATAAAATCATAGCTCCTCATAACTAATAAATGTATATATTTCTTACCCTTTCCATCAACACTATTAGTTGTACCATGTGGTAGAGGATTATTCTCCTCTACTCTTATCTTTCTAGATGCTGCTAATATTACTTTTGCTTCTACCCCAACCCCTCATGTTAAACCACATGAATTTACTTTCCTAAGATGATTGTAACTTTGGAAATGTATTCTTCTACTCCTCCCCTCCTATTACATTATCCTCTTCTAAGATTGCTATGATGGGTATCATAGAACTCTTTAATTTGAAGGATTTTTTGATTCAAGGGTCACTCATGTAATTATTGTGGAATCAACATGTGCCTTCAATTAATATATGGAAAATTACTTATATAATAGCCAATTTCATTAGGATTCTTATGAGCCTTTTTATGTGGCCTTGAAATATTATAATAGAACTTTCATTAACATTATTGGATGCCTAACTCTACCTATTTAGATTGGTTCAAAGGAGATATTCACTCTTTTTTATATCATTACAAATTTACACCATTTTAGTAATCTTAGAGGTTGTCATTGGGTTGACCAAATTTAAGCGATGTCTTTGGTTGTCCACTAGTGCCTCAAATTTGTTCATAAAATGAGATTATTAATATTCAATATCATAAGCTTACCAACCATTATCTAAACTAGGAAATTTCACCATGGAACCATTTTTGACTAAACCACGATGCCTTTTTTATGTTGTATAAGTATGTTTCAAGGAACACAATACTTACATCCATGATGATAACTCCATGCTTTTTGTTCATCCTCTAATCCCCTAGTTCTATTATTACATAAGAGTAAATTATCCTCCTCCTCCACCCAAGAAAACTATTATTCCTACTTATCATCATTTTATACACATTTTCACCTTTATTTCTCTTCCTATCACTTGTATTGATGCCACCCATCTTCTTAGGTCCAAGCCCAAATTCAACCCCAAGGGACGCCTCTTAAAAATATTGTGGTCCTACCTCCTTCTACTCTTCCAACCTTCTTCATACCATCTTACTACACCTAAAATTGCTCCTCTCCTTAAACTACCTATTGATTATCACCATCTACCACCCTAACCAAAAAATTACATTTATTTTGTTCATAGAGATAACCTCCTTTGCCTTGAAACCAAGATAACACTTCCCCTCCTTGTAGATACTTCTAATTCACTTCTCCAATTACCCTCCTTTCTTTTCCTATTACAATTGTGGAACTTGATTCCATTCTTGAGGATAAACTTAAGACATTATTGATGTTAATTAAAAAATTAGGTCAAAATGTATTAGACTATTAAAGGGTTACAATGTTTCATGTTTACTGGAATGTTGATGAGGATCTATGAGATGGTTTTTGAATATTATTAGTGGTTTTTGTAACAAAAAGAACCATGATGATTAGTGAGGATGATTAGGGATGGTATAAGACATATTTAAGAGTCTTTGGGAGAGGTGGACAACCTCAATATTTCTTACAAAAAATGTTTTGGTGAAATCATCATTGATCAAAAAATAGAAAAATGAAATCTCATTGATGAATAAATAAACACCATGGTGAATGTAATCTCCTCTAGAAAAAACTAGTGAACTCACAACTATCCATTTATAGAACATGGAATATGAAGAGTTTTGGCCATTTTATCTTCCACTTTTTTAATTGGTGTTTATTTTTTTAGGATGGGAGTCTCATAAGAGGTCATATAGTACTTTACGATAACTTTTATGGGGTTGGTTCTCATTCTATAGTGGTATTAGTCCATCTTTTGACTATTACAAAAGTGTGCTACTAATAGTATTTCATGGTGAGAGTAGTTTTGTAAGTGTGTCGAGAGATTTATATTTTTTGTGTAATATTGATAATTCTATTAAGATAATGTAAAAACATTTTAAAAAAGTTTTTGATACTAGAATGTGGTGTAATTTACTCTCTAAATTTGGATTTTTTCACTCAATGTTGGGTTATCTCCAAGAAAATTATTTATCCACATGTTCTTGATTCTTTTCTATAATTTTTTTTTTTGAAATGATAAACATGACTTTCCTTGATATACATGTTTCTATGTTGATTTGAAAACAATTAGAGGTTATTTAAGTGTGCATTGAGATAGAATTTCTAATGGTAGAATGAGGAATATCCTCATTGTTTATGAACCAAGTGGTATAAGAGTGGTTGTATCCTTTAGTAAATGATTTCTTGTAAGGTTTTCAAGAACATAAAATCTAAAAGATAAATTAGTGATAAGTTTTTTTTTATCTTTTTATCCTAAACTTGGAATAAGTTAGTGGTTCAAAAGAGAAAAAATTACAAGGGAAAATTATGAAGTGATGTTTTATAAAATTGAAGAGGATTTTGCATGTATTATTAGTATGAAATATAATGCGGATAGATTATAAAGGATTATTATGGTCCTCCTAGTTAGGAATTCTAAATGAGAATATGAAAGAAGAAGAATATAGAACAAAGATGGATCAAGAAGGCGATTCCTCTAAGAGAAGATTATTTAAGGCAGAGGAAAAATTGACACACAATAATATGATAGTGAAATGTGTTGATAAGTTGGACCAATGGGTATAAAAAATAGATATATACTTAAATATTAATCTATTTCCTATTTACCAACAAATTTATTTTACAAGATTAAAGCTTTCTAGGAACACTTTTAACATTTATTGAAACTTAGGCAAGTGCTACTCATTTTAAAGTGAGAATATTTTAAGAGACATTACTTGAGACAAAGGTAGGAAAAAGTGTACAAGTGCACATGAGTGAGTTTATAAAGAGGGCAACCCAAATGTGAGAAAGGATGAATGGATTGTTTTTTCATGAATGATGTTAGAATACTATATGAAAACTTTAAGTTAAAGAAATAGACAAGGTGTGTGCTAATGCATACTACCTTAATCTAGATAAGAAGGGGACATATTTCTATAATAATATGGAAATTTATGAGTAAAAATTTGGTGGTAATAAAAACTAGGATAGTGGAAAAGGGAAAAATAAGATGAAAATTGTATCCTTAGTTAATTAAAATGGTAGACATAAAGGGAGGTATTTTTTCATCCGTTATGATAGAGATGATAAAATTAGAAGAGAGGTGTTAGAAATTGCACCTAGAATTAATTCCTAATGAGAAGAAGGAAAATTAATCCAATGTGATGCATAAGTTATTGGATATTGAATGAAATTTAGATGTGGATGAGAATGTTTAATATACTAAACTCAATAATAAACTAAAAAAAAATCATGGTAGCTCATATGAAATTGAAGGAATCACACTATACCTTTTCCAAATCAATGTGAAATTGAAATATAAGAAGATTAATGCTATGTTTGATTCATTTTCTCAAGAAAAAGTGATTTCCAATAGGATGGGTAGAAAGTTAAAAATGGAGGTTGTAAATCATCCATATATATACACCTTATGATAGTTTCAACAAGGAGTGGATACACATGCAGATTCAATGAAACTTATATTTTAAAATTAAATTAGATGTCATAGATGAGGTATTGTTTGATGTTTTACCATTAGTTGCATGTGATCTGATTTTAGTTGTCCCTAATTGTAAGCGAGGGATGCTATTTATTATAAGAGATTTTTTTTATTAAAAGTTGACATTGAATGTGAAGGAGTTTGTTTTGAAATTTTATGAGGGAGGGTTGAATATTTTTATTTCTAACACTTCAAATAGTGGAAGACTAATTAATGCTAGTGGACATATTATTTTTTCTTTGTTAGAGCAATAAAAAGGGGATGAATAGGTTTCTTTTGGATCTAATTGTGGGATTCATACACATAAGGAATAGCAAGGAAATGGACAATAGATGCAACAATGTTAGAGCTATCACACGAAGGTAAGAAAGTGTACTTTATAAGTGGTCTAGAGCATGTTGTTAGTTTAAAATAATTAATGCTAGGTAGCATTGTAACTTTTAGTTATATTGATGTGTTTCATGGATTAATCAAGGGTAAAAGTGCTAAAATTAATTTCTATTTGCTTTGTTGTTTCTGAGTCATGTTGTAAGTGGCACCAACAAATTTATGAGAATGCGATTTACTCATTTTTAGTTTTGGTAATTTTTTTTGCAAGTATGAGTAGATTGGTGTTGTCATTGATGTCAACAAGCTTGTGTTGTCATTGGTGTAAACTATATAAGGAGGAAGAAGATCATTATTGGGGGAGAATTTTGTGTGAGTATGTTGGTGATATCTATGCTTTGATTAGTTACATTATGTTGTAATTAGTAAGCTACTAGTGTCAATCTCTAGTGTTGCTTTGATAAGATTCTTTCTATGATGAAGGAAGTGATGAAGGTGATGAGGATGTGTCTCTAGTGCTTGGTTTCCAAGTGCTTTTGAGAAAAATTGACAAAAAGAGGAAATAGTGTGTTGTAGTGGTGTTTTGGGTTGTATAGGTGTGTTCTTGTGTTGCTCTGCATTTCTTCTAGGTTGAAGATTTGTTCGTACATTTTGGATATGTTGATCAGAGATATTCAGAGGTGTTATATCCAAGATTTAGTATGCTAGATCATTGTGCAGAAGAACTTGTGTTCACCAGTGTGTGAACTCTGTATTGCAGAGGTGTCTAGGAGAAATGTTTTTGATCTGTATTCATCCTTAGTTATGTTTTAGGCCTTACAAATATGAAGGAATATTGATTGTGCTGGTATCTTTGTTCAGTCAAGATGGTTCAAGGTTTGGTGCTTCAAAATTCAATTTCTCAAGTAACAGTGTATGACAAATTTGTTTGAGTGTACTGGGTATGAACATTCTTTAGGAGGAAGTTGTTGCAAAGGATTTTGTTGGATTTTAGAGTGTTTGAGGAATATTCTAGATCAGTTCAAGCATGGTGTGTGGTTCATGAATCATCCTTGGGCTTAAGGAAGCATGTACTTAAAATTTTAATGATGTTTACATGAGTAACGATTGACCTAGTGTTTACACTAATTGCGGTGGATAATTATTGGTTATAGAAGCATGTGGTTGAGTGGTATTGTAGATTTGGGTCCCAAATAAGGTGTGATGTGGTATCCTTTCACTTCTATCTACCACATAAATGTTTTGGCATAGACCCAATTTGAATTTGCATAGTTGATGTGCATAGCTGACCTTGGAGAAGGGTTTCAAGGTCGAGGATGGTATAAATATGAGTTGAGTTTTTGAGTAATGATATGATAGATGCTAGAGATATGAATGATGTGAATTGTAGAGTTATAGAGTATGAAATTGAGAAGTGTAGTGCGAGATTTCATGAGTTAGATTGTTGGATGCAGTGAGCAGAAGGTGACTACAACTCTTCAATCAGGTTGTGAAGGTGTTAGTGACATTTTGGTGGAGTCTCTATTGCATTGAGATAGTTTTCTCTATGTAGCATTTCTTCTCTATCTTCTTTTCTATTTTGGTAGTGAGCCTTTCTTTCTTTGGGGAGTGAGCCCTATTATATTCGGTGTTAATATTACTTATATTGTGAACTAATCCTCACTATGGTTTTTCCTTTCTTGGTCTTTCCACGTAAATTTGGTGTTCTCTTATGTATGTTGTTAAGTTGTTTTAGTTTATGTTATTTTCTTTTCATGCTAGCTCATCATAACAAATTAAGGGTTTATTAAATGAAAGTGGATCTGAATGTTAATGAGGGTTTTGAAGTTTTAAGGTACAACTGATTCACCCCCCTCTCAATTGTCTTGTACATTCAAAAATTGGTATTAGAGTGAGGCTCCTTGGAGAAAAGATTGAATACTTAAGGTATATCTGGGATGACACACAAGAAGGATATCCCTATGTTTGATGGAACAGACTATGCATTTTGGAAATCAAGGATGGAAGGATTTCTAAGTTATTTGGGATATGATGTCTAGAAATCAGTTAAAGATGGATATACTATACCTACAAATGGTCCAAGCACTAAAGCTAAAATCAAGGCATATCAAAGCAATAGTAATGCAAGGTTTTCTCTCTTAATTAGTCTTAAAATTTTTGAATTAGTGAAAGTTATGAATTTGAAAACTGCTGAAGAAATATGGACAAAGTTGGAAAGCATTTATGAAGGAGATGATAAGGTTAAACAAGCTAGGATGCAAAATCTGAAGATCACATTCAATAACTTGTAAATGTATGAAGATGAAAACATTACAAGCTACATGTAGAGGGTAGATGAAGTGGAAAGCTCCACCAGAGGTCTTGGTGGAAATTTAAAGAATCAAAAGTAGTAAAGAAAATTATTAAAACTTTTCCTAAATCTTACAGTCACAAAGATTCTGCTATTGAGGAATTTTCAAATCTAGATTAGTATACTAGTGATCAATTGTATAGTTCTCTAACTGCATTTGAAATGAGAGAATTTGGTACAAATAATGGTGCAAAAGTGGATACTATTTTTAAGTCCAGAAAATCAAAGAAGATTGAAGAATCAGATCAAGAGGATCTTGATGATGTGGAGGATAACTTTGTGAGAAGGTTGAAAAAGGGCACTGGTAAGTACAAAGGTAAGTTTCCTTTCAAATGTTTTAGTTGTAGAAAGATAGGTCACTATGCTTCATGATGTCCAAATAAAGTTGTGAATGAAAAAAACAAGAACATAGGTAAAATGATTAAGAAAATCTATTATGTTAGAGAAGATGCAAGTATTTTTGATGATGAATCTAATTATGGAGATGATGATGATGGTGAATTCTAGTCCATGGATTTAAAATATGAAACCAATTCTGCTAACTTTGAAAGATGTGTGAAGGAATTCCCATCGGAGAGAAAGGATAAGGCTTTAGGTCCTTTGTTATCTACTTTTCATGCTAGACAAGATAAGAACTATTGGATCATTGACAATGGATGCTCTAACCATATGACCAAACACAAGAGTAATTTTGTTAAACATGAAAAGTATGATGGAGGACTTGTTAGACTTGGTGATGATTCAAGTGCTAAGATATGTGGAATAGGTTCAATTGGTTTTGATGGCAAGCATAATACTGATGATGTTTACTATGTAAGGGTTTAAGGCATAACCTCTTGAGTGTTGGAAAAATGTGTAGAAAAGGATACAATATTATGTTTTAGAATGATGGATGTGAGATTAGAAAAGGATCCAAAATATGATTGCTTCTAGAAGAAGGAAAAATGAAAATGTTTATCAGCTCAAGGGTGTTGATGGTCATTATTTTTTCACTTAGATTAATGAAAGTTGGCTATGGAACTAGAGGATGTGTCATATCAATTTTGATAATTTGGTAAGAATCAATTTTGTTCAAGCAGTGATAGATCTGCCAAAGATTACAAAGCACATCAATGCTATCTGCAAGGATTGTCAGATTGGAAAGAAAACAAGAAGTTTCAAAGGAAAATAAAAATCTACTACTAGATTGTTGGAGTTGGTGCATATAGATATTTGTGGTCCTACAAGAATAATAAGTCTTCAAGGTGACATGTATTTCATGATTTTGATTGATGATTATTCTAGAATGTCATGGACCTTACTTTTCTTAAAGAAAAATCTAAAGCCCTAGATAGGTTCAAAGAATTTAAGGTTATGGTTGAGAATGAAATGAAAATGAAAATCAAGTGTTTGAGATCTGAAAGTGGTGGAGAGTTCACCTCCAATGAATTTAACATGTTTTGTGAGAATCATGGCATAAAGAGGCACTTGTTTACCCTTAGAACTCCTCAGCAAAATGGGGTAGTTGAAACGAAAAATAGGACTATTCAAGAAGTTGCAAGGACTATGATGAAAGAAGCAAATCTACTAGAAGTCTACTGGAGAGAAGCAATTCATATTGTTGTTTATATACTTAACATAGTTCAATAAAAAGGAAATAACACAAAGACTCCCTATGAGTTGTGGTATTGATGGATCCCTATGGTCAAGTACATTAGAGTGTTTAGAAGCATGTGTTATATCAGAAGAGATGAAAAAACTTGGGAAAGTTTGATGCAAGTTCTGATGAAGGAATATTCCTTGGATATTCTATTAAAAGCAAAGCCTACCGATGTTACAACAAAAGACTATGAAAGATTGTTGAGAGTGCAACTGTAAAGGTTGATGAAGAATTTTAGAACTCAGTGGTGAAAGATGGATATGAATTGGATGAGCCTATTTGCAAAGAAAAAGAAAAGGTTAAGGAAAATGAAGTGCATATTGAAGAGGAAGAAGGTTTGAAAAAGACCCCTAGAACCCCTAAGAATGTGCAAAGGAATCATGCTGAAGAACATATCATTGGAGACAAAAGAAAAGGTGTGTTAACAAGAAGGAAAGCTATGAAAGAAGAGGTAAATCTATGTTTACTTTTTGAAGTTGAACCTAAAATAGTGATTGAGGCATGCAAAGATGAACATTGGATAGAGGCTACAGAAGAATAACTACTACAAATTGAAAATAATCAAACTTGGGAAATTGTCCCAAGACTTGCAAAAAAAAACATAATTGGAACTAAGTGGGTGTTCATAAAAAAACTAAATAAGAATGGAGAAGTGGTAAGAAACAAGGAAAGACGTGTGTAAGGGATACTCACAAGTTGAAGGAATAGATTTTGAGGAGACATTTGCTCTGGTGGTAAGAATGGAAGCTATCATGATGTTTCTGGCTTTTGCATCACATAAGGACTTTAAAGTTTATCAAATGGATGTGAAGTATGCTTTCTTGAATGGAGAATTGGAAGAAGTATACATGGAACAACTGAAAGTATTTCAACCATTAGATAAACCAAATATGGTAGATGCAGATTGAAGAAGGAATTGTATGGATTGAAGCAAGATCCTGGATCTTGGTATGCAAGGTTGGATAAGTATTTGATACAACAAGGATTCAATAAAGGTACCATAAATAGTAATCTTTACTTTAAAGTTGAAAAAAATAAAATCTTGATTGTGGTTGTGTATGTTGATGATATAATTTTTGGAGGCAATGAAGAGATGTGTAAGAAGTTTGTAGAAGAAATGAAAAAAGAGTTTGAGATATCCATGTTTGGGGAGATGAATTTATTCCTTGGGCTACAAATCAATCAAATAGACAAAGGTATATTCATTTCAAAAATCAAAGTATGCCAAAGAAATATTGAAGAAGTTTGGAATGGAAGACTCTAAACTAGTATGTAATCCTATGGTTACTGGTTGCAAACTGAGCAAAAATGATGAATCTCCTAAGGTTTATCAAAGCAAGTACATACCAATGATTGGTGGACTGCTATATCTAACTTCTACTAGATTGGATATAATGCATGCAATTTGTCTTGTGGCTAGATTTAAAGATCCTAGAGAATCACATGTTGTAGCAGTAAAAAGGATATTTAGATATTTAAAAGGAACTCCATATCATGACTTATGGTATCCAAAGGATATTAAATTCACCTTGAGTGCTTACACAGGTGTAGATTGGGCTGATTGTGTTGATGACAAGAAAAGTACAAGTGGTGGTGCATTCTTTCTTGGATGTATATTGGTATCATGGCTAAGCAAGAAACAAGATTCAATATCTTTATCTATTGCAGGGGCTGAGTACATTGCAACAACATCTTGTTGCACGTAGGTGCTATAGATGAGGAAAATATTGAAGGATATTAGAGTGGTGTATGATGAATCAATTTCTATCTTCTGTGATAATATAAGTGCAACCAATATTTCAAAGAACCCGATAATGAATTCAAGGACAAGAAATATTTCAATCAGATATCACTTTTTTGAGAGAGAAGGTTATGGAGATTGAAGTAAAGCTTGAATATGTGCCTACAAAGGATTAGATTGCTGGTATATTCATTAAGGCTCTTCCTAAGGATACTTTTGAGTATCTCTAGGAGAAGTTGGAAGTCATTGCACCTCCCTTCTTGAACTAGATGCATAAGGAGATGCATCAGTCCAATGGATCTCAATATTCATTCTTTATTTTAGACTAATGTTGGTAGCTACCTCTCAGGTGGAGTAGGTAGTAACATTGCTGGTTGTTGCAGTCAAAAGAGTGTGTGTTGTCATTGTGTAGTGGTTGCTGATTTGGTGAAGTTTGGTGTGTACTCCTAAGGGGGAGTATACATAGTAGCAAAGGAAAGAAGTTGCAAAGTAGTAGTAAGCAGGTTGATCAATGTCAAAGGGAGAGAATAAAAAATGAAAATATTTAGGCCCTTTTCAATTGATGTAAAAGGGGGAGAAGTAATGTGAAGATTTATAGTATATTGATATTTAGAGCTATTGTGTCTTTGATGGTTTTTCACATCACGTGTTTCCATCAATGAAAAAGGGGAGATTGTTGCAAGTATGAGAAAATTGGTGTTGTCATTGATGTCAACAAGTTTTTGTTGTCATTGGTGTCAATTGTATAAGGAGGAAGATCATTATTGGGGGAGATTGTTGTGTGAGTATGTTGGTGATATCTATACTTTGATTAGTTACATTATGTTGTCATTAGTAAGCTACTGGTGTTAGCCTCTAGTGTTGCTTTGAAAATATTTTGTCTATGATTGAGGAAGTGATGAAGGTGATGAGGATGTATCTTTGGTGCTTGTTTTCCAAGTGCTTTTGAGAAAATTTGATAAAAAGAGGAAACAATGTGTTGTAGTGATGTTTTGGGTTGTAGAGGTGTGTTCTTGTGTTGCTCCACATTTCTTCTAGGTTGAATATTTGCTTATGCATTTCAGATTTGTTGATCAAAGATATTCAAATGTATTATATCCAGGATTTGGTATGCTAGATCGCTGTGCAGAAGGAGTGTTCACCAGTGTGTGAACTATGTATTGCAGAGGTGTCTAGGATAAATGTTTTTTCTTCATATTCCTCCATAATTATGTTTTAGGTCTTGCAGATCTGAAGGAATATTGCTTGTGTTGGTATCATTTTTCAATGAAGATGGTTTTGGGTTTGGTTCTTTGGAAGTCAGTTTCTCAAGTAACAGTGTATGGCAAAGTTGTTTGAGTGTACTTGGTGTGTACATTATTCAGGTGGAAGTTGTTGCAAAGGAGTTTTTTGGATTTTAGAGTGTTTGAGGAATATTCTAGATCATGTTCAAGTGTGATGTGTGGTTCACAAGTAATCCTTGGGCTTAAGGAAGTGTGTACTTAAAATTTTAATGGTTTTTTATAGGGTAACGACCAACCTAGTGTTTACACTAATTACGGTGGATAATTAATGGTTATAGAAGCATGTGGTTGAGTGGTATTGTAGATTTATGACCTAAATAAGGTGTGATGTGGTCCACTTTCACTTCTATCCACCATGGAAGTGTTTTGGTGCCAACCTATTTTGAATTTGCACAATTGATGTGCATAGCCGATCTTGGAGAAGGGTTTCAAAGTTGAGGATGGTATAAATGAGTTGAGTTGTTGAGGAATGATAAGATAGATGCAAATGATGTGAATTGAAGAGTTATAGAGTGTAAAATTGAGAAGTGTAGTGTGAACTTTCATGAGTTAGAATACTGGATGCAGTGAGTAGAAGGTGTCTACAATTCATGTGAGGGTGTCCATTGTGAGTTCCTAAATAATAGGGGCACATGGGGCACCCACATGGTAAGGTGACACTCACCTTAAGTTCAATTAACTATTCAAAGTAAGAGATAACACTTTTGAATGCATGTAAAGATCCTAGGAGTTAGGGTTTGATGTTTGCATGCATGAAGTTCAGTTCAGTCCAGTTCAAATCAGTTTAGTTTAGTTTAGTTTAGTTTAGTTCAGTTCAATTATGGTTCAGTTGTCTTCAGTTAGTTTCAGTTGTATGTTAGTTAACTTCAATTAACTTGTAATGCATGGCTAATAACATTGAGTTGTATGATAAATAACAGGTACTACCTCCTGTTAACAAGGGATGACCATTCCTGCATGAATGGTGTTGAGTAAATGTTTTAGTTAACAAGAAATCACTTGGAGCCAACTTGGGTGCCCAAGATGCTTTCTTGGAATTACCTCCAATGCATGATAAGATATTTTTGAAGGCTCAGTTAAGTGGGACCCTCTTTTGGGCACCATCTTTGAGGAGGAGCTTTGGAATTATCACCAAAGTGAAGGATGAGTTATAGCTTCAGTTTGGGATGCCCAAATGGATGAAGCACATGTTCTAAGCTTTGGTTTTCACGGTAGAACTCAACTTGAAGCAATATGGTGTACCTTTTGTAAGGCTTGGGATTGGGTATGTAATTATCACCTTTTGGAGATTACAAGGTTGCTTATTGCCTCTATATCTCATTCAAGTTGAAGAGAGTTTTCATAATTGTTATTGCCGGTGTGAAGAAGATTGGTAAAGACAGAAGAAGCATTCTCAAGCAAGAATTGGAGCTATTGTAATTCAGAGATTGAATAATAGAATAATTCTTGGAGATTTTTTTCGCAAAAGGGTTTCTCCATGGTACATCTTGTGTACTCTTTCTAATATCCCGTCTTGTTCTTCTATCAACTTCCGTCTACACTCTACAATAGTAAAATGGATTAATCAAGATAATCACACACAAAGAATATATGTAACAAAGGAAAAGCTTATTCAGATCAGCAATATTAAAGTTCATAGAGTATTAAGCTAAGAAAACACCTCATTTTTCAACATTCTTCAATCAAGCTACGAAGGTGTTAGTGACATTGTGGTGGATTCTCTATTGCATTGAGATAGTTTTCTTTGTGTAACATTTCTTCTTTATCTTCTTTTCTATTCTGGAAATGAGCCTTTGACAGTGAGCTTTTCTTTCTTTGGGTAGTGAGCCTCTGGTAGTGAGCCCTATTATATTAAGTGTTGATATTACTTATATTATGAGCTAATCCTCACCAGGGTTTTTCCCTTCTTGGATTTTCCATGTAAATCCAATGTTCTCTTGTGTATGGTGTTAAGTTGTTTCAATTTTTTTTCTTTTCATGCTAACTCATCATAATAGATTAAGGGTTTATTAAATGAAAGTGGATCTGAATATTAATGAGGGTTTTGAAGTTTTAAGGTATAATTGATTCACCCCTCTCTCAGTTTTCTTGTGTATTCAACAATATTTTAGGTACCAAAAGCCTCCCTATTCAATATGTTTGATCTAAAAAACCTATTAAAATTACTATAGTGTTGGGGTCAAGGTGTTTTATGTTTGTTGAAATGTTGACAAGGTGCTAGGAGATAGTGTTTGATACTTCATGGTATGGTGATGGCTAATAAGGATGATCAAGGATGATATGGGGAATATTTGGGAGTATTCAAGACAGGTGATAGATATTAGAATAACCTAAACTAATTATTTTATTAAAATTTCCACTTATTATAGGTAGAAAAAATATAATAGTCCTAGTAAATATGGGAACACCACAATAAATGCATAATCAACCCTTGTTAGAATTGATGAATTCAATGTTGTACAAATAGAATATAGAATATCAAGAGTTTTTTAATTTAGGTTCTCATTTTCAAGGATGGGAGAATAAATGGAGGTAATATGGTGATTTCTAATGACTTTTGTTGGGTTAAATCTCATTGTAGGTTAACCTAGTCCATCTTTTGATTGCTACAAATGCATTGTTGATATTTTTCATGGTGAGAGTAGTGTTATAGGTGTGTTGGTAACTTTAGATTTGTTGTGTAAGATCATGGGTGTTATATATGTCGTGTTAACATATATAATCGACCTTTTTGATAATGAAATACATAATATTTTCTCTCTCTAAATTTAGACTTTTTTTTGTCAATGTTAGGTTTTATCTAGGGAAAATTATTTTTCACTTGTTTTTTCTTATCTATAATTTTAATTTTTGAGATGATATAAGTTATTTTTCCAAATATGCACTTTTTTAGGTTGATCTAACACCATTAGAGTGGTTGAATTATGTGTTGAAGTTTTATAAGATTCATTTATTTGTATATCCATTTCTAAGGGTTTTGTGAGGAATATCCTCCCTATTCATTGATTATAAGTACCTTTTGTAGCTACTATCACTACTTATATTTCTCTTTTTTGCACCTATAATGGTTGTGGATTCCCTCCATTCTTATGATCTGACTATATTTTAGTCCAACATAGGCATTCCTCTCTTTCTTCTATCTTTAATCTTGGATCACTCTATCCTTCTAATAATCTTCTTAATATTTATCCTTCTCTTATGGTCCACTTGGTAGAGACATCACCAAACCATTTTGATATTAATGATTTCCTAGTTAATAACCAATATGATTCTATTTTTTTGTTGATTCCTCTTTATTTGATGTACCTTCTCCCTCTTTCTTATTCATACAATATGTAATTTTTTCCCTCATTCTTTATGGATGATTCATGTTATACTTCATGATAACATTTAAGAGGATGAAAAACATGTATATCACATATGTTGTTCAAGGCTTCTATTTTTTTATTCATATTCCTCTATGTGTAGTTCCTATCCTTCTCATATCTCCCTTCAGATCTATTCATTTTGGGGATTATAGAAAATATTGATGTGCCAATACCTCCTTCATATTTACCAATTTTTAAGGCATCCTTATGTTTTCACTTCTATGAAATCTTATCCATGTTGTTATCACTCTTTATATTTTCCTCTTCCTAACATTCGATAATACAAATTTCTATGGAAATCCTTATCTTTTTCATGTTTACCTAATTATGACATTCCCATCCATCCTCTTTGTTGTATCCCCCCATTCATGATTGTTTTTCTATAGATATGGGGGATTCTTCTCTTTCATGGTAGTTAGATAAAAATAACCTTTCTATAACTAACCCCATACTCATAGATCCCTATGCGTTCCAATTTTTATTATATATATATATATACATGTTTCCATTTATTTCTCTCCTATACTATTGAATTCTCTATGTATCCTCTATCTCTTATATTATCATTTTAAACTAATTTATTATTACCTTTGCCTAATTTATTGACATTAATTTTGTGTGTCCTTAATTTTTTCAAATGATTATTATTTCCTTTCCAATTTTCTCTTTTAGAATCTTATTATAAATTCCATATCTACATGTTCATTTATCATTCACTTAATGTTTTGTGTTGCAAAGATGGTTGTTGTTGTACCAAAAGATCGACCTGTTAATGCTCAATACAATCACCAGAGTTAATGAATCCACAAGAGATACTTAATCCATATCACAAACCTAAGTGTTGCGCTGCACAACACAAGGATACCAAAGGCGCACACCTTGCAACAATCCTCCCCAGTTCAAGTGAGAGGATCGAACTTGTGACCTAGGATTTGATACCAATTGTTGCAAAGATGGTTGTCATTGCACCAAAAGATTGACCTGTTAATGCCTAATACAACCACCAGAGTTAATGAATCCACGAGAGGTGGTTAAGCCATGTCACGAACTCGAGTGCTATGTTGCACAACACAAGGAGACCAAGGGCGCACACCTTGCAATAGTTTGTTCCTAATTTATTTTATATTTTGATTTCATATGCTTTCTCTACTTCTTAAATTCTACTCTATTCTATGGCTTTCATTTGTATGCTATTCTTCATGTGTTTTCTATGGATGTATTCTATATGAGCTTTACATTATTACATTATTTTTACATAAGGTATGCTGCTATTTAATAGTACCTTATTTATTCTATTAATCAAATTTTATACCTTTTATATTCTTTAAGTTGGACATACTTTAAATTGCAAGTATGAAGGTGTTGTCATTGATGTCAACAAGCTTGTGTTGTCATTGGAGACAATTGTGTATTGGTTGAGATAGATTGTTGCTTTAATTAGTTTCATTATATTTTCATCATTTAAGTTACTGATGTCAACCTCTAGTGTTGCTTTGATAAGCTTTTTTTTATGGTTTAGATGTTGAGGATACTAAGAAAATTGACAAAATAAGGAAATAGGGTGTTGTAGATGTATTCTGGTTTGTAGAGGTGTTATGGTTTTGCTTCACATTTCTTCTCGGTTGAAGATTTGCTTGTGTGGTTTGGATATGTTCATTAGAGGTGTTTAGAGTTTCTATATCCAAAGTTTGGGCTTCTGGATTGTTGTGCAAAAGAAGTTATGTTCACCAGTATGTGAACTAGTTTTGTAGTGTTACTTATAGAGGTGTCTGGGAGAAATGTTTTTGCTTCATGTTTCTCCGTAGTTGTTCTTTAGGTCTTGTGATTCTAAAGGTATGTAGATGGTGTTGATCTCTTTCTTGTTTCAAGAGGATTTGTGATTTGGTGCTCTAGAAGATGGATTTTAGAGTTGTAGTGTTTGGTGGTGTAGTTTGAGTGTACAAGCTGTGTACATTATGAAGGTGTGAATTGTTGAAAAGGAGTTTTGATGGATTTTAGGATGTTAAAGGAATATTCTAGATCATGGTGAAGCATGGTGTGTGATTCATAATTCATCATTGGATTTGAGGAAGCATGTAATTCAAACTTTAATGGTGTTTGCACGGGTAACGACTGACATGGTGTTTAAACTACATTCGAAGATGTTTAAGTTTCAATGAAGGCGTAGCGTAGCATGTGAGAGTTGATTTGGGTCCCAATTAAGTTTTTTATTGGTCCACTTTCATTCATATCCATTGTGAGAATGCTTAGTGCTGACCTATTTTGAATTTGTAAAGTGTAAGGTGAGTGAAGCTAACTTGAAGATGTTTTTCAAGTTGTGGATGGTATAAATGCAAGGTGACTTGATGTGAGATGTAGTGTGGAATAGATTTGAGTGCTGTGATGTGAAATTAAGTGCAAAAGTGTGAAATGCAGTGTGATCTATAACACAAGATTTATGAATGTAGTGAGCTAAGGTATCTTGATCTCTTGAAGACTGCAAGTGTTGTTGAAGCTGTTGTGGTGGATTCTCTATTGCATTGAGAGTGTATTCTCTGTGTAAAATTCTATCTTCTTTTCTTATTTCTATTCCAATAGTGAGCTTGGACTGTGAGCCTTTTTGGACAGTGTGTCCTATTCTAAGAGTGAGCCTCCTTGTACTAGTTTTGCAGTTGCTTATATTGTGAGCTAATCCTCACCATGGTTTTCCCTTCTAGGGTTTTCCACGTAAATATGGTATTCTCTTGTGTATGGTGTTGGTTGTTTTAGTTTCCTTTATCTGCTTTTCATGTTCAAACATTATAACAGATTAAGGGTTTAATGAATGCATGTGGATCTGATTACTATTGAGGGTTTTGATGTTCTAATTTGATATAGTTGATTCGCCCCCCTCTCAGCTGTCTTGTTCATTCAACACTTTACACACATTTTTGTATCAATATTCTCTCTCTCTCTCTCTCTCTTCATGTCTATTTACATCATCATTTCTGAGTTCATCTTGTTATGCTATTCATTATTTCCTAATATTACTCTCCTCTTGTTTCTTTTAATTATATGTATTCTCATGTTCATACATAGTAATTTTATTTCTCCTCCACTTTTTTCTATTTTTGCATGTAATATTGTATTTAATCTCACTTTATTACTTCCAATAATTTAACCATATCCTCTATTACCTTTATGTGATGAATACTATTTATATTTTACTTATATTATAATCACATTATATCTTTATGAATTTCTTATGGGAGCAACCCATTTAGGGAATCCATACATGGATTCTTGCACATTGTTTCTCTTATTATTATATTCCTAATTTACTTTCCATCATATTTCTCGTACATGGTTCCTCTACATTCTATGATTTACAACCTTCTCATTTTCATATTTGAATAGTACTATGTTATGTTTTATTTATAGAAAGCTTCCCTTTCCTATATCATTCTCTTTTTCTATCTTTATGGAGGTAACCACATGTTTCTCTTTCTTTAGAGGAAAATTATCATATTTTTTGTTACTCCTTATGCTATTTCATGATGCATCTCTTCTCAATTCTTTTCAATTCATATATTCTCTTCTTCTCTCATAATTAATGTCTTTACCCTTCCCCTGAGGATAACTCTATGATTACATGCTTGTGGGTAACACATTTCTTCTTTCATCTCTTCTTACTATTGAATGCTACCCATCACACATTCATATTCATTCCTCAATAACATTATTTATTCTTTTTTATCTAATTAATTAAAGGGGAAGAATATAACCTTCTCATTTATTCTCTTATTCATGGTCATTACAATAATTTTATGGTCCCTATACTAGGTTTCTATGGTATCCATGCCATTTTGTTGGTTCTATTACAATTGTGATGAATCTTATGCAACCAAAAATCTTTTTCTAACTCTACATGATATTATTGTGCCAAGGCGTATCCATCTATTCTTGTTCCAATTCTAATTCAAATGGTCCACTTGGGACCCTTTATTCCTTTTACATAGTCAATTTTTCTAATAAAGTAGATAGTAAATATTAGTGTTTGATATTATTTATTTTCTATATGATTTTATTTCTCAATACCAAACAATAACCATTTCCTCTTTGGCATGTGCACTATATATTTAGAGTACATAATTGAGTAAAGGAAAAATAAAAAAATACAAAGATTGAAGCTCTTACAAATATTTGGATATATCCTTTATATTTCAGTATAAATATTTAAGTAGTATAATTACTTTATCACAATTTATCACTATAATTATGAAAAGTGGAGGAAAAATGTAGAATAAAAAATTGTGAACTTTAAACTTTTCACTTTATATTGTGTGCTCATTTTGACACTACCATCGCTTTAGACTTGTTTTAGGACCCATTTAACTTATTTATGAGCCCAAGACCCCTCACCAAGGTGCCATGTAGAGAAAATTTTGACCCTTATTTTTTTCGTACTTATTTCTAACATTTTACATACCCTAGTGCTGGTGTGGTAGTGTCCGCCACTATAATTCGAATTCCAACAACCAAAACCATCTTTTATGGCCTTACTGAAGTTTTCAAATGGCTAGTTTATTAAATAATCTTTATAAAAGTTAGTGTGAATGAGGTATATTGCCTAGTTGGTTTCCCTACTAGGTCCCATTCACACTAGTTTACTTAGGTAATTATTTGGAATTATCACTTTATGTCTCAAATCATAAAATTAATAAATGTCATAATTTAATATTTTTCTATATTTCACCTTGGCGTATATAACCATGGAGTTCTTATTGTAATATCTATCCATCATAATCAATCATATTCATGTACACATATTGTGCATTTGCATATTTTGATATAATAGCATTATTCTCTCATATTTGGTCTTTCTTTTACTTTCATTGAATTTATTAGATCTTGGGTGGCTACCTCCTTAGCTAAATCATGCATGGTGTAGATAATTCTATACCAAATCTTACATGGTATTTAAGCTTTTAGAATTGCATCTTGTTAGGTTTTTTGAGAGATATAGGTTTTAGACCTTGTTTGATCTTGAAAATTTTAATATTATATTCTCTTACATCATATTATTACCTAGAGAATTATAAAAGACTTGATAGAAATACTAAATTATGTGTGGGTCACTCTTTGTGACTTTGTATTATAGGTTCATAGTGGAGCATATTGGTACAAAAATGAGCTCACCATTGAGTTAAGGTTGTCCAAGTAAGTAATTTTTGAATTTTATTTTTTCTAAATTAGATGTTGGGGGAATATAAGGGTTTACAATTAGGAGGTAGTTTCCAAATCTAGAAGGTAGCTACGTTTTTGGAACATTTTGGGTCAAATTTGGCCCTGATATTGCATCTAGAAGGTACAAGAACCTAAGGAGTAATAATCAATTTGTTAGATTTAGATACTTTACCCTAGGCACTCAAAATATTTTTTGGTTCCTCTACCATATGGATTGTATGACCAACTATCAAATCATATAGTAATAAAATATTTTCTATGCAGTGTTGGCACTTGTAGGATTAGATACATTATTTTCTCTTGGGGTATTTTTTATATAGTTTTTATTTTCTTGTAGGTCATGCCTACTATTGTATGAAAAATCTATGGACACAAACACTACAAGGTACTATGGGTACCTTCTTACCCATTGAATGTGCATCACATGGAGGTCATCCATTTGATCTCACCAACCATCCATCGTTGACAAAAAAATTGATGATATTCACTCACTAAACCACCCTTTCCCTAAAAATACCTATAAGTATGGAACCAAATTATGGTACCTATAAATATTTTTCTACCAAAGCAGATGCATTTTTGAGATTAAAATAATGATTTTAGATAGGAAAGTAGTTTTTGCAAAATCCAATGGTAGTATTAGCATCCCTGAGCATATTCTATCATCCTAGGAATATTATATAAAGGTGATTGTTGATATTAGCACTACATCAATTGGCATAAGCATCATTTTGACCCCCAATATACCCCTTCATGGTTTGAATTTTGATTTTTTTAGTTGATCTTTAGAGGCTCAATTCTCAATTATAATATCTCCTTTTTGTGAATATATATATATATATATATATATATATATATATATATATATATATATATATATTATTTTTTTCTGATTTACGATGTACTTTAATTAGCTTTGTAGCGATGTAGATGGTTTTTAATTTTGGTGTTTGGTTTTTCCTAAAAATATATATTCTCATAGGTGTTGCTAATTAGTTCTCATTTTGGAACTTTTGGGCCTTTGTTTGGGCTCATATGATAATATTTTTTGGTGCAATTTTTTTTGTACTTCATAGTGGTGTAATCAAATTGATCTCATTTTATAAAAAAAAGTACTTTAATTTTTATTGTCAAATTTAGCATCTATGATGTACTAATATTAATACCACTTCATTGATTTAAAAATTGGCAAGTGTAATTAGAATAATTATAAAGTTCCAAGATCATATATGCTTGATTGAGTGAATTTGTTGGGGGGGGGGAAATCTTGTGGTGGTTGATTTATTTCATTTATTTTTCATGTGTTCTTGGAATTTTGAAAAAAAAATTGAACTCCTTAATCCATATAATTATGCCTCATGGAAATAATTAGTATGGAATTACCTAATGGGAAAAGGTTACACATTATAAGCAAAGAAACTATTTCTAACCTATTGATGTTAGTGTTGGAGCAAAAAATAATGAATGAAATATTCAAACTACTATGAAATGAATGAAGCACAATGCAAAATCCAAATAACTATCATAGAATGTGTAGAGTACAATGATCACTCCTTGTTTATATAGGAAAAAGAGGAGGTAGTAAGGTGAAACAAATAGGTTGATTAACCCTCCAAGTGATGTGACACATGTAGAAAACTTGCGACAAGTGTGAAGGAACATGTAAAGTGTCTAAGAGGTGAAAGAACTAAACCAATAAGTGAGCTCAAGCTAGTGTGAATAGGACTAATAGGTGTAGGAACTAGATAAATGATAACTAGATACATACAGACTCTTTTCACACTAACACCCCACCTTAAGTGATACTTAGGGAGTAAATCACTAAAATATGAGTTTCGAAAACAAGGCTTGATGAGGTACTCATGTACAAAATAAAAGTCTCACAAATGGAGTAAAGGAGAAAGCTCAATGGGAAAAAGATCCTCTCCAAAAAAGAGAACCATATACAAAGGAAGGACTCAAGACCCCCAAGGACAACTTCCTTCAATCCAATAAATTGGCACAATGCAATATAGAGGCAATGCTAAAGGCTTAATGAAGGTGTCAACAACCTGATCCTTAGTACACAAATACTCTAAGGATAGAACACCATCTTGGATAAGCTATAAAATGAGGTGCATATGAATCTTGATGTGCTTTATTTGTTGATGCTCAAATGGGTTGTGATAAATGTGAATGACACTTTGGTTATCAAACCAAAGTATAGTAGGATGATCAAGTGGAAGAAAAAACTTTGTCATAAGTTGTTGAAGCCATAGGACCTCCTGGATAGCAAGAATTTCTCCTCAATACTCAACCTTATTATATGATAATGCAATAGTGGTTTGCTTCTTGCAAGACCATGCAACTGGACCAAAACTAAGAGAGAACAAAAAACTAGAAGTGGACTTCCAAGAATCAAAATTTGTCAAGCCCAATTTGAGTCAATGTAGCCTATTATCTATGAAGCTCTTGGTGTGTATTGAATTCCAAAATGAGTGGTGCCATAAATATACCTTAAAATATGTTTTCTTTCCTTTCTAATGACTCTCATGAGGTTCATGTAAAAAAAGAGAGACAATCCCAACATCAAAGGTAATATTTGGACACGTATGTGTCAAATACAAAAGACTACCAACCAATTGTCTACAAAAAGTAGCATCAAAACTAGGTTTGATGCAAGTGGTAGTCAAAGTGATACCATACTAGAATGGTGTAGGTGCA
This sequence comes from Sequoia sempervirens, assembly GCA_007258455.2. NCBI lineage: Eukaryota > Viridiplantae > Streptophyta > Pinopsida > Cupressales > Cupressaceae > Sequoia > Sequoia sempervirens. Next base: position 108,477,033 of record VDFB02047230.1, read on the forward strand.
GGCTTACAATCAATCATTGGCATACTTATTTTGGTATATATAAATCCCATCAATAGGATAAAGAACCTAAAGACCAAGGAAAAAAATTAAAAGCCCAAGAGCTATCATGTCAAAGTGTGCCATCAAACTATGTTGAATATCCTAAATCATGGATGAGGAACTAATAGTAAGGATCAAGTCATCAATATATAAGACTATTATCAAAAGTTCATCTCCATGTCTTTGGATGTAAACTGTGTGATTTGAGTGGAAACTAGTGAAACCAAATGTAAGCAAGAAACTATAAATCTTCTCATACCAAGCCTAGGGGTTTGCTTGAGACCATACAAAGAATGATGTAACTTGCAAACAAGTGAAGATTTCTCATACCAAGCCTAGGGGTTTGCTTGAGACCATACAAAGAATGATGTAACTTGCAAACAAGTGAAGATTCCTCATACCAAGCCCTAGGGGCTTGCTTGATACCAACATATGAAGTATCCTCAAGTACAAAATTATCATCAAGAGATGAAGAAGGAAAAGTAGGTAATGAGGAAGACGAAGATGATGGAGGATTTGTCTATGTGAAAGACTCATAAAATTAGACATCTCTATTTTAGTGAACATTCCTATTGATAGGATCAAATAGCCTAAAATCTTTCACATCCTCACAATAACCAACAAGGATGTATTGTTGAATCTTCTTCTCCATTTCCTTACGTTGACCATTTGGTATGAATGCCCAAGCTTCACTACCAAATACCTTGAAGAAGGAAACATCAAGATTTATTTTGGACCATGCCTCCTTTGGAGTGAGATTCTGAACTACCTTGTGGAGAGTGCAATTCTGAATATAGTTGGCACAATTGATAGCTTCAACCCAAAATGATGGGGCCATAGACCTAGAATGAAGCATATAATTTTCCATCTCTTTCAATGATCTATTCTTTCTTTTAGAAACATCATTCTACTAAGGAGTGTAGGGAACCAAATATTGATGGTGAATACCATGCTCAACATAATACTCCATAAATTCTTGGTTCACATATCCTCCCCATTATCTATATGTATCTATCGAATAGAAGAACTTGAATACTTTTCCATGAACACCTTAAAGGTCCTGGAAGTGTTGAAGACATCAATTTTATACTTAAGAAAGTATTACCAAGTGCAAAAAGAGTAATAATCAATGAAATTAAGTACATACTTGGCTCCAAAAAATGAAGGAGTTGGAAATGACATGAGGTCACTATGAACCAAATCAAGTAAGGTAATAACATGATGGTCCTTACTATTGGAAAGGGTTCCTAATGATTTTTTCCAAATAAACAATCTTGACAAAATCTCTTTATGTAAGACACCTTACGGAGTCCAAGTACCATATTCTTAGTACTCAATTGCTAAAGATACCTGTAATTGAGGTGTCAAAACCTCTTGTACTAAAGTTTGATCAAAGAATTAACATTTAAAATATGTGATTCTCCACAAGATGAATCAAAGACATGAAACCTGTATAATCGATACCTACGATCTGTTTCGCCTAAAGCAACATTCTTGTCTAGATGGTGTAGTTGTCGAATAACTACATTATGTGGTGAAAAATCAACTAGATTTCTATTACCATTATGAAAAATTTGATAAAATGAAAGAATATTAGCTGAAATATTAGGAACATAGAGAACAATCTCAATGTTACCTTATATAAACTATATTTTACTTGACCCCATAACTAGAATATGTGAAGAGTTTTCCTCTAAGAGATGAGAAGTAGTTGTTATTCCTTGCATAACAACCCCATTTTGTTTTTGGTCAAAATGGGTCCCCCTTTGTTTCTTTTGTCCTTGGCGTTCTTGTTCGGGTCTTAGGAGTTATTTATTTTTCTCCTAAGTCCTATTTTTTGTTTTTTTTTTTAGGTTCAAGTTTCAGGATGACACTCACACTTGTTACTTTTGGAAGGTTCAAGTTCCTATTCATGTCTCGATCCTGACCTTGCACTTTTCCTTGTTTTTTTCTTTGTTCTATCAGAGTTGGGTTTTAGATCGAAACCATAACCTTTTTCCCTTCATGGTGTAGGTTTCTATTTTCATCTCAGTCTCAAATTTCACTTCTCTCCCTTGTGTGTCAAAATCAAATATCGGACCTGAACGAGAACCAATAAATTTTCCAAATTTTTTGTTCCTATTTCCACCCTGATCCTGACTTTTGACTCTCTTTGTGTTTTCAGGATCGAACTTCGGACTAGAACATGAACCAAGAACTTCTCCAAAATTCTTGTTCCACGTCTCGTCCCTATTCTGATTCCCGCTTTGTCTTTGTTTGTTTGTTGGGGTTCAGACTTTAGACATTCACTTTAAATTTGTACACATTGAAAGTTAGGTGTCGTTCCATGTCCCAAACCTGACCCCTGCTTACCTTGTGACTGTGCATTAATGACTTCCACCCTGATCCCGAGGTTTGACCAACCCGCATTAATTTCTAACCATTCACACGTACGAACGAGTTTTTATTTCGATGCTCCTCGGTTTCTGTCCATTTTGGCTTATATAGTTTGACAAAGAGAACTAGAGTGATGCTGAGAGTTAAGGTTTCCCTTGCATTTTTGTTTTGTTTTTTGTTCACAAGATTTTTTTTGTCCCATCGTGCCCTAGTTTTCTAGGGTTTTGTCATACTAACTGGTCAGGCATGTGTTTGAATTGATGAATTTTAGATACCAACCCTTTTAAATCAAAATCTTGATCCCAACTAATCCCGAAGGCGTAATATGAAGATACTGTTACATCTATTTTTCCTTCATTTATTTGCTGATTGTTTGATTCCCGATTCCTGCATCTATATCAAGATTGGGAATCAAAACTACACTTATGTTTCTACCACCATCTGAGTCTTTCTCTTTCACTAACTCTGATTCTGACTTCTGCTATCTTATCGGGATCGGGCATCAAATCGTCACCTTGGAATGTTAAAAGGTTTTCATTAATGAAGCATATCATGTCCTGATTTTGATCCCCACATTAACATTGGGATAAGAAATCAGATTGACACTGAACCTTTGACATACAATTAAGTACCATGACCTAGTGTCACCTTGATTCTAACTTCTGATTCATCATCGAGATTAGAACTTGGAGCTGACGTATTTCCACAATGCATACTTAAGGTCTAGTCCATAACGAAGTCCTGACCTCAATTCCAAATATCTTATTAGGATCAAAGCTCGAGAAGTTACTTACACTTATTTATAATATGAGTCCAGGTCCAAATCACAACTCGATTCTGACTTTCGATTCATCATCGGGATCAAAACTCAGGAAGACCCCTTCATTGAATCTATTTGTTAACTACCACTACTTGGTGAAGGCTCGATCCTGATTCCTGAACACATTGCGGGATCAGACCACAAAATGACACTAAACTTGTTCATCACTATAGGTATAGGAGCTGAGTCAGGACCTGATCCCGACTTCTGACAGAGTTCAGTTTTATGCTTAAAATGGTCAGGTTCTTGGTTTTTTCCTGAACTTGAAACCCGAAGATGCTCAATTAACCTGTTGAAGGGGAGTTTTTCTTGAATGAATGGTGATATAATATGAATTCTTGCGTTAAACTTCTATTCACATGTCTTTTCTTTGCATGATAATTTTTAGTAGTGTAGGATAATTAATGAATGTCTGATTAAAAGGAGGAAGTGCCTACTGAAGGAACATCAAAGCGAAGAAAGGCCAAGAGGTTAAATCTAGAACAAGTCCCAGTTTCAATGAAGTATAAGTTCCAAGGGACCCCAATACCATCTAAGTTTGGGTTTGAGGTTATGGATATCATTGATACACTTATGGGGCACATTGATTTGGACCAATTTCTTGAGGATACCCTTTCAGAGGATGCTACCTTGAGGAAAAAGAGGATTGCAGAGTTTGGGTTAGCTCATGTAGATAGTTTTCCTATCGCTTTGGAGTGTCCCGAGTTCATCTTAACTGCTACACAAACATACAATCCTACTCAAAGGCAATGCATTGATTCACAAGGCAATGTAATAATTGATTTAACCCTAACAATGATTAGAAACATTTTTGATCCTCCTCCTTATCCCATTCTCAAGATTATGATTGAAGTTGATGCACTTAAACTCTGGGCAAAAGATGTAGAAGGGAACAAAAGACTTATTAACAAAAGGTGGCTTAAGATAGAGAAGAAATCACTGGAGAAGATTCCACCAAATCCTAAAAGGTTTGATTTCTCTGAAGCCATTGGGGACATGATTACATTGTTAGTGAAAGTGTTTGGAAATGAGAAATCTCATATCTTTGAACACTAGATGTATCCATTCATTCAACTGATTCTAGAGGGAAAGAAATTTTTAGATTGGGGGAAGATTAATTTAGTTAACATTCATAACCAACTACTGAAAGTAATAGAAACCAAGACATTATATATGTCTTCATGTCATATATTGTGCTGCAAGAATGGGAAAATTTCCCAGATTAAATACTAAAGGGTTAATGGATGATGGTCCAGATCAGAAGAAGGTTTGGGAATATTATGACCAACTAGAGCTTAAGAAGGTGGATTTTTTTTAAAAGAGTCAATGATGCATTTTTGTACATGCTATTATTAATCAACTCACAGGTGATATTAGTTTCAAGTTATCATGAGATGCCATGGAATTCATCCAAGAGTGGGGATATTGGTTTATCCAATACCCCAAGTCCACCTATTTCAAATTGTTTGGTTATGACAATCACCCTTTTAAATTGCCAAGATGTTGTGGTGACAGATGGGTTTTAATGGAGTTCGCTCGTTAGGCCGTGGATGTGAATGTTAAGTTTTTTGCACAACAGAAGACTTGTTTCCATTCTTTCCCAATGCAATTGGGGTTTTATTCTTGTTCCTCTTCAATATAGCAACAAAAGAATTTTAGTCCATGAATTTCTAGCAACATACATCTAGAAATTATTTTGATCCAAAGAGAAAAATGTATGGTTTGTATGATTCATAGTTTCCCCGTCATCTGCCACTTCTCAAATACTTTTGGGCCAACTTGAAAGATCAGTTTGAGGTGAGGAAAAAGGGGTATGAGAGATTGACAGTTCCTTAGATGGAGGATTTTGAGGTTAGAATAGATATACTAGAAGGAATTGTTGATGATGGGATCACTTCTGATCCTCGATATGAAATGGATAAAGAGGTTACAAATGATTTATAGCCTATTGATTAGATGGAAAAAGAGGAAAATAATATCCATAAAGTGTCATGAGTAGTGGTGGACAAAAGTGTGAAATGGATTGACCTTCGTTTGAAGCAACCAAGGGTTAAGGATTCAAGGAAGAGAGGTTTTAGTAGTGAACCTACTTCCTCCACTGAGACAAGATAGTACATAAGATTGAAGAAAGGTGTTGCAGCAACAAAGGTAGCCATAGAATAGCCCACCCTAATGGAAGAAGTTTTATTGAAACAGGTTAATGAAGCTTTACAAAAGGCTAAAGTTACTTATGAAGTAACTACTGCTGGAGTTATTTTAGGTCTTGGTGCCACACCTTTAGATGCTTGGGAGGTACAACTTGATAAAATAATAAAAGGAGACTCTACTAAGTCAACACTCATAGATAGGCTATTGGACATCAGGTGTGACATGTGATGGGAAATCATAGACATCGGCCAGTTGAGGGAAATTGTTGCTATAGTGGAAAAGAAGTTTGAAGATTCAAAGTTTAAAGCTGATTGGGTCGATGGACCTAATGATGATGCTTTGAAGCAGATCTTCTGGAATTATGATGAGTATCATGGGATTCCTCTTGAAGATGACAAGTAAAGGAATATATTATGCTTTTTTTTTTGAAAAGGATGAAGTCAAATGTATCAACCAGTTTTAGGTGCCCTTTGGACAACACTTCCATGTCATTTTTGAGACAAACAAACAACTCCATATCCATTTTGATGTGCCAGAGATTGGGTGTGACGATCACTGATGGAAAAATATCAAACTCCTAGTCAGATTTTGGACTGAATAGACATCACACATACCTTTCGGCTCCTACAGTTCTAGTAAAGACAACACTTAGACTTAACTGGGTGTCCCTATAATTGTGGATCTGGGCCCCAAATTGTTGATCTTGATTTTTGATAGGAGAGACTGATGTGAATTCGGTCTATCACCTAGAATTCTCTCCTCATTGTAAAGGTTGGATAATTGAAGTCAGATTGGCTACCTAGAGAGACTAGATACAATTTTCAATTTTTAGAGTTTTATGCAAGATACTTGGATAATTTTTATAGTTTTAATACAAGTAGTTTTATTTCAAAAATTTGTTAGTTTAATGATGATGTTGATAAACAATGGTTATTCGTATGCCAGTGCATCTTGCTGCACACAAATTTTCTTATTTGATGAAAATAAATAGAAGATTTTGAGTTTAAAACCATTTATTGCATTATCTATGGATGATGTTTCTTGATGTTTGTTGATCTATTAATTTTGGTAATGAACTTATGGTATTTCATGATTGAAAGTTGATTCTAAAAAAAGTGATGATGAATGGTTTAATCCTTTAAATCTGCACTGTGAATGGATGCAATGGTATGGATTGTTTCATAAATTGTGTTGTTTGACAGTTTTAGTTGATTAGGAAAAGTTCTCATTATAAGGATTACATGTCTGAATTAAAATGAATCTATGTTCATGCTTTGTTGTCCTAAACCTTGATCAATGTTTTCCTATTTATTTAAACCCCCTAAACATTAAATTTCTTTGTTATATCTAGTTTGTACTTGTTTACCAGCATGCCCCTTGAATATTATGGTTGCATGGACCATTGAATGATAACAACATAGTTGAGAAACAATTGTACAAAGACCTTGGAAGACAGGTGGTTTAGATCATTTGTCTTTTTTAAGGAGAAATATAGTATAAATATTATGTTTAACATTGCTATGTTACTTCTGACCATGAACAAAACTAGCGTTAGAAGAAGGGAATAGAGGAACAAACTGGAGTGAATTGGGTCCTTTTCACTAGATAGGTTTGACAAAGTTCTCAGATCTGCTGCTAATCTAGAACCATTCGTTGAACTCCAAACCCCTATTAGACCCAAGCGATGTAGGGTTTTGATCCCACCACCATTAACAACACCACTCACTCCACCCAGGTTTTCATTAATCCCACAAATGACACAACCAAATCCATTGCCACCCATGGAATTCTTTGCCAATAATCCTTCACCACTAGGAACTATTCCTAGTGGCATACATGAAATACCTAAGAATCCAGAGAAATTTTGCTCCAAGTACGCCTAGGGAGAGTCACAAAGTGCTGAGGAGCACATACAAAAATTCAAAGATGCTTGTACTCGGGCCCAAATAGCTCATCATGACATTGCATGTAGACTATTCCCTTATTCATTGGGAGATATGGCCTACAATTGGAACCTGAAATTTCCTACTGGATCCATCCCGAGTTGGTCAAATTTAGAAGATGATTTTATTAACCAATTCTGGGTTTATGTCAACCCTACCATCTTATATCACCAATTTTCCACAATTAGGAAGGAACCACATGAACCATTGCCTCTGTTTAACACATGATTCCAAAGGATGTACATACAATTATAATAACCATACTTGGTGGTTGAGAATATTGTCATCCAGGTGTACCTAAAGGCCATAGACTCGTTGATTGGCTTATTTCTACAAAGAACCTACCTTGCGCTAGAAATTGATTCCCTATATAAGGTATATCACCTGTCCATCAAACTGCAACAACAATAAAGTTCAAAATTAGGTGGTTTAGGTGGGGTCTTCCCTCCCCTAGGATATCCCTAGATGCCTAATTCAACCCCTATGTTCAATATAGTCCTAGGAATGTCTCACTCTACCTATAAACCTTTGGATAAGTTACAACCCCCATCCATGTTATCGTGGATCAATGGAAAGCCTTTAGATTCCTCCCAGCAAACTCAAAATTCTCACAATCATGCTGGAGGGTCTAACCCCATGACTTACCCATTAGCTGTAACGATTGCAAAAAGTGAGTGTACTACTTATTTGACAACAAATTTAGAAACTATAAAGAAAATTTTATCCCAAGTGACCAATGAGATGGCACAATTCAAGCTTAACCTCCCTCAAAACCAAAATTAGAATCAAAATTACTAGAATCAGGGAGTCTATTCCAACCAAAATACCAACCAAAATCAAAGGAATTTTCAAAATCAAAACTTCCCCAACCAAAACTATCAAAGCTAGAATAGGGGATAAAACCATATACCCAATAACAATAGGTAGTGGAAAAATGGACTAAACAATGGGGGAGTTCCCCATAACTATTAAGCCAATGAAGATAAACCACACACTACAAATGTTGCAAATTTGAACTTCATAACTAATTGGTACAGGTTGCATGACACTACCACGCATTCTGATGTTAACTACCCGGAGATGGAAAAAATGGTCAAAATGGCACAAGCTGAGTCCCAACCACCACAAGGTAATCCAAACAAAGGTAGTGGGTTAGTTGATATAGCCATGGATTTCAAAACCTATGATGAAAAATATCAATTTCTGATACAAGGAGAGAATGAACTAGAAGCAAATACATACGATGCTCAGGCTTTTCAAACCAAAGGAGGCCATTTCATGAGAAATCAGAAAAAGGTTCTATTTACCACATCTACCCCTCCCAACTCTATGGTTCCTCCTAACTAGAATGCCGACAACAATATGCCTCCACCAAAAGGCCCACCCGAGTTTCTAAAAAAAGGTAACTCTACTTTCATTCCTAAATATTAGATCAATGATAACATGGAATTTGATTTCATTTCAAAAATTCAAAAACAAAAGACCTCTTTGTCATTCTTTTACATTCTAAAGTGGTTCTCTCCCAACACAAAATCGTGTTGAAGGCCTTGGAAGAGGTAGATTGGTTGAAAGGAAAGACTAGGGCAACTCTAGCTACTAAAAAGAACACTACCCTATACAAAGGTAAGATAGGGACACCCCCATTCCTTTTGAGTATGAGAATCTTCAAGAAGAATCTAAATAATTACATTTTGGATTCTGGGGCCTCAAGTAATGTTATATCTTTCTCTATTTGCAAAAAAATGGGTTTAAGTCTAGTTCAAACTCATAAGAAAGTAATATAGTTAGATAAAACTGAGGTTAATATGGTAGGAGAACTAAAAAATGTGCATGTGTAGATTGGATCAGTTCCATGAATCCAAAACTATATGGATATTTAGATTGTTGATATCCTTGAAATGTACGACATGCTGTTGAGTCGGGACCTAATGAAGAGTATCAGAGGTTACCTCTCCTTGGACTTCTCACACATGTGGCTACCATGGAAAGGGGTAGCAACTCAGATTAGGATTGAAAGTGAACCCCATTTGAAACATATGATCATTGAGTATGACCATCCCAATGAGGTAACCTATTTTGAAACTGAGATAGGGGTTTATAGGAGGGAAGAAATTATGACTTTCTCAATGTTTAATCTCAATTGCTTACAACCTTTAGAACACCGTGACCCTATGACCAATGTCAACCAACAAGTTTTAATCCAAAAATTGCAACAAGATAAGCTGGTTTTGGGAGAGGAGGTTGATTTATGGAGTTTGTTACTCCCGAACTGGTGCAGGCTCCATTACCAGAACCATTCTGAGTTGACGTGTTAGCCCTGTATAGACATTTTGAACCATGTTTGTTAGATAGGGGAGACTTGTAAACACCATCCCAAAACATCTCCTCATTAGTTTCCTTTTGAAGCTAAGGATGTGATTGTTTTGACAAGGACCAATGGTACTCAGTGATAAGTCTCACCCCTAACTGGAAAAACTTAGATTAGGTATTTTCTGATTTACAAAATGAGACTGAAGAACCTAAAAAATTGTCTAACACACTTGCCCCTGCTAACATTCCAATTCCTAGGGAATTACTTAGAAAGAAAATAAGTTGTAAAATTTTTGATCATGATGAGGTGCAAGAAATAGTCTCCACATATGTTTTAAGCATTGATGAAGTACCTAATAGCCATCATTTATAGTAGTCTCTCGATCTTGATATATTGAACTAGTCTGGGCCGCCACCTATTTCTCATAAACAATCACCCATAGCTGACTTGAAGAAAGAAACCCCAACCTGGGATCAACTATGGATCCTCAAATTTGATGGTTCCAAATCTAAAATGGGGAGTGGAGTTGGAATAGAACTAACACGAAAAGGGAAAACCTACTTTTCTTCTTATAGGTTGCAATTGGACTATACTAACAATGTTGTAGAGTATGAAGCGCTTGCTATGGGACTGATGTTTGCACATGAGAAGAAAGTTACAACTTTGATGGTCATGGGAAATTCCATGGTAATCTTTAAATAGGTTTGAAGCCAATACACATGCCATAAAAAAGGTTGGCTACATATAGGAACAGGTATGGAATTTGTTAGAGGATTTGAATGCTTTTAGAATCAAGTTGATTCCTAGAGAAGAAAACCAGATTGCAGATGCACTTGCTGTTACTGCTAGTACTTTGGAACCCATGCAAGATTCTAAGTTAAAGAGGTTCTATGTGGAATTAGTGTCAATCCAAGCCATCTTAGATAACATCAGAGATTTCTAGGTTTTTGACGATGACCAACATATACTTTCCTTCTTGGTGATCTCAGATGTCTTCGAAGGACAAATTATTGATGAATCCGATAGAGATTGGGGAGATTGGGATCCTTAAAATTGTGAAGCAAAGGGAATAATCAATCTAAAGATCAATAGAATTCCCAAGGGAATAGTAGCATTGGAAAGGATCTTCGATTCTGATCCTTGAGCTCATGAAAGATTGCCTATAGATAGTGATGAAGGGAAGTACAAATCATACAATTTGGTAGATTCGAGCCTAGAGAGAAATATATTCATTGGAAAAACTTGTTGGAAGGACATTCGAGATAAAACATTGAAAGTATTGAAAACATATATTGCAACAATCGCTTGGGGGTATGAAGATTTGAAAACTTTTGATACCTCAGTAATAATGCATACTATCCCTTTGAAACCCGAAGTGAAGCCCTTCCATCAAAAGTAGCACCCAGTGAATTCCTTGATTGAACCTCTAATTCTTAAAGAGGTACAAAAGCTACTATCAGCGAGAATAATTTTTCCAATAAGGCATTCGACCTGGGTTGCAAATATGGTTCCTGTTCATAAAAAAGAATGGGGAGATCAAATTATGTGTCAACTTTAGAAACCTTAATAAAGCTTCAAAAAAGGATAACTACCCACTTCCTTCTCTTGATGAGGTGCTGCAGATAGTTAACGGCTCGAAGATGATGTCATTCCTAGATGGCTATTCATGATACAATTAAGTGCTAGTCAACTATGAAGACAAAATGAAGACCACCTTCACTACCAAGTGGGAGACATTTACCTACCGAAGGATGTCGTTTGGTCTTATTAATGCTGGAGCCACCTTTCAACACACAATGGATGTTGCATTTAAGGACTTGGTAGGTAAATGTATTATCATTTACATGGATGTTCTAACTGTATTTTCCAAAAATAGGGAAGACCATGTTGTAGATTTATCAAAAGTCCTTGGAAAATGCATAAGCTATGGTGTATCCCTCAACCCAAAGAAATGTGTGTTCGGGGTTTTAGAAGGGAAATTATTGGGTCACATAATATTAGAAAAGGGGAATTTTGATCAACCCAGATAGAGTGGAGTCCATTATGAAACTGACCATGCTAGGCAACAAAAAGGAAATGAGGTCTTTCTTTAAGAAGATAAACTTTGTAAGGAAGTTCATAACCGAGTTTGCGAAGATCATCAAACCCCTCAATGAAATGATGAAGAAGGATGTGAAGATTGAATGGAGTAATGAGGCTAAGGTTTCCTTTTCACAAATCAAGCAGTCTATTTTAGAGGCACCTGTTTTAACCAACCTTGACTATTCAATGCATTTTTACATTTATTCTTTCACATTTGATAATTCGTGTGCTATTGTTTTAACACAATGGAAAGGTGAAGGGGATGAAATACTGATAGATTTTATGATTTCTCCATTCAAGAATGTTGAGATTAGATATCCACCCTTGGAAAAGTAGGCCTTCGCACTAGTATAGGCAGTTAAAAAGTTCTAGCACTATATTCTCCGTAGTCAGATCACTACCATAGTTCCCAACCCTGTTGTGAAGTCCCTTCTAATGTAGAGTGAGCTGGGAGAAAGAAGGGGAAAATGGATGGAAATTCTACTAAAGTTCAACCTTGAAATTCACCCAATGAAGTTGGTCTGAGGAAAAGGCTTGTCTAAGGCTATGACTGATGTTGACACAAAGTCACAAGTGATCCTTGGTATGCAGATCTAATTTTCTTTCTACCGAACAACAAATGTCCTAATGGAATGAATACCATATAGAGAAGAGTGTTGAGACTAAAGAGTTCCCATTATATGCTCAAAGGAGGAGCCTTGTATAGGAGGAACTTTGAAGGTGTCTATTTACGCTGTCTAGAGGAAAAAAAAGCAAAATAGGCTATTGTTGAGTTTCATGGCAGGCATGGTACTAAACACAGTTTAGCTGACACCATGGCACATAAAATTTTGAGATCGGGTTATTATTGGCCCCATGTGTTCCGAGATGGTCATAAACATGTTAGGACATGTCATACATGCTAAACTTCAACATATAAAGAATGCAATTCAACGATGCCCCTACAACCAGTATATGAGGTAAGGATGTTTCCCAATGGGCATTAGATTTTGTTGAGGTAATTAATTTGAATTCATCTATAGGTCACAAGTTTATTTTGACAAAGGATTATTGCACATGCTAGACTAAAGCTCAACCTTACAAGAACAATATGATTTCGTTATCAAGTTCCTTAACGAGTATGTCATTACCAGGTTTGGAGTATCATTTTCCCTGGTATGTGATAATGACCATGCCTTTTCTTCCGCAATATTCATTCAGTGGGCATATGAACATAATTTTTATTTGAAATACTCTTCTAATTACTATCCATAGGGGAATGGGGTAGCAAAGTCTACTAATAAAAATTTACTGGAGCTAATTAAGAAGTTACTAGAAAGTAATCCTAGGGATTGGCACACACAACTGAGATTTTAATTATAGGTAGATAGGACTAGAATCAAATATGCCTTAGGGAACTTTCCATTTAAGTTAGTCTATGGCCAAGACCCAATCTTCCCTATTCATCTACATATACTCATTCTCTAGTTTATGTAAGAGTTTTACTCTAATGATGATAGGATAGAGGTCTGACTAACTAGTTTGCTCAATCTGGAAGAATAGAGGGATGCTGCTCTCCACCTGTTTTCCAAGAATTAGGCTATTGTCAAACGTTGGTTTGAAAAAAGAGCCAAAATTAAAGCCTTCAAAATATCAAACCTTGTGCTACTTTGGGACAAAGCTAGAGAGAGGAAAGGTGATCACCAAAAGTTTCATCGACTTTGGTTTGGTCCATATCAGATTGTTGAAATCCTTGGTGAGAATGCCTTCTGGTTAAGCACTCTAACAGGAGAACCTATCCCATTGCCTTGCAATGGATAGTTTCTCAAAAATTATTTCAACCCATGAAGGTCTGGTCGTCCATTTGATTGTATATATGTAATTAGTTGTTTTCTTGTTTTTGGTTTGTTTGTTTTTTGCGTTTCCTTTGTTTTCTATCTTTGTTGTTGTCATTTGTTTTTATTTTCTTCTTTTCTTTTCATTTTTAGGGGACCTTCACTTTCTCCATTTCGGAATGAAGGGGTAGTTATTCAAAGTACACTAAGGGTGCTATGACAAAGAAATTGATTTACGTATTTTTAGTTATGTCTGTCAAGCTTTTTCATTTCAAGAATTATGTTTTAGGTCCAATTTAATAATAGTTTGAAAGGTTAAGAACAAGCGTGAACATTGTGAGTGATCTCATTAACCACGACTGGATCTGCCACATAATAGGTAGAAACATCTATTTTCATAAGGGCCTATTTGTCTTAGGGTGACCGTATTCATGATTCAGGTGAAAAATCTATGTCCTAAACACTATCATGAGGTCCACCATAGTTCTCAACCTGAATTTTAGGTTACTACATCTAAGTATTAAGAAAAGATAAGAAAATAATTGCTCCAAGTGAAGCCCAAGACAAAGAAAAGAAAAGAGAAGCATAAATGATGGAAAAATCAATATGATAAGGGTAATTCAAGTATCTCTACCAGGGTTATAGACACTTGGCTGATTGTAGAGAAATGCTTCAAGAGAATTAGAGGTATCTCCATCGAGGCTATAGATTCCTAGCTAGCAGTAGAGCAATGCCCAGGATATCATTGCATAATAGTTAAAATGGCTCAACTCAGGTAGCTTGAATCTTAATGCAGTTGTTCAAGGATAGGTAGGGTCTTTAGGGAAAAGATGAACTGTACATGCACACACTCAGATTCAAAGTTGTTATTGTTGATTTATGTTCGAGATTCCAGCTCAACTTGTTTGCTGTAATTGATCATACATGAGTTAAAACATTCATAAACCAAAGGTTCTGGGTGACTGAATTCTTCAGTATCTTGAAATTGGGTAAACCATTTCCCCAATCGAGTTGCCAATTGTTATGCCTTGCATAACCACCCCATTTTTTTTTTGGTCAAAATGGGTCCCCCTTTGTTTCTTTTTTCCTTGGTGTTCTTGTTTAGGTCTTAGGTGTTGTTTCTTTTTCTCCTAAGTCCTATTTTTTTTTGTTTTCTAGGTTTGGGTTTTGGGATGACACTCACACTTGTTACTTTTGGAAGGTTCAAGTTCCTGTTGATGTCCCTATCCCAACCCCACACTTTGCCTTGTGTTTTTGTTTGTTTTGTCAGAGTCAGCTTTTGGATCAAAACCATAAAATTTCACCTTTCACGGTGTAGGATTTTGTTTTCATCCTGATCGTGACTTCCACTTCTCTTCATTGTGTGTCAGAATCGGACATCGAACTGAAACCAGAACCAAGAACTTTTCCAAATTTCTTGTTCCTATTTCCACCCCAATCTCAACTTCCAACTCTCTTTTTGTTTTTGGGATCAGACTTCAGATTGGAACATGAACCAAGAACTTCTCCAAAGTTCTTGTTCCATGTCTCATCCTGATTTTGATTCCCGTTTTATCTTTGTTTGTTTGTTGAGGTTCGAACTTCGAACCTTCGCTTTAACTTTGCACACATTGAAAGTTAGGTGTCATGCTGTGTCCCGATCCCGACCCCCACTTACCTTCCTTCTTGCGACTGTGCATTAATGAATTCTACCTTGATCCCGAGGCCCGACCAACCCACATTAATGTCTAATTGTTTGCACACGCGAATGAGTTTTTATTCTAACGCTCCTTGGTTTATGTCCATTCTAGCTTATATAGTTTGACGAAGCAAACCAAAGCGACATCGAGAGTTAGGTTTTGAGGAGGAATTTTGATTTCTCACTGTGCTATTACATTCTTGGTTGCGATTCGAGGTAGGGGTTTTTCCTTGCATTTTTCTTTATTCTTGGTTTGCTTGTGTTTGCTTTGCTTGTTGTTTTGCGTTTCTTTTGCATTTCTTGTTTTCTTTTCTTGTTTGTTTGTCCTTTCCTGTTTGTTCATTTTTGGTTTCCCTTGTTTTGTTTTGGGTTATTTGCACTTGGGTTTTCCCTCATGTTTTTGTTTTGTTTGTTGTTCGCAGGATTTTTTCCATCCTATCGTGCCCTAGTTTTCTAGGGTTTTTCCATACTAACTGGTTGGGCGTGCATTTCAATTGATGAATTTTAGATACCAACCATTTTAAATCAAAATCTTGATCCCAACCACAATATGATCTTGAAGGCATAATTTGAAGATACTATTACATCTATTTTGACTTCATTTATTTGCTGATTGTTCAATTCTCGATTCTCTCATCTATATCGGGATTGGGAATCATAAATGCACTTATGTTTCTACCACCTTCTGAGTCTTTCTCTTTCACTAACTCCAATTCTTACTTCTGATATCTTATCGGGGTCAGTTATCGGATCTTCACCTTAGAATGTTTAAATGTTTTTGTTAATAAACCATATCATGTCCCAATTCTGATCCCTGCATTAACATCGAGATAAAAAATAAGATCAACACTAAACCTTTGACATACTGTTGAGTACCATGCCCTAGTGTCACCCTAATTTTGACTTCTAATTCATCATCGAGTTTGGAACTCAGAGCTGACCTATTTCCACAATGCATACTTAAGGTCTGGTCCATAACAAAGTCCCAACCCCAATTCCCGATATCTTATCGGGATCAAAAATTGGGAAGTTACACTTGTTTATCAATATTAGTCTGGTTCCAAATCACAACCCGATTCTGACTTTCGATTCATCATTGGGATCGAAACTTGGGAAGACCACTTCATTGACTTTATTTGTTAACTACCACTACTTGATGAAGGCTCGATCCCAATTACCGAACACATTGCGAGATCATACCACAAAATGACACTAAACTTGTTCATCACTATAGGTATAGGTGTCGAGTCAGGACTCGACTTTTGACAAAGTTCGGTTTTATGCTTAAAATGGTCAGGTTCTTGGTTCTGTCTCGAACTTGAAACTCAAAGATGCTCAATTAAATTGTTGAAGGGGAGTTTATCTTGAATGAATGGTAATATAATATGAATTCTTATGTTAAACTGCTCTTCACATGTCTTTTCTTTTCCTTATAATTTTTAGTAGTGCAAGATAATTAAAAAATGTCTGATTCAAAGGGGGAATTACCTACTGAAGGAACATCAAAGGGAATAAAGGCCAAGAGGTTAAACCTAGAACAAGTCACAGTTTCAATGAAGTATAATTTCCAAGGGACCCCAATACCATCTAAGTTCGGGTATAAGGTTATGGATATCACTGCTACACTTATGGGGCATATTGATTTGGACCAATTTTGCAAGGATACCTTTTCAAAGGATACTACCTTAAGGGAAAATAGGATTGTAGAGTCTGGGTTAGCTCATGTGGCTAGTTTTCCTATTGTCGTGTGGTATCTTGAGTTCATCTTAACTGCTGCATGAACATACAATCCTAATCAAAGGAAGTGCGTTGATTCACAAGGCAATGTGATAATTGATTTAACCCCAACAATGATCAAATTTTTTTTTGATCCTCCTCCTTATCCCATTCTTAAGATTATGACTAAAGCTAATGCACTTAAACTCTGGGAAAAAGATGTAGAAGGAAACAAAAGACTTATTAACAAAAGGTGGCTTAAGACAGAGAAGAAATCAATGAAGAAGATACCATCGAATCCTAAAAGGTCCGAGTTCTCTAAAGACATTGGGGACATGATTAAATTGTTGGCGAGAGTGTTTGGAAATGAGAACTCTCGTATCTTTGAACACTGGATGTTTCCATTCATTCAACTGATTCTAGAGGGAAATCATTTTTTAGATTAGGGGAAGATTATTTTGGATGAAATTCATGAAAAACTATTGAAAGTAACAGAAACCAAGAAATTTTATGTCTTCATATGTCATATATTGTGTTGCAAGGATGGGACAATTTACCAGATTATAGACTGAAGGGTCAATGGATGATTGTATAGATCAGAATATTTTGGAATATTATGACCAACTAGAGCTTAAGAAGGTGGAGAAACATTTTAAAAGAGTCAATGATGCATTTTTGTATGCTATTATTAATCAACTCATAGGTGATATTGGTTTCAGGCTATCACAGGATGCCATGGAATTCATCCAAGAGTGGGGATATTGGTTTATCCAATATCCCAATTCCACCTATTTCAGATTGTTTGGTTATGATGGTCACCCTTTTAAATTGCCAAGATGCTATGGTGACAGATGGGTTTTAATGGAGTTCACTCGTCAGGCCATGGACGTGAGTGTTAAGTTTTCTGCACAACATAAGACTTGTTGCCATTCTTTCCTAATGCAATTGGGGTTTTATTCTTGTTCCTCTTCAATAGTAGCGAAAAAAACAACAAAAGAATTTCAATTCATGAACTTCCTACAACATACATCCAAAAAATATTTTGATCCAAAGAGAAAAATGTATGGTTTGTATGCTTCATAGTTTCCCCATCATCGACCACTTCTCGAAGACTTTTGGGCCAACTTGCAAGATCAGTTCGAGGTGAGGAAAAAGGGGTATGAGAGATTGATAATTTCTCAGATGAAGGATTTTAAGGTTAGAAAAAATATACCCGAAGGAACTACTGATGATGGTATCACTCTTGATCCCTGATATGAAATGGATAAAGAGGCTATGAAGGATTTAGAGCCCATTGATTGGATGGAAAAAGAGGAAACTAATATCCGTAAAGTGTCATGAGTAGTGGTGGATAGAAGTGTGAAATGAATTGACCTCCATTTGAAGAAACCAAGGGTTAAGAATTCAAGGAAGAGAGGTTTTAGCAGTGAACCTACTTCCTACACTGAGACAAGAAAGAAGTGTGAAATGAATTGATCTCCATTTGAAGAAACCAAGGGTTAAGGATTCAAGGAAGAGAGGTTTTAGCAGTGAACCTACTTCCTACACTGAGACAAGAAAGTACAAGACATTGAAGAAAGGTGTTGCAGCAATGGAGGAAGCCATGGAAGATCCCGCCGCAACAAAAGAAGAAGTTTCATTGAAGCAGGTTGATGAAGTTTTACTAAAGGCTAAAGTTACTTATGAAGCAGTTGCTGCTAGAGTTATTTTAGGTCTTGGCACCACACCTTTAGTTGTTGTATATCTCGAGGAAGAAGTTACTAAAGAAGGTTCTTCTACTGTCCCTCCACAAACCAAGGATACCACTCCTACTGTGCCATCAACTTCAGGAATAATAGCTGTTGAAGAGGAGAGCCCCCCTGTGATTAATGTAATAGATTCACCTATCTCCTTAGACTCCAAGAGAACTCTGTCTCAGGAAGGAGAAAGACTAGAATTGGAAGAATATCTGGAGAAGGTTGAGGAAGAACCTAGAGAAGAAGAAACTAGGTTTGATCTTGGAAGCCTATGGGGTGGAGAAGAAACAAATGAAGTTTTGACCAAAGAAGAGTAGAAGGAAATAATGGAAAGTGCACAAAGATTAGTTGCTAAACAGTTAGCTCAAGAAGAAGAAGAACATCGAAATAAAGTTGAAAAGCTAGCCCGA
Source organism: Sequoia sempervirens (assembly GCA_007258455.2). Taxonomy (NCBI): domain Eukaryota; kingdom Viridiplantae; phylum Streptophyta; class Pinopsida; order Cupressales; family Cupressaceae; genus Sequoia; species Sequoia sempervirens. Next base: position 108,496,106 of record VDFB02047230.1, read on the forward strand.
GAAAAGGAACCTGCTGAGGCACAAAGGAAAGATGAAGAACATGCTATTGAACATGAATCAAAACAACAGAGGAAGGCTGAGCAAGATAAGGAAACATAGGAAGAACTCCGTGCACAATAGTTAGAACAAAAAAGGTTGAGAGATGAAGAAGAGGCTGCACGAAAGGAAGAGGAGATGAGAAACATAGAAGAAATTGGAGCTTATAATGAGAGAATGGAGCAAGAAAAGTTGCAGAAAGAACAAGAAGAGCAACACAAGAATTATTCTGAGCATACTGTTGAGGTCATTTCTTCTACACTTTCGTCATTAACACCTTGCAGTGTTCAACAGGTAACTACTCAGCCAATTGCTCCCACTTGGCTTAAGTTAAATTTAGAGAAGTGACAACAAGTTCAAGCTTAGTTGGTAACATGGGATGAAATGGTTGATGAAATAGAAAAGGTGAAACCAAAGAAGATATCTCATGCTGATCATTCTACAAAGTTGACTAATGATAGAGTCTTGATAGCAGAAATTGCTACAACAATAGCTGACAAAGATGACAGGGAATTGCAGGCTGAAGATTATTAAATAAGTACTGTGAATCTAGGAAAATAGACATGAAATCAATAGATAAATTTGATTGATATTGTTACCACCACCACCAAGTCATGGTTGATCAAGGATAAGAAAGCTAAAGATGAGCTTAAGGTTCAAGTTGGAAAGATGAAGGGTTTTCTGAAGGAGTTGATTACATCCACTCCTAAGCAACCCGCACCATTAGAGATCCCTATTTTAATCAACCACAAGGAGGCAGATGGGTTGAATGAGATGAAAAAGAATGCCACTTGGTTTGACAATTGGTTCAGTGTTTTCAGGTTTGACATAGATAAACATCTAGGAGAAGGTTTTAAACACTATCATGTAGGCCTTGCTTTGGTTGAAACAATAGAATAATCTATATGGAAATGGTGGGATGAGGAAGAAAAGCTCAGGAAATACTTGGGAAAGTTGAAGGTGATAGCTAAAAGTTCCAGTGAAGAATTGATTCAATCACAGATTTTTGGTGAGGAGGGTCATGCGGATATTTCAAAGGCTATTAATATGTTAGTTTTCAAAACCCAAAATCTCATTGAAAAAAGAATAGCTATGCTCAAAGGCATTCATGAGATATGGGAATATGTAGGCATATTTGAGGATATTGTTGCAAAACTCATTGATAAGACTTTACCTCTAGATCAAAGACTCAAATCATTGGGAGAAATAAAAGATGCTTGTGAGGTGAGACTTGATCAAATAATGAAAGAAGGAGACACTAATGAGTCAACACTCATAGATAGGCTACTGGATATTAGGTGTGACATGCGATGGGTAATCACATACATTGGCTAGTTGAGGGAAATTGTTGCTGTAGTGGAAAAGAAATTTGAAGATTCAAAGTTTAAAGTCGACTGGGTTGATGGATTTGATGATGATGCATGGAAGAAAATATTTTAAAATTATAATAAGTATCATGGGATTCCTCATGAAGATGACAAGTAAAGGAAAATATTCTACTTTTTTTTTTTTTGAAAAGGATGGAGTCAAATGTATCAACCAGTTTCAGGCACCCTTTGGAAAACAACAATTCCATGTCATTTTTGAGATAGATAGACAACTCCAAATCCATTTTGATGAGCCAAAGATTGGGTGTGATGATTAGTAGTGGACAAAGCTCAAAATCCTAGTTAGATTTTGGACTGAATAGACATTAGGCATACCTTTTAGCTCCTGCAGTTCCAACAAAGACAACACTCAGACTTAATTAGGCATCCCTATAATTGTGGATCTAGGCCTCAAATTGTGGATCTTGATTTTTGATAGGAGAGATTGATGTGAATTTGGTCTATAACTTAGAATTCTCTCCTCATTGTAAAGGTCGACTAATTGAAGTCAAATTGGCTACCTAGAGAGACTAGATACAGTATTCAGTTTTTAGAGTTTTACACAAGATACTTGAATAATTTTTATAGTTTTAATACAAGTAGTTTTATTTTAGAAATTTATTAGTTTAATGATGATGTTGATAAACAATGGTTATTCATATGCCAGTGCATCTTGATGCACATAAATGTTTCTTATTTGATGAAAATCAATAGAAGATTTTGAGTTTAAAACCATTTATTACATTATCTGTTGATGATGTTTCTTAATGTTTGCTGATCTGTTAATTTTGGTAATGAGCTTATGGTATCTCATGATTAAAAGTTGATTCTAAAAAAAGTGATGATGAATGGTTGTATGCTTTAAATCTACACTATGAATGGATGCAATGGTATGGATTGTTTCATAAATCATGTTGTTCTACGGTTCTATTTGATTAGGAAAAGCACTCATTATAAGGATTATATGTCTGAATTAAAAGGAATCTGTGTTCATGTTTTTCTATCCTAAACCTTGATTGATCTTTTGCTATTTATTTAAACCCCCCAAATGTTAAATTGCTTTGTTCTATCTAGTTTGTACCTATTTACCAACAAGCCCCTTGAATACTATGGTTGCATGGACCACTGAATGAGAACAAAATAGTTGAGAACCAATTACAAAGACCTTGGAAGATAGGTGATTTTAGATCATTTGTCTTTTTTAGGAGAAATAGAGTAGAAATATTTTGTTTAACATTTCTGTGTTACTTCTGACCATTAATAGTAGTGTTGTCATAAATATATGCTAGAAGATTCTATGAGTGAGTCATGTGATGTGAGGATTGTAAGTCAACTATCCAACTATCCTTTGATGAATCCAAACCTCTAACTGTAAGGGCATGTCCCTTAGTAGGTTTGGGAAGATCAATGTTGTGTCTCTACATGACCTCTTCCAAAGCTGCAATCTTCTTATGAAAAAATTTACTATCATGCTTCTATAATCTATAAAAAGTAAAATGGAGTTTCTTTTTATACATGTAAGTCTTCTTTCCTAACTCTATAGAGGATGTGGATTGTGTGTTGATATTCTTTTTCTTAGATAATTGCTCATTTCTTGAAGATGATTTTACCTTAGGTTTATTAGAAGGATTAATTCCTTTTTACTTAGACATGAGTGGAAAAATAGTTCCCAAATTTTTGAAGATGTGATAACATACAAAAAGATTAATTTAGATTGTTCTCTTATGAGTCTATCAAAAAATTGTTCAAAAGAAGGTATTACATGTGCTGTTCCAAGAGCATCCACAACAAAGTAAAAGGAAGAAGCAAACATCTTATAAGGGATTTTAATTTTGAAAAAATCAAGAAGACACACTCTTTTTGTTTTTGTTTTACCACAACCTTAAAGTCTAGAAAGTAAAGACTTAAATTGAACCAATAAATCTTCAATAGAAGAGAAGGTATCAAAAGACAATGTTAATTTAGCATCCAATTGTAGATCTTGAACTCATCAACTTTACCAAAGAGTTCACTAAATTCTTCCCATATTTGTTAAGGATTTGTACAACTAGAAACGTGAAATTACAAATTATTGAAAACAAGAAGACATATTATTCCCATTTCTTCTTCTAAATTGTTCTAATAAGTAAACTACTCAAAATCCCTAGTAAATTATATTTGTTGTCCATTGACCATTTTCCATAATCCCTTAGATTAAAGTAGTAGTTGTATTTTGAATTTTCATGTGTGGATATTATGTGGAGTTACCAAGTCAATTTTAGGATCCATGATGCACACATAATAAGGAACTTAAATTGTGCCTTACCAAACCCTCCAAAATTTTATTATATCTAAATATCGAACCCCTAGTAAGATGCAAAATAATAATTACAAGCTTTTATAAAGTTTGGAAGTCAAATTGTTTATTTATAACACACAAATATTTTTAAAAATAATGAAAATGGATTTACTGAGCTTTATTTTGATGCAAAACCTATAATCCTTACAAAATTATGATATTAAATTTCAATTTTTTTTTGTGAATTCTCAATAAACAGGGTGAAAGTTATGCCCTATTGAAAATTGCACAAATTACATTGATTTTAGAGGTCAAAAAATAGATTGATAAGGTACAATTTTTAAATCATCTTGATGCTAGTTTTTTAGACTCGTAAAGAGATTTTTGATGACTATTTACACTAAAAAAACTACCCCTTGTTTGCAAGTTCTGCAAAAATGAAAAAGAGCCCCCTTTTGCAACACTTAGCAATGAATCCTAACCACTAATTTTCAATACTTACAAGAAAAATTTAATGGTTAGCAACAAATTACTATTTTGTTAAGTGACCTCTAACAACTATTGTGACATTAAATGTCAACAATATTTTCCAACAACTTCCATTGATCTAAAAAAAGAAATGCCAAGTGAAGGTGATGGGACCATAGATAGGTGACTTGAGAGGGACCGAGTTTGTGGGAAAAGTATTTGGAAATACACCATGTGTGGAGATCTCTATGGCATTAGAAATGTAGAAAACTTCATTTACTCACAGAATGCAATAGAAAGACCTGAAAATCAGATGATGACTAGAAAAACCTCTTCTAGAAGGATTGAAAGAGGTGACTCAAACAAGCTATTTAGAATTCCCCAAAATAAGAAGATACAGATTTCAAAGCATTTGTGATTGATAAGTTGGCTAACATTTGATGCAACAGTTGAATGAGAGAGGCCACCCACAAAATTTTAGTAGTGTAGCTGCCCCATAACTCAAAGAAGTTCCTCTAGAAGAATGACAAGCCATTCCTAATTTAATAGAGATTGGATTCAACAACCACAAACCAAGGTGTTGAGATCAACAAACTGATCAAAACCTGCAAGTAGGCTGATAGGCCACAAAATATGCAAGTAGGCTGGTAGGCCACAAAAATGCTTGTAATAGGCCAAAAGAACAACTTTTTGACCAAATGATAGATGGGAAGAGGGAATATTGGATCTCTACTATTTTTAATTTTTTTTTTACAACTTTTTATACAAATGGCAATAAAAATTGCAAAAAATTGCAAAATTATCAAAATTGACAAAATAAAAGGCATTTCTTTGTTTCTTGGGCCTTTTAGATGTAATGGAAGTGTTTGTTTGGCTCAATGATTCTTCGTTGATAGGAGTGAGAGCTTGATTCACCAAAAAAATGAGAAGGAACTTACAATTCAACTCTATGATACCATGTTGGAGCAACAAATAATGAATGCAATATTCAAACTACCATAAAATGAATCAAGCATAATGCAAAATCCAAATAACTATCATAGAATGTGTAGAATATAACGATCACTCCTTATTTATATAGGACAAGGAGGAGGTAGGAAGGTGAACCAGAAATAATGAATAACCTTCCAAGTGATGTGATGACATGTAGAACACTTGGGACAAATGTGAAGGCATGTGTCAAGTGTCTATGAGGTGAGACAACTAAACCACTAATTGAATTTAAGCTAGCATAAATAGGACTACTAGGTGTAGGAACTAGATAAATGATAACTAGATGTATAAAGACCCTTTTCATGCTAACAACTAGTGCAAAGGCAATGTGAGAGGTCAACCGAGAGAAAATTTTGGTTAAATTTTTTAATTAGTCTCTTTTGATTTACAATTTCATCTTGAATCATGTAAAAATCCTAAGGAAGCTTGGGAGACTCATAAAAAAATATATTCTAAAATTGACAAGATTAGGAAATATCACATTGATAATAATTTGATGAATCTTTATCCTGCAAGTTTTGACCACATCCATTATTATATATCTAAAATTAAGAAACTAAAAAAAAACTAAAGGATTATAAGACAAATAAGGATTTATAGTTGAGTCTAAATGTGTTATCTAATCTTGGTCCTAAGTATTCAATATTTATTTTTGTTATTTACACCTATCAAATTTCTATGGGAGCTACATATAATAAGCCTAATTTTGATGCACTTTCAAATATTATAATCTAAGAGTAAGAAAAGATAACTAAAATGGGTGTCATAAAGTCTTCTAAACCACAAGCATTTGTGGCTAGTGAGCCTAAAGTACTCAAAGAATCAAGGAATCTTGAAAAATAAAATAAGAAAAAGAACAAGCTACAAAAATATTCTTAACCTTTTCCCTAAAAAATGAATCATATAATAGGAAAAAACCATTTGTTCATATTGCAAGAAATTAGGTCATGATGAATATTAATATAATTCAAAATATATTGCTAATATCAAGAATATTCTTAAGAAGAATCAAATAATTTTTCCTTCAATTATGTTAGAGGATTCATCATCTTCTTATTCTTATTCAAAGCTAGAGAGATAGAAGGGACAAAAATTTTCCATCACTGTAGGAGATTTTATTTTAAAGGGGTTGTTTGTTCTTAAGAAGAATAAATAATTTTTCCTTCAATTATGTTAGAGGATTCATCATCTTCTTATTCTTATTCAAAGCTAGAGAGATAGAAGGGACAAAAATTTTCCATCACTGTAGGAGATTTTATTTTAAAGGGGTTGTTTGTTCTCTTTTATTCTTTCTTATGGGGAAATATTTCCTCACATGGGGTTTTCTCCTTCTCATACTTCTAGAGATCTCATTGTGTTTTCTCTCTTTCTTAAAGGATTTTTTTATACACTTTTCTTTCCATTTATATATTTTGGAGAGATTCATTTTTACATGGGTACCTAACATGGACTTGTAGCTAGGACCCATGTTTTAATTTTTCCTCATTATCACTAAGATGCACTTAAGAGGGGGTGTTGGTGTGAATGGGTATGTTACCTTTAATCAATTTCCCCATTGGGCCCTATTCATTCTAGTTTACTAAGTTTACTTAGGTCATTATAAATTTATGCATAATGTCATAATATTAAGATAAATTTCATTATATTATGTACATTCTATGTTTTATCTTGGCCTATGTAACCAAGGAGTTCTCATTGTAATCACAATCCATCATAATCAATCATATTCATGTACCCATATTATGCATTTACATCCTTTGATAGAGTATAATTATTATCTCATATTTGGTCTCTCTTAAGTTTTCATTGAAGGGTGAAATCACAATACTGTGTCTCACTTTTTGCCTAAGATGGACATTTACATCAATATTTTTAATTAAATTTTGATCTTCTGAGACCTATAGCAGCTAAACCATAAATAATTTGAAGATGATGTGAGATAGAGATTTGTGGAAATTTGTGTGTAGATTATAAATATTTTTTTTTTCAAATTTTGTGAAATAAATCATGAATCTTTCAACATATCCTTTAATAACTGGTTTTAGACAAAAAACAACATTTTTAGAAAGGAATGTTTGTGTCGTACAATATAAATTTTTTTCTATAAAAGATTAAATTCTAATTTTTGGAACATATATTCTCAACATCAATATCTAGGGAAAGGGTATTTTTTCATAATTTTTTATTACATATTTTTTTTAAAAGTAATTTTTTAAGTCACTATAACTATAATTTGGACATATGTGTGTGTCGTACAACCTAAATTTTTGTGTATATATCAAAATAAATTTTTTCTTTTTGGGGTGAAACAAAGAAATCAATATCTAGGGAATGAGTATTTTTTGACTTTTTTTTATAATGGTTTACTATTTTTCCTTCTTTGCACAATAAAGAGCTTGATGTTCATAGAAAAAACTATGTTTAGTAAAAATTAAAAATTAAATATATGATAAAATGAAAATATATCAAACCTATACTTGTTGGAAAGATTGTTTCAAGGGCTACAATCTTGCAAAATATAATTTTTAAATGATATTATCTAATCCCTCAAAAGGTAAAGAAAAAGTGATTTTTTGCCAGCATTTTGATAGCTGTGAAGGAGACTCCATTGTGGGTATGATTTAATACTAGAGGGGTTCTATCCAAGGGGGTTTGATCTAAGGGGGTCTTATCTATCCCTCTTCAATTAAAACCCTTTAGATGGAGCCTCTCAAAATTTAAACTATTAGTTTTTCTAAAAACAATGATTTCAGGAAAAAATCAACACATCCCAAAAGTGAGACACAGTATAAATAATTCTATACTAATTCTTGGTTGGATACCTCCATATCCAAATATTGCATGGTATAAATCATTATATACTAATTATTATAATAAAAATACATTAATACTATGATTTAAAGATATATCACTTTCCTTGGATCTTTAACTTCTAATTTGACAATCTAAATTCTCACTTGCACTTTCTTGCATTTTCCTACAAATTATTGACATTATTATAACACAATATTAACCATATTATTCTTCCATAGCCATACATTACCAAAAGAATATCATATTAGTGTTAAATCCATTTCTCACCATCCTGAATTAAGACAAATCACATACATGTAGTAGCTGTTATCTTTAGGATTTTTCTTTAACTTATTTCACCCACCATAAATTACAACTAAAGCCATAGGGGATTCAAATACTCTAATTTTTCCATTTAATTGAAGGTTGAAACATGATATCGTAGGGGATTAATTGATACAATCACCAAATTAAACATCAAAATTTCCTTCCATAAATAATTTCAACAATATCTTTTTGATCTCAAAGTTTTCAAGCATCATGAGAACCATAAAATTTAGGTGAAAAAGATGCACAAGTTTTATTTTTAAATAGGGTCACTAATATTTGTTAGAGATCAAAAGCACAATCTAGGGTTTAGGAGCACAAGTTTTTTGGTCAGAGGCATGAGTTGTAGGGATAGGTGATTGAAAATGTATCTTTCAAATAGATATCACTAGTGTGAATGCATAATAATAATTGTGATATTTGAATATATAAACATTTATTCTAAGTCAAGGAAATCCGATGAATTTTTGGATTCCAAATATAATTCTTGAGCTTTTATCAAACATTCTTCTTGCCTCTTATAATTTATTCCTTCCATTTAACTCCACCAAACATCAAATAAGGGTTTCTTAACTTTTTGTCTTATAACAATAAATTATAATTACATCCCCAAATCTTCATATTATTATATACTTAGCTTAAATTAGTTTCTTATTATTTCCTACTTTATTACTATAAAAAAGAGTAACATAGATAGTCAAGTACATTTAACATGTTATCACTTGCTCCAATGATAAATTTTTTCTAGGCATTATGTTCTCTTTGTTTCCTTTCCTTTCCTATTAGACCTTGTTGAACCTTGAACCAAAACCCTAAACCCTAAATATTTTAAATATTTTCCTTTCTTTTGGGTTTTCTTGAAATTTTCTAGCTTTTCTTTCAAACCCTAGACACTAAACCCTTACTCTACCCCATAATTGATAAATGATTAGAAAATTATTCAATTACCCTCTTGGTAATTCTATTATTTTCCTCCAATATTTTTCATAATCCTAAATTTAAAAAGAATCTAAGTGTGAAGGTTAGATTAATTTCTAGGCTTGGGTAGAGTTTTTGGATTTCTATTCTTGGCATGTCATTCCTTAAAAGTCCACATTCCTCCATTTCTCATAGTTTTCTAAGGGTTTTGGAATTTACCTTCATATCATGTGATTCCTTCAAATTCCCCATTCCCCCATTTCCCTTGATTTAAATATTTTAGTATTTCCCTTCTTAACATATCATTCCTTCAAACTCCATATTCCCAAATTTCCCTTGATTTTTGAATTTCTCTCATTGATATGCCATTGATTTGAAGTCCCCCAACCCTCTTGTTTCCTTGATTTTGGAATTTGAGATTTAATTTCCTAACATGCCATTTATTTGAAGTCCTTAGTTCTCAATTTCCCATAATTTATGGATTTTAAGATTTCCCTTTCTAACATGCTATTCCTTCAAAGTCCCCCATTCTTCCATTTTCCTAATTTTGGGATTTCAAGTTTTCCCTTCCAAACATGTCATTCCTTCAAAGTCCCCCTTTCTCCCAATTTCCATATATTTTAAGATTTTAAGATTTCCTTTCTCAATATACCATTCCTCAAGTTCCACATTCCCCCTATTCCCATAATTTTAGGATTTCCCTTCTTGAAAATGCCATCCCTCAAAGTCCTTAAACCTTGTGATGTAGGATTTCAAGATTTTTTTTTTCTTTCCCCTTTGGCATGTAGATTTTTAGAACCCATCCATTTGAATATAAAAACTACCTACCTCCATGCACAACCTCATATTCATGGCTCAAATGGATGTAATTATATAGATTAATACTTTTAAATGCATCTATGTACCTATGGACCCTTTGACGACATGGTTTGTGTAGAAAGGAATATGGCTGATGATGCAAGGGGAAAATTTTCAAGTGCACACTCATGTGAAGTTGACAAAATAGACATGCAACCTATAAATTCATTGAACACTCCTATACTCCTACCCAAGCATCAATATTTAATGTAATGATTATATATACATGTTTATTAGATATAACGAGGGTTGGCAATCAAACCAATTTTTTATTATAATTATCTCAAGCATGTTCTATGGTATCAAATGATGAATGTACAAGTTTATAAATAGTGAATTATATTTGTAGAGTATAGGAAGGGGTGGTATAGTGTTTTTTCTTAAATTTATGTCTTCATGATAGGTTTTATAATCTCAAAATGGTATTTGAACCTAGTTTTTGTCTCTCTCTCTTACCACATTTGTTAGCATGATTATAATAATATTTGATTAATATATGATAAAAGTTATAAAGTATCACAAAATATTTTGTAATGGTCTTCTTTTATTACATTTGAGGTACTATTGATCTATAAGAGATACCTACGTATGTTAATTTGTAGATTTATTATCTTTTGGGGTTATTTATATATAATATTTATTCCATTTATATATTTATAGATATGTTCTCATCCTTTTTCAAGTTGAGACTCTTTTTCCCAATAGAGTAGGCACCAATCTAATTGGTGAAGGGCCAAACAAATTATATTATAATAATATTTCTTATTAGTTGTAATACTAGTTTAGATTTCACCATACCTATACAATTCAATATTGTAAACTATGCCATATCTTGTGTTATCCTAAAACTAAAATATTATTGGAGGACCATATTGTTACACTCTTCTCTTCTCCATGTTTATATTTAATGTTAATTGAATTTATTTATTGGGGAATAATATAAATATAGTATTTTGATATTTTTTAGGAGTGAAATATTATAATATGCTTATTGGTTGTCTTGTAGATCTATATGCAATCAATTCTAGCATAAAAATAGTTACAAATATTGGGGTTCATAAAAATTTGGGTATGAGTGCTTATGGGACTTGGATCTAATTGTTTTTTTTTACTTAATTATCTTATTTTTGAGACCTTAGGGAACATTCCACTTGGAATTATAGAGCCTAAAGTTGAAGGTGAGTTTACCCACTCATAAGAATTGGTCCATTCATGTCACTATATACACATATATCTTTCCCACTAATTTTGTTACCATATCCCTAGCCTTAAGTTTTAGAACCAATATTTAGGATTTGTAGAGATTCATATTTTCCACCAATATAACACATGTAGAAAAGTAGATAATTTTTTTAAAATATGGTAATCTATATTTATTTACATATATCAACCTTAGGTAAGGTACACTAGGTAATAGATTTGGTTCATGACTAAAATAATGAGACATATGGTTGTAATCCTTTGGGTGAAATCTATAAAGAAGATCTTGAAAGTATGTACTTAGGTTTTGAAACTAAAGTCCTCATTCTAGTTTGAGTGTCACAACCCATTTTGGGTTGTTGGGAAGAAAGAATTTAATGTGATAAATAAAATTTAATGCGGTCATATATTAATCATTTATTTGAGTCATATTGTATTGAGTAGGATTATTTATTTATATTTGAATGATTAAATGCAAATTTTATCTAATTATAATATATTAGGTATCTTAATTCATTCATTATTAGTTATCTTTGATTATTGAGATTATTATACATCCATTTAATTATTGTATCCACCTATTAGTTGATTAAGATGGATGTAGGATAAACCCTTTCATAGTGTCTAGATTTAGAGAGAGAGTATCAAGGAAAAAATTCACCAAATTTGAGTAAGGTTACGGGTTGAGTTATGCGTTTTGTCAATCTAGGAATGAAATTTTGTGACTATGTTCTGAAAAAATATATAGAACTAGATCCACAAGTGCTTGGATCAAGTATATATACAACCTAATATAGGAATGAATTATTAAAATAAAAATTTAAAGTTCTAGCATCTAAAATGACAAAACATACTATAAAATACATAAAACTATGTGGGAAATGGTATTTGTTGAACATATGTTGTCATTGATGTCAAAGGAGTAATGTTAAGGAGTATTTTACTTGATGTCAAAAGGTGCTCATTGATGTCAAAGGAGTATTGCTAGTTGAATAGTGAGAATTAAATGTAATTGTACTTGAATATCAAAGAATTTTGAGTATAGTGAAGAAGATTAACTATAGTATGCTTGTGATATAATGCTTATATCTATTCATGTTGATATAAGGAATCCAACATTTTGGTCCAGAATGATTGAGGTTAGTTACTCAGGGCAGATAAATTTCTCTAGCAACATGTTCATGATCTATACTTCTTCCTGGATGCGAGTTTTGGTATGCGGTTTTAAAGGAGTATTTCTACACTTGTTCTATCTTATTCTAGAGTTTTTGAGATTTACGTTTAGTGGGAAAAATATTGAAGTGACAAAAGGGTCACTATGCTGGTTAGTTAACCTTGGTTGATGTTCCAAAACTGTGTGATAGTGGCTTGAAGCATGTGACCTCCAGAGATAACATGGAATAGTGAAATAGATCTTGATTAAGTTTCTTGAAGGAAACACACAAAATCATGTTCCTTTGGTGGAAACAAATTTGATTTAGGACCTACTCGCTACGTGTTTCATGGAAATTTGAATTTAGGTCCACCTTAGCTAACCTCGATATTTATGAATGGTGTTAAGGGACTCCTGGATGACATGAAATAATGCTAATGTAATGAGATGTATATAATAATCATAATTTTATCTCACTTGATATGATGTGTGTGAGAGTGTGAGTGTATTGTGCAAGTAAGGGTAATTTAACATGAGTTGCATCTCAATCATTATGCATCATCAGATCAAAAGATCATAGGCTATGTGGGAGAGTGTCCAAAGGAAGGTTAGATCTTGTGTAAGTTGTGTAATCAACATTGGAGTTCCACAAGCTTTATCTTTGTAATCTGGTAGGACTGGTGTCTTACTTGTTGAGCTAGTGCTCAGATCTTTGTATTGGGGATTGTAATCTCTAGTAGGTTGGTGCCTACAAATACAAAGGAGGATTTGTGTCTCCGGTAGGTTGGTTCCTACTTCATGATTGTAGCTTATTCAATATTTTTGTGAGGTTGGATTTGGATAGTAGCTCCAAGCAACTCTTCTCACTGTGGTTTTTCCCATTCTAGATTTCCACATATATTTGGTATTCATTGTGTGAATGTGTGCATTTGTGTTCCTTGAATTGATTCATGTTTGATATTTTATATTTGGAGATACATGTTGAATTAAATATTTTTAAATAGATTTGATATACTAATTAACCCCCCTCTTCATATATTGTGTACCCTTCAATTAGTATCAGAGCTAAGTTCCTTTGAAGAAGCTTAACAACTTGAGGTAGATTCAAGATAGAATACTTAGTGGATCAAGAAGGATTGTATTCAAACAAGGCACCACTCTTTGATGGATCCAATTATGCATTTTGGAAAGTAAGGATGGAAGCATACTTGATGGACCTAAGGTTTGAGGCTTGGAAATCAGTTGTGTATGGTTATGAGATCCCTAAAAGTCCTCCAAGAGATTAGGCTAGAAAGAAGGCTTGTGAAAATAATGCTAAGGCAATGAATGATATTTTATGTGAATTATCTAACTCTAAGTTTGTAAAGATCATGCATTGCAGGACAACACAGGAAGTATGGAGTAAACTGCACAACATATATGAAGGTGATGACAAGGTAAAACAAACAAAGCTTCAAATGTAATGTCCCCAAATTTGAGTCAATATATAATTAAATAATTAATTTTTAAGTTGTAAGGAAAAGATCAAAATATAAAGACAACTTAAATTAATTATTGGTGCAAAAGTAACTTAAGTTGTGAAACAAGTTAAAATAAATTAAAGTTACTTTTGAGAGAATTCTAAAAAGGAAAATTAAAATTAAAAAGGAAACAAAGAGAATTCAAGAAGGTAGGAGTTATGGAGAGGAGAAGAATAAGAGTTTGTAGGATGATTGTGCAAGCATGCTGGTTTTGGTTAATCTTTTGGGAAGATTGTTTTGTTGGATTAATTCCAAAACTCTATGAAGATGAAATCCTTCACATGGAATATCATCTTTGGAAGTGAGAGACACTCCCTAGGTGATTGTTGATAATCCCAAGTCAAGAATTATGCAAGTGCTTTAATGAATTCTTTCAGGGATTTCAAGATGTTAACCTTCAAAGTATGCAAATGACAATTTTGATTGAATATTTTACTGTTGTTCAAAATGTATATCAGCAAAATTGAATTTAAAGGGGATTATGTTAAAGAATTAGTTTATTATTATTCCATTCTGGGACAACGTGAAGTGGTCTTTCCTTAAATTTGATATAGATTGTAAATAAATCCATTGGCTAATACATATTATGATATTATTGAGGAAATGGAGGCATTATAGAAGCTTTAAAATATATATTGCAACATTCTCTGGATAGTGGGTTTATTTTAAATCATTTAAGATTTAAACCTAGGCGATACCTATAGGGCGATCTGGGAATAGTCATGGGAGTCTAAAATTATATTAGAAGTTATTGCTATACTCGACCATAGAAGGGCACGACTATGTTCCAACACGATATAAAGATTATTGAGGGAGTCAAAGGAAATATATTCTGGAAGATTTGATAGTGTAGAAGAGTCGGCCAAGGATAACGTAAACTTTTAGCTCAGCATTCAAAGGGTCAGCGTTAAAATATACGAAAGACTCATGCTCATACATGAAACATCAATTGGAAGAAGTGGCTTTAATCTTCAAAGAAGCCATTTGAGAGCAAGAATAATGGTGGAAGCTATCGAATAGTCTGGGTAGACATAGCTGTCGCATTTTTGAGATAGTACGGTGTGGTATATATATTAGTCTCATACAAAGTTTTCAAAGGGGATGATTAAGAAAAATGTATAGCCGCGTGGAGTCTTTGTAGGACGTGGCACTGCTGGTGTCTATGAAAGGAGATAGGAAAAAGGAAACGAGGGAGAGGGTGAAAAGAAAAGAAAGGAGAGGATAGGCTAGGAAGGAGGGGACAGAGAGGGTGAAAACAAAAGGAGAGGACAGGCCAAGAAGGAGAGGAGAGAGAAAAAAGAGGGGGAAGGGATGCGAGAGGGGGTTTAGAGACAAGGAGAAGGGAAGGGGGTTGGAAGAGGGAGATTAATGACGAGGCAGGTGCAATAGGAGGGAGTTTAAAAGAGGTTGTCATGTTGGGCTAATATGCCAATCATCATCTCTATTGAGGTTGGTAGCATGGTTCTTGATGATGACGGCCTCTTGGAGTTTATGCTTGAAGAAGTTATCTTCTTTGACCAAAACTTGGGTGGATTCAAGGAAAATGTGGTGATTGGTCATGTGGGAATACTCAGCAAGGGTGGATTTGGAGAAACAACCATACCTTATGTCAGGAAAGTTATCTTCATTGACCAAATCCTAAAAATTAGGACTTGGGAGTGAGTGTCCCCTTATTTTGGCTCCAAATACAAATATTTCAGTTGTGGAAATTTAATATTTACAATTCAAGTGTCTAAATTCGTCCATTGAGATTTAATTTTTCAGGAAATTGAATAAATGCCTATAAATACTTAGTTATTGCATCATTTCAAATCTATCTAGCAAGAGCAAGAAAACTATTAGAAATTACTATCATCAAGAGAATTCAAGAGCAAGTAAAGAGCAACATTTTAGAGCTTTATTACAACAATTCAAGATCCTAACATCATGTCAAATTCTATGTGGGTTTATGTGTATTCATGTTGTCATTGTTTTGTGAAGGCTAACACTTTTGTAGGTCTCCAAGAAATTCAAGCATTCAAGTAATCAAGCAAAGAAAGATCCAAGTCCTTGAAGTGATGTGTATAAATTCAGTTCTTCAAGGAAGCCATTGAATAGTGGTGAGTTGTATCACTTTGTGATTTCATCATTACTTCCTTTCAATTATCCATTTATCATTTATATTGTCATTGTGGAAGTGGAAACACTTGCATGGGGTTTGACTGAGGAAAGCCCCTAAATGACCCAACATTTCCTCTCTTTGAGAATGTGTAGATCTCAAGTTTGAAGAGGATTGAAAGGATCTGAAAGGAAATTTATTCATTGTTTCATTTGAAGCCCTACACCTTGTCAACACACAAAAACTCAGTTATGGAAATATCCGACAGTGTTCTAACAGATTGACAAGCAGGAATCCAAAGCTTAGATCTAACATCAAAGGACCATGAAAATAGATCCAAAAAAGCTCTACAAGGACACTCACACCCTAGCCATTTGTGTCCTCCATTTTTTTCCTTAAATTTGAATCACAGGTGCATAGTGTCTTGCTTTGCTCATTTTTGTTGTTTGAATTTTTCTGTGAATTTCTATGTCTTCTATATTTGCATCAAAATAGTAAATTACACTATTACCCTAGTTAGATCATTGCATTTTATCATCAAGAAATTTCCAGATTTAGATAAGGGTTGGTTGACTCACCTATCAAGTTACAAGTTAATCACATACCTTATTCAAATCCATCAAACCCTCATTCCACCTTTGCATACCATTCCAAATCGGCTCATCCATATATAGACACACACATTACACACATATTTAGAAACATTTGGGAAAGGTGTCAAAACCTAAGGTGAAAACTCAAAGGTTTCCCTTTTCCATTGTTTCAGTGAAACACCATTTAGAGTTGATCTCACAAAATGATGTAGGCAATTTATAAATAAATCATTTGGAATCTAATCATGGGATTTCACAACCATGCATGCACTTAGTTCATGTCCAAAAATGTAATCTTTAAGTTGTTTCTTTTCTTAGAACAAATAGAAACCTAGAATCCTATGGCCAACAACATTAACACAATATAGAATCGTGATCCATTATTTTATTTTTAGTACAATGTAAGAAACACTTTTGCTACCTCTCTTTACAAGCACTCACATTGCTCCATTCCAACTAGCTTGAATTCTAGTTTGATCATAGTTCCAAACTTTCCAAGGACCATCAGGGTTAACATCATAATTTTTTGATTTAATGTGTACAATAAAATATAATCATAACTGTAGATCTCAAATTTAGTTTTATGTCTTTTTCAAGCCCTTTAATTGTCCTCAAAATAAGATAAGGCTATCACTTTTAAAACCTAATCCACCAAGATTTTCTTATGAGTCCTTAAATGATTTTAGATTTATTTAGAATTTTTTTGCAACTTCTACCTTTAGATTTATTATGTCAAGCCCATATTCAACTTTAGCCATGTTAGGAAATTACCAAGTTGATCAAACCATTTCCTAAAAAATCCCATGAGAGAAAAGAATTCATAATGTATAACTCTGTCTATGTCCAATAAATTGATGCAGAAGGTGCATACATTTGAGTGAACAGACCAATAGATCCTTTATCAAGAAAATTACTAACTTAAACATATTATGTCTAATTTATCAACTAGGGAATCATAAATTCTTGGATGGTGTTGGCACTGTATGTGCATTTAAGGATTCTAAGTTGTCCTAGAGGTTGCATATAGAATCCACTTAACTGGAAGAAAACTTAACTAGAAACAAATTTAATTGAAAAAAAGGTTATCTAGAAACAAACTTATTTTTGTAAAAATTGCTATGGGTAGATATTCCTATAGGGACAATGACTAAACAATTCAATTATGTTGTAACTACTTTGTATGCAACTATTATTAAGTAATTGTTAATAAATAACTAACTGATACTTATCAAACTAATTCAAATCAAGTAACATCGCTTTAAAAATCAATTCTAGAACATTAACAAACAATCTAAACTATGAAAAGTATTGTAGTTATCTCAAGTGGCCCCTACTTGAGTAGCTACAATCTCAATTTCTTGATCAAATCTCAACTCAAAAATCTATATAATTAACTAAATCCATTTTCTTTATTTCATTTTAAAATCACAACTCAAGCTAGTAACAAAGTATTGATAACAAAAAGTGTTGATCAAAAAATCTACCCACTAGATCTTTTACTCATATAGGATATGCTATAAATACATGATCCAAATAGTCTAATTATTCTAGACTCTAAACAACTTATAAAAAATTTCAACTCATCCACAAACATAGGGAGATGACTTATTCCTATCCTAAATAAAATAGGAAACTAATCATGCAGAGATGTGAGTGTCATAATCTTGTTATAACTTTGCATCACAAAAAGATAGTTATAAATGAAAACACACATAACAAGGCATAATTCACATTTATGAACCATGATCTATCGTTATCACAAATTATATCTTCTTATCTCTATGATTATCTTTATTGTTGGTGACAATATTAGTGAAAAAGAGCGATCTATAAATACACCATTTCCACAGTATTCAACCACTACCTCCTTTAGCTGCAAGTGAATGCATCTTTTGTTGTAGGTGATCATTCCTTTGGTTGTGGGTTAAAAAACATCCTTTGCTAGGGTGATTGGTCCTTTGTTGCATAGGGGTTAGTTTCCCTCAAAAGCATCACTACATCTTTAAATACCACAATTAACATATAAAACACTATCATATTTTATATACATTCACAAATACACACAATCATTCAACAATATAATATATACCATTCTTAATGCTTTAATACTTAGGATAAATAGGAAAGTTTGGACAATGTTTTAGAAATATTAAAAATATTATGAGAAATATGAAACTAAAAGTAAGGAAATGAGGAAAATTTCTAGACTCATCACACCCCCAACTTAGAATCTTGCTTGTCCACAATCAATTTAGGGCCTTGGGTTATATTTTAATGTAGTGATTTTGTAGTCTACTGGGTCAATAATTCCCTCTCCTTCAAATAGAATCTTTTTTGGTTAGACAATCACTCCCATATGATAAGTTTTGTTATTTCTTGTGATTCCTTTCTTCCTGACCAATGTGGAATTGGATATAGGAGAAGAGGAGGATGAAAGGTGAAGGGAACCTAGGTAATCTTATGCACAAGGGATGATTTGATTTACTAGTGTGCCTAAGTGATTGATGCTAAGAATTTGTAAATAGAATGGGGCTCTTTCCTTTTTATTTCTTGAATTAACCCATTACATCGATTCCATGAGAATTTTAGTGCCTCTCTACCTACTCTAGAAGCCAATTCTTTGAATCTTATAATATTTTTCTTTGCAGTTCAAAATATTTTTCTCCACCCTTGTTCATTCTATTAATTCAATCCATTCCACCACCACTTAATTAGGGTCCTTTGCCTTTGCTTTGGTTTTAAGGGGAATTGATTTATCCCTCTCATGATATTGTTGTTGCATGAGGCCTCTTTGATGTTAATTTTTGATGAATGATGGTAGTGCCTTTAGTTGAATATCTCCCACAAAAATCACTGGGTTCCAAGCAATGTCATATGGAACATCCAAGTCATGTAAATAAAATTCACATAACTAGTTTTGCATTTTTTTGGTGTCTTTCTAATAAATGGTTAAAAATAACTCTGTTGTAGATAATAAAATAGGGTAGGCACCATATTGTTGGCTAGATTAAAAATTCAAAAATTATTCTTGCAAAAATAGGGTATAAACCCTGGTAGCTAGTTTACATCTCATAAGTTTCACAATCATTTCAGACATTTGATTGGTTTTGAGCATTAATCTTTGAATTCTCCTCCTTAATTTATTTTTCATGTATTTTTATCATTTCTCTTTTCTCTTTTTTACATCATGTTTTAACCAACAATTTTTTCTCTTATCCCATAAGTTCAATCCAAGGGTGACCAAAGTTGGGGTTGCAGGTTCTATTGGAGAGTTGTTCTATTAATGAGGGTTTGGAATTTTCTTGTTTATTTCAATAATGGTCATTTGAGCCAACTTATCCAATCTCATCCCTTACTACTGGTAATCATGCAACTGACTCTCCAACTATTTGACTTTATTATCTATCCCTAATTCCTTCTGCTAGCATCCCTTTAATTGCTCTTTTAATTCTTTAAGTTTTTTTATAGCTTGTCAATTTCTCCTGTCTTCTAAAAACAAGTCTTCTTCATAATCAATAGAGGAAACAAGTTTCTCTTGACTTCCTAGATTGTTGGGAGGTTTATCTTTTTTTTCTTGCTGTAAACAAGTCCTCTTTAGACTTAGATTTTGAATTTTTCTCCAAGCACATGAATTGCATGCTTTCTAATTGCTCTAAGTTATCAACAAATAGATTCTCTCTTTTTGATTTTTTTTTTTTCTGATTCTACTAGAATCACCTTCTTCTGTTTAAAAGGGACCTTTCCTCTTGCAACACATTTTCCCTTTAGGTAGTGTGAACACCTTTTTGCTTGTGCATTCACCTTTTGTTTCTTTTTGGTTGTATAGGAAGAAAGTGTACATATTCTCTTGCATTTTTTAGGCATGGAAGGGATTTCTTTGGAGACAAGGGTTTCCGATACTAGAGATGCTACATAGTATACCTTAAAGACTATGGGTTGAGTTTCTTGCATCTCTGGCTCTGGTTGTTCATTTTTCCATGACTAGGTGAGGCAACCTATGGGGAAAAGGTTGCATGTTATTTTTCCTCTTCTTTTGGTTGCTTAGTTTCCTCTTGTGCCCTATTCTCTTCAATTGGCCCAGGCCTCAAGGGTCTATCATTTATATTATTATATTCCAAATTTTTTTCCCAAGAAACATATAGGAATTGGGCCCATTGAGACTTCTTTTTATCAATAAGAAAATTAAACAATGGTGGGATAATATCGATTAGTTTCCTTTCCTTTTTATTCAACATACATTAAATTTTAAAAAAAAATCCAAATAATTGAGAATATTTACAAGCCTTTGATGGTGAAGATGGCTCAATAATTTAAAATACTTTGTATATAACAATGATTTCCTACCATCATAGGTTAATTACTTAATAATAGGCACAACTATAGAGGTCCATAACCAAGGTAAGGAAAGACATTTAGTTCTAGTTGCACAAATTCAACTTGAGCTATGATTGGAGTAGCTTTGGCTAGAAATTCTTCCCCAATTGTAGGCAACCCAAAGACTTCTAGAATTTCCGTTTTTGAGGCATCAACTCTCAATCCTCTTATTGTGGCTTCATTTTTTTGTAGCATCTTTAAAAATGTTGCACCATAGCCTCATTATACTTTATTCTAGTATAATAAAATAATCCAACCACCCTACTTGTTAAAAGATAGGCAAGCAGTCTTGTTCATTCAACAATACTGTATAGTTAGCTGGTTCTTGTCCGATAACTTCTCCACCCATTCTGTTATACTGTAGCCTCACTTTTGAATTCTTTTTATCCTTCTTATTATTGTTCCTTATTTTCTTATTTATGACAAGCTATAATTTTTTTGTTTGTAATGTCACTGTTCTTATTGCTGGTGCCTTCTACCAGAGGTTGCTCATGCTAAGCATACTAATGGTACATGCAACTTAACCAATTGTTTTTTAATTATGAAATAAAAAATCTTAACATGTTGGTATGTTCTAAATATTTTCCATGTATTGAAATTAATGTCAAATCCACCCTAACTAAAGTGTTGATTTGTCCTCAAATGATGGTTTATTTATGAAGTGCGGTAGGGAGGATGTATGAAGCATCATGTGATTGCATATAATATAAAATAATTATTGTGTGAATGATAATTATAGATAAAATAAATAGAGCTAATGTCAATTAATGGTAGTAATGAGAGAAATGCCTTGAATATCTATAATGAAGTAAAAGATGGTGCATGTGAAGTTTTGTGAATGGTCATCAAGAATGAACCATTTGAAAAATGTAATCATGATCAAAATAGATGTAACAACATTTAATTTTTCATAATTGGAAACCTTGTGAGTGACAACACATATCTAGAAGTACAAAAATTTGAAAGAAATGTTACAACGTGCATGGATGTGACTTGTAGTCAATGATGTGTTGCATGCACATGTTTGATAGGCCTTGAATTGTTGCATGTAATGGTAGAGAAAGTTGGATGATATCAAGCATAGTGATGTTAGATAGTGGAATGAAGTTTTGCATGGATGTTGAGTTATATGTTAGATAGTGGTTGTGAGTGATAGAAAATCAGGTCCTATTGGTAGTTTTTATGAGATAATTATTATAGGCCCATATAAAAGAAGTTGTTGGTAGTGTTGTTGTATATACCACCAATATCAATCTTTTTTTGTGTGGTTTTATTTGCGCGTAATGTGTGTGATGTTTTTGTCTTTTGGGGAAGAAAATAATACCTACATAATCTTAGTAGGTGAGCTGGTGGGATCATCTACATATGTGGCAATGGATGATTCAATGGTTTCTTCAAGTGAGGTGATGTATGTGAAATAAGGGAAATAGGTGTCCAGTTTTTTGGGAAGATGGAACTTGGGTTTATGACCTATTTCACTTAGTTCATTCAAGGAAACCTTAGAGATCTCAATCCAAGGATGAAATGAGGGAAAGAGATCTTGTGATAAGGTGTCCTAGGGTGTGATTAAAGACTAAATGGGGGGTTCACCACCAAGCTAGGGATTGGAAAGATAAGTAACATGCAAAACCTAATGATGTGCAAAACTTAAGTAAATGACCTAGAAATGAATGCAATTCAAAATAGTAAACTGAGAAAACACAAAGGTGCTCCTGGGAAGCTAAATGTACTTAGAAAAAGCTCTGAAATATTGAAAATATAGACTTTAGGACTCATTAGGACTCATATGCCAGGCTGGGCATATCAGTCCCAGACTAGGGTTTCTGGGTAGAAGTAGGAATCTAATAGTGGTAAATCTAGAACTTCTAAAATATAGAAAAATCACTATACTGGGACTCATATGCCACAAGTGACACATCAGTCCTATTCTTCTTTTTTAGAAAGTCAAAGTTTGAATCTCTTCTTCTATCTCTACTCTTTCTTCCCAATCCAATTTTCGGATTCGAACTTGTAAAAAGACCTACAAAATAAAATATGGCGTTGATTTGCTTATGGGGGTTTTGCCTTGGTAAAAACCCTAGTTGGGTAATTAAACCTTGATAAAAAGAATGGATCTTGAAAGAAAATGTGAATACAAACCCTAAACTTAAGTACATCTAAGATTAGGAATTCTAAAATGCAATGCGACCCTATTCTAATGTGTTAGAATGAGATGCATGAATGAAGCATGAAGATGATGACCCACTTTGGGCTATCTCAAATCACCCTAGAATGAGCCATAATAATGCATGTACCTTCCTTTAGGATGAAGGTAGAGTGATAATGGAGGATGTAATCACTTAGGAAACAAGTCATTAGGCTTGGTTCAATGGCTAGTTGCATCTCCCCAACTTAGAATCCATCATGATTCTCCATAGGAAACCATCATTAGTCCTTGACAATGCTAGATATTGAATGAAAGTGAGCTTGAAGACCTACAAAAACACAATGATGATGCTCCAAGACTTCAACCTTGCTTTCTTTTGAAAGCTTGTAAATCTCTTTTGAAGACACTTGCTTGAAACTCTAGAATGAATTAGCTCTTGAATCACTTTCTCTAGGTGAAATAATGACTTGAAAGCTTGTTTATATAGGAACTTCATCTAATTTACCATTTATTAGATCTCAAATTTTGACATCAACCAAAATTTTAAATTAAAAACCTTAATTTCCCTCTTAAACCCTAAAAAGGTGCCACACGGGACTCATACGCCACTTCTCCCACCTAGGGGAACTCATACGCCCAAGGTGGCATATGAGTCCCACCCTAGTTTTTCAAGGTTAGCAAATATCAAGAGGTGAGAAAATTAAGTTTATTTAATGATTTGGTTGAGATTTTAGTTGGAATAAGCCTTGAGATCCGAAATAAAAAGGGTCTTAGAGGCCTATTAATGATGATTTAAAGGGGTCGTGAATGCAAGGGTGCCAAAATAGGTCCAAATTAAGTGAGAAATTGTACCATCTCCAAGAAGGGAGTACAATTTCTCTCAGTACATTTAGCCCCCACTTTAGCGCCCATATGAATCTATGTGCATATGCAAGCTAAATGAATCTGAACAATAAACTTCATTACATAAAAGGATACTCATATAGATTCATTCACAATATGGGAGAATGAAGCCCCCACTGTAGCTACTGCAAAACCACAATGTTAGGAACTGCATCTTGTAATAGAAATTCGTTAGTTGTTAAAAAAAAATCCTCTTATCTAACTTCTCGTAGAAATCAAATTTGAGGGTAGATGTATTCCCCTCCTTGATTCTGCTTGCTTTATGGAGGTGAAATCAAGGTAGTAGTTTAACAACATTGAATTAGATAAGTCGTATCATAGGTTATTTCAAAGTACCATACCATATAGTGATAGAGATATGATGAGAACGACAGTGGAATTAGGAATCCAACACAACAAACAACGTTGAAAAATGGAGTTCTCTAGCCCCTGGTATGCTAGTTTGAATGAAAAAGCAATTTTAACCCTAGTATGCTAAAGACCTAATTTGAACATATATAAGAGTAAAAAGTAAAGTAATTTGTAATCATTTTATCTTTTTACCTTCTTGCAGTTTGACTTCATTGGAGAGTGAGTGAAAATGTCAAGTGTTTGAGAGTACATGCCCTCGAGTCTCGATAGCTTGTGTGAGGAGGTAGCGTGAGGTGACCTTCAACATCTGATGAGTGGATTCTTCTCCACCTATGCTTTGTTTTTACACATTTAATTTATGTTTTATGCATTTCTAGGTAGATTTATGACCCTAGAAAAAAAATTTATGAAGTGTCCCTTTTTTTTGCTAAGTGTCCCCTTTTTTCACAAAGTGTCCCATTTTTTCGCGAAGTGTCTCGTTTCTTCGTGAAGTGTCCCAGAAAGGGAATAAAGTGTCTAAGACCCTTAGAAAAGTTCCCTAGAGAAACTTTAGCACACTTTTTGACTATTGATGTATAGATTTAATATTTTAGAATGCTTATAGGACATACTTTTTCTTTTTTGTTAGATTCCTTTGTGATCACAACAACGTCTCAGTGGCAGACTATTCTATCGCTTACGAGACCTCATCATAACACTATCAGAGGGAGATGCTCAGATTCTATAGGCTACATGGATATATGTTAGGCATACCTCATGCCTCCCATGAGGTACCATGATGCCATGTTAATGCCATTAGCAGAGAGATGGGATGCAGACACCTATACATTTCATCTACCTACAGGCGAGATGACAATCACTCTAGAGGATGTACATCGCATCTTTCAAGTTCCCATTCGAGGCGAGACCATGCACTTCATAGAGGATCATACATATGGGCATATGTGAGTAGATATAGGATACTACCTTGGAGGACCAATTTGAGAGGATATCGTAGAGCCATGTATTGAGTTATCATGGCTACTCTACGAAAAATTGCCACTTTTGAGATGGATCATGATGTTCATCATAGCACTAGTATTAGTCCCTGGTGGAGCACACCTGGATGGAGCCCTAGTTCACATGATCAAGGGGATGGAGAACCACAATACCGTCTATGCATGGGCCCGTAGAATTCTTGTACATCTATATTATGATTTAGGGCGATTTGCATATCGTGAGGTCGATAGCATGGTATGTTGTACACTACTACAGGTTTGGTTCCTAGAACATATCACATGCACTAGGTTGATGGGCTTCCCATTTATATGCACCCTCAAATACCCATGTGCATTTAGTTATCCATTGAGATGGGTGTGGTAGTATGGGAATTTACATTTTTGGAGTCTAATTTGATCGACTAGATTAGGAGTTCCTTTGGAGACCTTACCAACTGATACCATAGTGGCCAGATGAGACTTGATAGTTGAGGAGGATGTAGAGGGACAAGTTTCTTTTAGGAAGGCACAATTACATAGTAAGACCATTCTACTATGATCGTGTCATGAGACGGTTTGGGCAAATATAGTTACCACTAGTAGCATGACCTTTTTACAGGCGATCAATTCAGAGTGCTAAGAGGCTAGTAGATATGAGACGACTAACAGTGGATGATGTTAGATCTAACAATTTAAATAATGATCTCAATAGTTCCCCATTCTTTGATGTTGATGATGTCAGTGCTACAGATGCATGCAAGGAGTGGTGGGCCGCAACATGACCATCTCTAGTATTTCTTATGGATCATCCTATAGGATTTTTAGGATGATCACTTCTAGATTAGAGGGATGAGAGGGATGAGATATGTGAGGATATAGGGCTCAATGCTTTAGATATATTTGCAGATGAGATATATGAGGATTACGATAAGGAGGAAGCACCAAACTATGAGGGAGAGGAGGATGAGGAGCTGATGAGTGAGGGTGTTATGAAATATTGGATTTAACCCATGATCTTAATCCATTTCCTACATAACCCATGGGAGATAAACATGCATACAAGTTTCCAAAATGCATAGATCAAATAGAAAAGCCACAAGATATACCCTAGGAAAACCCTCAAGAGGGAAAAACCCAACCTCCAAAAGCATTCATACTCCATCATATTAATCAAAATAAAGCAATACAAGAGTTACAATGAATACCTCTAAAGCATCAAGCCCTCCAATGCATTCCCATGTGCCCAAGCATGAATCCACACATCCCATGCCATGCTTCACAAATGCACTCCACAAGAAGACTCAATAATGATTGCCAACCCACTCAGCCAACCTAAACCACTACACATGTGTTTTCTTTTATAGACACAAGCTCACACATAATACAACTAGTGGTAAAGTGAAATGATGTACCACAAAACCATGTGAATACAAAACCACTAAGACCTCATTTAATGTTGGGTACTAAGACATCACATTATTTAATATTTTCTCCAATATTAAATAATTATCACATGTCTCCCACACAAATAATAATAATACAATGTTACAATACAACATCAAGTGGACCCCAAATAATTACCTAGTGTGATTAACAACACCACCAAGGTGTATCACAACTAAATAATTATTTAATTGCAATATTATGATAAATCAATTTATGCAATGGTGTACAACACCATATATCAACAAAGGGCAGTGACATAGTAGACAAGGGTCCAATTGCCACGAGTGGAGAGATTCAACTTCCACCCATGTCACTAGATCACAGTTAGCAGTTGTGACACACACCAACACTTATGAGCATGGAGAGGCTAGTACATCCTCTATTCCTCCTACATAGGACGAGGCTATTTTTACACAGCCGGTCAGAGATCTAGGTGATGACATTTTATTTATTATTATGCTTATGCTTATGTTCATGCTTTTAATATAAATATCATGATGTGTATTGATTATCTTTATGATTTCTATCTTGCAAGGTCCATGAGAGAGTTACATGATCTCTATTGACAGACAACCATAGAGGTAGTACCTCCTTCACTTAGAGATGAGGCTATAGACAACATGCCCCCATCTATTATGGAGAAACATACAGAGTTGTTTGAGCCTTTTATGAGGTTGAGAGGAGCATACGAGGGTCCTACTAGGCATGCCTATCAAGTCGAGGATGCATATGAGGAGCTTTGATTGTCTTGAGATCTAGTGGAGGTCGAGAGACTTCATGTAGAGATTTCCATGCTACAGGTGGATAGAGAATGCATAGAGTGAGAGTGCTTAGAGGCTGTCGCATGGGAGACCGTAGCTATTTGATGAACATGGGCCTATAGTATGCACTAGATTCTCTTATTAGTTCATGATCTCATACTACCGTCTCTCAATGGATTGTCTCTTGACAGACCTTCTCTCGATGAGTGCAATCACCAAGTCCTAAGGGATCTAGTAGCCACAAGCCACACTAACATTCTATATTTGATGATATGTACTCAAAAATTTGTGATATATATGATCATTTGTGTTTGATTGTTTATGCTCATGTGTTTAAGTTAAATGACAATTTTATTTATCAAATAATCTTGGCAAGACCATTTAATAAATGTCTCCATGATCTAACATGCTTTATGTGATCTAATAAAAAATATCCTAGTTTCCTTTTAGATGCAACATCGTGTTTAAGTATGCTATGCTAAATTAAATGCACCTATGATCTAATTGTAGAATATTAAATGCATATAAGGATCTAATCTAACAAAACATATAAGATAATATTGAATAGTATGAAACTTAAATTAACCACCTAAAATTAATTTAAATAATTACTTTAATGTTCAAGACACAAATGATTGTTTGTCAAGAATGAAGCAATGCGAGAGAACATAGAATGTCATCTACAAACTCTAACATCACTGCTCTATCATTCACACTATTCAAGAAGATTAGACATAGTACCGACACAGATGTGCGATGTTAATAGGTTCCTTAAGAGGTGTATCATCCATGTCTATTAACATGTATGCTCCAAACCAATAACTTTCATCAATTATGTAAGGTCCTAACCAATTAGGGCTGAACTTCCCTTTTTTAGTTGGTGAGGCATTGACATTATGTTTATTCTCAAATAACACCAAATCACCTTTATTGAATAAACGAGGGATGATGTTATCATTGTAAATACACTGCATTATTCTAGAATAAGCTTGAAGGTACTCAAGAGCATTATTAGCTATTTGTCAAGCATTTCAAGCTGATGTGATCATTGTTCTTTATAAGTATTGTCATCAATAAGTCCTTGAAGAGTGATTCTTAATGAAGGAATCTCTAACTCCCAGGGCATTATCGCCTCGGTACCATAGACAAGGTTATAAGGGGTATTCCTAATTGATGTTCTAACACTTACAGTACAATAGGCCCATAATGCATATGTTAGCTATGTGTTCTAGTCATTATTTTTGCTTACTATTTTCCTTAAGATTTTCTCAAGGGTTCTATTAGTTGATTCGACTTGGCCATTAGATTGCAGGCAATAGGGTTTTGAAAAATGATGTTGTATGCTAAACGTTTCCAAGAACTTCTTCACATCCTTATTCTTAAATGGTGTCCCATTATCCAAAACTAACATGGAAGGAAGTCCAAAGTGAGCAATAATGTGTTCCAATATGAAATGACATATTACATTGGCGGTTGTTGAACGAAGGGGAATTGCTTCTGGACACCCATTTCGTGAAATAGTCTGTTGTGGTAATAATGAATGTATGTCTAGCAAAGGAGGGTGGTGATATTTTTCCAATAAGATCCAAACCCCATATCGAGAAGGGCCAAATAGGAACTTGTGCACGAAGCTCGGAAGCGGGAGCTTGAATCAAATTTCTATTCTCTTGACATTTGTGAAATTTCTTAACATATGCAATGCAATCTTGTTTCATATGTCTCCAATAGTATCCTATGCGGATTAAATTTTGAACTAATGATGTAAAGGTACGCCAACCTTACTTACTAAACATGGAAATCACAAAGAATATTCACCTTTCCAATTAAAGATATTGATATAAAATTCATTTCCTCATAAGAATAATGAAACCATATATATATATATAAGATTGCTATCAAGCAATTACAATGTTGAATGCAAAGTTTACATCAAGTAATGCTACAACATCTATTTCAATGTTACATAAGCAAGTACATATCAATGATTACATTAAGTTCACAAGTTAAGTTACAATTGGCTATGCAAGCCATACACAGTAATACAAGAAATATATATATATATATACATGTGATGATAAATCCTCGGTGCTCAACCGCCATGACACTGCTTTGTCTTCCACAAAGCTGAGACCAAGAGTGGGTCTAGGTGCCTTTTCCACCCAACCGCGAAGTATAAATACTTCCCTGGATTTCTTCCTAGCTCAAAGAAAACTCTGACCCTGCGTGAAGAGCTTAACAACCTAGAACGGAGAAGCAAGAGGGAACTCTTGATGTAAGCCTGATGCTTATATGCAATCTTAATCTAGAATGACATATCTCCTACATGCAGGATGTGACATAGACTAATATCAATAATTTATAGGATTTTAAAATTCCATCTATTTCAATGGTGCATATGCTTGGCCAAGCAACAAAATAAAAACAAGTGATAGTTTCGAAAAGGGAAACTATCATATCTGGATATCCACACTCAACATCCTATCCCAAAAGTGGTTTCATAAAGAAATACATGTAACATGAATGGTTTCAAGTTTATAATATTTCAAGTGTTTTCTATTCATTCAATTTTCAAGTATAGTTTCATCATCAAGTTTCTAAATGTTTAAACAAGTTTGATATTAATAACTATGAGATATCAAATAAATAGTTGTCCAAAACAAATAGTTATTCAACTATTTAAACTCTTATGTTTCACATACTAAGTTAGTGTTTCAATGGTTTTACTATTGTTTGATTTATTGACAAGGAGATATCCAATAAATAATGTTTCAAAATAATTAACCATGTTGCTCAATGTAATTCTACATCCCAATCAAATCAATTACTTGTACTTCTCATTAACTTGCATCTATATGTGTTTCTATAGCTTTTCCACTCACACAAAATTCTATTATTCAATTGAAATAACACAAAATCGTAATACAATATGTAAGTTAAATTTATTCATATTCAGATTTGAAATATTCTTCACAATTTTAAATATATATGTATACATATATATAGATATTCATATTCAAATATGAATAAATTTAACTTACATATTGTATTACGATTTTGTGTTATTTCAATTGAATAATAGAATTTATATATGTATATGTATATATATATATACATATATATATATATATACATATATATATACATATATATATACATATACATATATATATATATATATATATATATATATATATATATATATATATATATATATAAAGATATATAAGAGAGTATATAGAGGAAAGAGAGAGAGATATATATATATATATATATATATATATATATATATGTTCATTCATTCAGGAAAATATATTTTATAAATAGAGATAAAACTCATATCATTTAAAAATCAGATTTTTATATCAAAACATTATTATAAAATCAGAACATATTCTCAGCTAATTAATATATATATATATTTCGAAAAAGATCTACTAAAACTGAATTATAAATCTCATAATATATGGACATCATTTATAATCAAATATATACAACAATACCGATTTATTAGATATTATTTTACACATGTATTTGTATTTATCTATAGGTTTATACATTTGCACATAAATATATAAAATTCAAATTTCTTTCAGTATATATATCTGTCCAACTATGGTCGGCGGCTAGGTGAAATGCTGCATAGAATTGTTGAAGTTTAAAGCTAAAGTTTCAAGTTTTACATACTCCAGTTTTAAAATACTATTGTCACTGCCAGGGACAAATTTGTACAGAGCTGGCATATAAATCAAAATTTTGACAGCAGGGCAGAATTATAAAATTTATAGCTTTAAATTATAGAAAAGAGGAAGGGGACGACGACTCCCCATAGACACAGCCTCTGTGGGGAGGGCTAGCAGTTGTAGCTGCTCAAAGTGGTTCACTATGGAGAGGTCAAAGACCTCTCCATAGGCTACTAGCCTGTGGAGAGGTCTCTGACCTCTCCATAGTGAACTACTTTGAGCAGCCTAACTGCTACAAAAATAAATAAATTAATATATATATTTTAATATAAAATTTAAAACAATATAAATATTTAAAAATTGTGTTTCCTTCATTTGATGGCTTAAAACAACAATACAAACAACGATTTCCCAATGAAATGCATTAAGACATGCTTTCAAAAATACAATGCAAAGATGTATATGTTTATATATATGTGTGTGTATACACTGAAAGATATATATATATATATATATATATATATATATATATATATATATATATATATATATCCTTTTTTATAATTGTATATATATATATGTAAACTCAGAAAATATGTGGTAGGTATATATTATCTACAAAAAATACATAGTTTGATTCAATACAGAGTCTGATTGGTTTTCTACAAGAAAACGAAGTCTGATTGAGTTTTCTAGAAAAATAATAAATTTTAAAGGCAATATTGATCTGAAATCACATTTAAATCCCAACAAAATTGATTCATTCATATGCACATCTAAAAAATAATTTTCATGAAATAAATGATTAAAAACCTGGAATCCAATGCTAATATGATAAAATTGTTCTGATTCAGTTTCCCTTTCCCGTTCTATTCCTCTTCTTTTCCCAGTTTCATCCCATTCAACTGTTCTTGCCTTGCTTCAAATTGTTTTCAGAGAAAAATGAAGAAGATGAAAGAAAAATAATACTTTCAGAATGCCTGCTCTTGTTTTTTGTTTTTTTTTGTTTTTCTAATTTTTTAATCATCTTTGCTCATATTTTCCTGTTTTTATTGTTTTCTGTCTTATCGCTTTACTTTCAAAAATCTTCCTATATTTCATTTATTCTATGTTTTCTAATAAATCTGATTTTAAAATAAAGCAAGATTTGTTTTCTATGCACACATTATCCTCAATTTTATAAAATAATTAACATCTTAATCTTCAAATAAAACATTATCTAAAAATATACTAAACTAATTATTTTATTTCTATGCATTTAATTTACCACTTAATTTTAAATAACATTGCAAAGTAAAACAATATAATTAATTAATTAATTAAATAACCTCCTAAATGCAATTTAATTTGATTACTAAATGGTGTGTACGTGCAAGAGAATCCGTTCCAACTTAACCTTGCCAGGTGGCTAACCTCCTCTACCTCAACCAAACTCTTGGTCTTCGACAAACCTGCATCTCATATAAACTTAGGCACCCATTAATAGGTTATTGTCCAAAATATAAATCAAAGAAAATACATATCATTCTAATACATCATTCTCTATGTTACATCTTAATAATCATCACATTTCATTTTATTGAAATAAAATAATCATTCACCTAATTCTTATTCAAACTTCACAACAATTATTCTACTACACACATTTATTCATGTTTTAGTTCCACTTAAAGTAAATTCAAACAATACCAAAGTTTGAGACGTGACAAATGATCTTCCTCCAAAATGATCTCCACAAGCACTTGCATGAGCTTCCTCAAGTGCCATGGGGATTTCAGATTGTTTAAGGCATCTAAGTAAAAGACCATTGAAAGACCTTCTATGCAATGCGTCAAGAAGAATTATATATCTAGATGTAAGCTTTTGAAGGCGATCTCAAATATTCTTAGTTGTTGGCTCATAAAAGGTACCGTATTTTAAATAATTAAATATCGGTGCATACCATTCACTAGAGCTTTCCATGGTGGTTGATAATACTTCTACTTTAGATTATATTGATGGATTCATAATTGTGTGCATAATGAATGTGAAATATTTTGAAGGATCTTGAGGATATATCAGAGAAGCCACACTTACCATTGCATCCGCATGTCGATTATCTTTTCATGGGATGTTATCAATGGTGTATGAATTGAATTTTCTAACAAAGTCAATGTGAGATCCTTGTGTTTTGATAATTTTTCATGCTGTGCTTGGTACGTTCCATTTATTTATTTAATGAATAATTTTGCAAATCACCAAATATTTTAATATTTCAAGCTCCTAGAGTTAAAGCGGTGCATAATCTAATGATTAACGTTTCATACTCTACTATGTTGTTTGTGCATAAGAAGTTTAAATGATAAGACACAAGAATAGGCTCTCCCATGGGAAGGGTTGAATTATAACCCCTACGTCAGAGCCAGTTCTACACTTAGAGCCATCAAAATATAACTCCCATGTATCCCTTTTAATCGTCAACACATCATCATTAGGGAATGAATCAATATTAGGTAATGCTAGGGGAGAGGGAGTGTCAGCTAGTTGGTCAGTCAAGGCGGCTTGTCCTTTAATTGCTTTTTTTGAGACAATTAAGGTCAAACTCAGTTAACAACATAACCCAATTAGCTAAGCATTTTGATAAATCTATTTAAAAAAAAATATGTTTTAAAGGATTGAATTTGTCATCACATGTATTTCATCATTAAATAGGTAATGTATCAATTTACTAGTAGCGAATACAAGAGCCAAACATTGTTTCTCTATCGTTGTGTATCATGTCTCATAATCAATCAGGGTTTGGCTAGTGTAATATACAGGATGTTCTTTATTGCTTTTGTATTGTTGAGCCAACAATGCTGCGAGAGCATGGGCCAATGCTACCGTATAAAGGATAAATGGTTTGTATTGCATAGTATGTTGTAAAATAGGTGGAGTGGCAAGATAATCTTTCAAAATCTCAAAATCTTGTCTACAATACTTATTCCAATTAAACTGAACTTCCTTCTTAAGGAGATCTATGAAGGGTAACGTTCAGTCCGCTAGGGATGCTATGAAATGATAGATAGCCTGAATTCTTCCTTGTAAAGTGTGCAATTGAGAAATATCTCTAGGAGGTGGCATGTTAACTATAGCATCAATTTTCTTCATGTCCACCTCAATGCCTCTATGAGATACAATAAAACCTAATTTTTTCCCACTATCTATGCCAAAGACACACTTTTTTGGATTCGATCTCATGTTATATTTTCACATTGCTTGAATATCTTTTGAAGGATATTCACATTGTCTTGTCGAGTTAAAGATTTTTCTAGAATGTCATCAATGTAGTCTTCCAAAATCTTATGTATGTAATCATCAAAGACCAATGTCATAGCTTGTTGATATGTTGCACCCACATTCTTTAATCCGAAAGGCATCATTAACCAAAAAAATGTTCCCCAAGTTGTGGTAAATGTTCTTTTGTATTGGTCTCGAGGGTTGATAAAGATTTGATTATATCCAAAGAATCCATCCATGAACGACAAAAAATAATGTCCTACAATCGAGTCCACTATCATGTCGATATTAGGAAGGGGAAAGTCATCTTTTAAAGATGCTTTATTTAAATCATGAAATTCCATACACATCCTAATATGATTATCAGGTTTTGCAACTGCAACAATGTTCAAAATCCAAGGAGAATAATCTATAGGATGTATAAAACTAGCTTCGAGGAGTTTCTCAATCTCAACCTTAACTAGTAAGGCTATCTTAGGGTTCATCTTTCGTATCTTTTGTCTAATTGGTTTAGCATTCTCGGCGAGGACTATGTTGTGTGTTACTATCTTAGCATCAATTCCCGGCATATCTGAATAAGTCCAAGCAATTTTTTTGGGAAAGTTATGAAGTAAATTTGCACATCTTCTTGTTCATCTTCATCAAGGAACTTTCCTATCTTTATTACTTTCTCTTCATTGTTAATGTCCATCGGTATGTCAATGGTATCTCCCAAAGGAAGTGTATTTTATTTCATAAATTCAGGGTTGTATTCTTCATTGTCTTTATCAATCTCAATATTTTCCTTTTCTCTGTCTTGTTTAACATTAATCATAACACACATAACCCGTTTCCTTTTAGGAGGAGTAAATTCTTTATCGTAAACTCCTAACATTTCTTTCAAGGATTCATCATCTTCAAAGTATTCCAATGATTCATTGCAAGTTGTATCAATCAATTTAGGATGCTTTAAGGTGAGAGTTGTTTTAGGATTACACATGATGGTGTTTATGTTTAAGAAAGGTCTTTTAGCTGCTTGTGTTATCTTAGAAGGGTAATACCCCAAACCACTTTTTGTTTCTTGTGGGTTAGACTATAGGAACAAAAATGCCTTGTTCTATCCTTCCACATCCTTTTCCATTATAGCCACATTGTTTTACAGGCTCATAACCTTTTCCATATAGTTTCTCCATTTCTTTCGGATTTGGTGGTTGTTGATAGTCTATCTCATCAAAGCTCATTGTGTATCTTGCATCTTCTTCTAGAGTAAATGAGGTAGATTCTTGTGAGTTGTTTATTGAGTTCTGCATTGACATTACAATTGGTTTCTTTTTTCTCTCAGTTTCTTTTGTTGTCATTGTGTATTATCCCATAAACAAAGGTGTGATGTCTAAGGAACCCCAATCATCTTCTAATAACTTTGTCACCTTTATCGTCTCATTTTTCTTTTCTTTCATCAGTTCTATCTTTGAAGTCAAAATTAGTGTGTTTAGAGGATTTATCTTTCCCTTTTCAACTTGTAAGCAAATTTCAGGCTTGGGGTTTATTTCAACTTGGTATACTTTATTGTTACAAACATATTTAGTGATACAATGGAGAGTTGAAGGCACTGCATTCATCTCATGAATCCAAGGTCTTCCTAAAAGAATTTTATATGAAAGATCATGAGGCATAACATGAATAGGGGTAACTTGTAAGGTAGACTTTCCAACTATAATAGGAAAAGTAATCACACCAAGTGGTTGCTTTCCTACATTGTCGGATCCTTGAATCAATAAAGAATCAGGTTCAATTCTTGATTTATCCACGCCAAGTCTATCCTAAAGGTTCACACTACACACATTAAGAGTGAATCCATTATCAACAAGGGTTCTTTTTATTCCTGTCCTATTATAGATAACTACTATCATGAAGGCATCATTTCTCTTTCTCATCTCCAAGGAAGGTAGCTCATGTTGATGAAAAGTAATGTCTACATTAACCATATTCATTCCTTGAAATAAAGTTGCTACATCACTTGCATTGGTATTAGAAGGAAGCATAATTTGTTGCAATGCTGTTTGAAGCATAGTGTGATAATTAGGTGACTTTTGAATTAGGTCCCATAGGGATATCTTTACTAGAGTATTCTTAAGTTTCTCAGCAAGATCATACTCCTTCTAACTATGTGAAGGAAAATGAGGGGCACTAAGCAAGATGGGTTGTGGCAAAGGTAAGGATGTTGAGGTTGTTTGTCTTGGTTGTGGATTGTTTCTAGTGTTATATGTATGAGAAATGACATTATAACTTGATTTCTATGAAACATTATTCTTAGGTGGTTCAAGAGTGAAAATATATTTGTTTTGAGTTTGAGGTTTGTGTGAAGGTGGGTAAAGGACAAGTTGAGGCTGAATCACATTAACTTCTCTTGGTTTCGGTTTTTCATAACAAGCCTTAGTGGATGAACCTTGTGAGATGAAATCCTCAAGGGACTCATCAAACTTGTTGAAGTCATCACTTCTAAAAGGATTGAGGGTTAGGTTAACTTGGAAAAAGATATTTGACATACTCAAATAACTATTCTTTCTCCAAGTGGTTCATCAGTTTATAGGCATTTTTGGTTTTATTTTCTAATGAATACAAAATGTAATCTAATCTTATCAAACTATGAACGAATGCTAAAAATGAAAAGTACAATAATCTAATTATATCCACAATTGAAATGAATCTAAATTAAGATATATCTCATGGAATGCGTGAAATAGAAACTCAGTAAACTAAAACAGAAAACTAACAACAAACTAAAACACAAAAACAAAGTTTTTAATGTTGTAAAATGCAGTTTAAGATCCTACATGGGACTAAATCGCCCAGAGGGGAGTATTAGTCCCAATCAAGTTTTTTTAGGGATTAAAATGTTGATAAATAGTCAACACAAAATACCCAAAAATTAGGCAAAATCACCTGTATTGGGACTAAATTTCCTAGAGGGGTGTATGAGTACCAAATTAGAGTTTTTGCACAAATTTTAGAAAATTCTAAGTGAATGTTATGTTTTTTGGTTTGTATGATGTCTAGGCTAAGTGTAATTATAGATTTCAGATCAAATTCAATGATGCTAGATACAAAAATGCAACCTATATGCACTTTCACTAATGCAAGATTTAGAAACCCTAGATGTTGTTAGAGAAAAACACCCAAGAGCAACTGCAAACCAAAAGAAGCCTTCATGAATGAGAGAAGCAATAGGAGAAGATATTTCACCAAGAGTGAAAATGAATACATTGAGATGTGTTGAAAATATTGTATACATCATGCCTTAAAAATCATGAGAAGGTAACCAACATACAAAAAAAATTTTAAAATATAGTTAGAATTATTAAATGCAAAACTACCCCTAAGTTAACTTAAGAAAAATGTGAATGGTAAAACCATTCACTCTAACACCCCCTTTAAGTGGAACTTAGGGAAACTAAAAATGAAAAATGAGATGCAAGATGGGTCCCAACAATAATGCCATGTTAGGTACCCATGCACAATTACAATGCAAAAATGAATCTCTCACAACTAGAGAAAAGGAGAAAAAACTTGTGGGAAAAAAACCCTCTCCAAAAGAGAGAAAACAAAAAAAAAGGAAGGAAGGAATCATCAAGACCCCCCCAAGGACAACTTCCTTCACCCCTAACATCGATCGCAACAAAAAATAGCAAGGAGATGCCAAAGGTTTAGTGAAGATGTTTGCAACTTGCTGCTCCATAGGAAAATACTCCAAACTTAGAACACCCTCCTGAATGAGCTACTAAATGAAGTGCATGTGGATCTCAATATGCTTTTTGTGTTGATGCTCCACTAGGTTGTGAGAAATATGTATGAAATTCTTATTATCACACCAAAGAGTAGTGGGATGATCAATAGGAAAACCAAACTCATCCATCAATTATCGAAGCCACAGAACCTCCTAACTAGCCAAAACAACACTTCAATACTCAACCTCAGTCAATGATAGTGCAATAACAATTTGCTTCTTGCAAGGACATGCAATTGGACTAGAACCAAGACAAAGACAAAGCCAAAAGTAGACTTCCAATCATCAACATCACTGACCCAATCTGAGTCAGTGAAGCCCACAATATGAGTAGCATCTGATGTGTAATGAATACCAAATTGTGTAGTACCCTAAATGTATTGCAAGATTCATTTGGCTACCTTCTAGCAACTCTCATGAGGATATTGAGAGAAACGAGAGACAAGACCAATTGCAAAGGAAATATCAGGATGACTATGTGTCAAGTACAAAAGGCTTCCAACCAACTACCAATACAACAACAAAGTTCTACAACTAGAAGACAACACAACACCTGAATGAAAAGGTGTAGGGGCTGGCTTGTAATCAGCCATCCCAAATCTCTGAAGCAAATCAAGAGCATACTTCTACTAGAAAACAAAAATACCTATAGAAGATTGATGAATCTGAAGAACAAGGACGAAATAAAAAGGACCAAGGCCAGTCATATCAAACTGCTCCGTCAAAGATCTCTGAGTATCCTTAATCATGGTAGGAGAACTCCCAGTGAGAATCAAGTCATCCACATAGAGAACAAGAATGAGAAGATCCTCTCCATGCCTCTAAATGTAAATTGTAGGGTCAGAGTGACATCTAGTGAATCTAAAAGCAATGAAAAAACTATCCATCTTCTCATACCAAGCTCGAGGGGCTTGTTTGTGACCATACAATGAACACCGAAGCTTGTAAACAAGTGAAGGGTCCTGGAAAAAGCCGAGTGGCTGCTCCATATAGATATCCTCTTGAAGATCACCATGCAGGAAAGTACTCTTTACATCCATCTGATACACTGAACAACCTTGAGATGCAACAATAGAAAGTACAAGATGAATGGAATCCATCTTGGCGACAGGTGCAAAGGTCTCTGAATAGTCGATGCCCTCAACCTGAGAAAACCCCTTAGCCACAAGACGATCCTTGTACTTGTCAATATAACCATTAGTTGCAAACTTGGTACGATAGACCCACTTGCACCGAACCAACTTTCTTCTATTAGGAAGAGGAACAAGATCCCAAGTATGATTCTTCATCAAAGAAGAATATTCCTCAACCATAGCACTATCCCACTCTGGAACACCTGAAGCATCTGAAAAATTCTGAGGATTAGTAGAAATTGCATGAATCAAAATATTGATACCTAAATTTTGAGAATGAGTGCGGTGAGAAGTGTTGGGATCACCTTCATGAGAACCAACCTCCTTAGGAAGAGTGCAAGCCCAAAGAGGCTATGTGGGAATATGCTTAGGATAAGATGGAGTTATGTCAACAATAATATTAATACCATCATCAGTAGCATCATTAACACCATCATTATCATTGATAGGAAACAAAACATCCTCTAGAGAAAAATTGGGAAGAAGTAAGATAGAGGCTTGTGATGGAGAATCCTT
This sequence comes from Sequoia sempervirens, assembly GCA_007258455.2. Taxonomy (NCBI): domain Eukaryota; kingdom Viridiplantae; phylum Streptophyta; class Pinopsida; order Cupressales; family Cupressaceae; genus Sequoia; species Sequoia sempervirens. Next base: position 108,536,016 of record VDFB02047230.1, read on the forward strand.
CGAAATGAAAGACTCATCAAAATGAAAATCATGATGAAAATGTACATCTCTAGTGATGGGATCAAACAAACAATAACCCTTCACATCCTCACAGTATCCAACGAAGATGAACCGTTGACTCTTCTTCTCCATTGCTTTCCACCTCCCTGCTGGAATGAATGTCCATGGATCACTACCAAATACTCTGAAGTAGGAGACCTTAGGCTTGAAATGAGACCAAGCCTCCTTGGGAGTCATATTCTGCACTGCCTTGTGAGGCATACAATTTTGAATGTAGTTGGAACAATGATGCAGGAGCATCCAGTGGTGTGAGGGCAATCTTGCATCACCCAAAAGATGATTTCCATTTTTTGTTCCCGTTGTTTTCTTTTTGTAGATGTTTTTGTATTTCTGGATACCCTTTTCGTCAAATAAGAGTTTCCAACTTTCAGAACTACTTTTCTGCTTTTTCTACTCAACTGCTATTTTTAGCAGGTTTGCATTTGAAGTCGTGGGAAGACAAAAATTTATGAGAAGGTTTAGGATGGAAAAATACACAGTCTGGTGAAAGAATCAGGTCAAGATCATTCACGACTTGAAAGTTATTCAAGTTCCAATTTTTGCTTTTTGCCCTGAAAAACCTTCCGAGCTCAGTTTGAGGCACCAAACGATCCCGAATGGGCCTGAAAATTTGCAGAAACACCAAAGTAGTCCACCAAAGGCCTACTTTGCAGAAAATCATCTTTTCGAGAGCTTTCCGAAAAGGTATTATCATTGAAGATCCGACAGTCGGATTAAAAGTTATGGCTGCCAGAAGTTGGTGCATATTTTAGAAATGTGCTAATTTTCAACTCTGAATTTAAACTTGAATTTCAAATTGTAATTTTGGCGCCAAACCGTCAAAAATCTTATCTCGAAGGTTGTTTTTGGTTCCAAACTGAAATGGGCCTATTTAGGGGCTTGTTTATGATTTTTGGGTAACTTTTTGGGGAAAGAAGTTCGCATGCTGCGAAAGGGGGATCTGGGTAATTTTCTGTAAGTCTGTAATTTGCATGTAATACAGAGCTTGGGGATTTGAGATCCTCTGCATGTAAGAAGTTCAATATTGAATAAAATATTA
>VDFB02047230.1:108537214-108555181 GCA_007258455.2 Sequoia sempervirens
GGTTGTTTTTGGTTCCAAACCGAAATGGGCCTATTTAGGGGCTTGTTTCTGATTTTTGGGTAACTTTTTGGGAAAGGAAGTTCGCATGTTGTGAAAGGGGATCTGGGTAATTTTCTGTAAGTTGGTAATTTGCATGTAATACAGAGCTTGGGGATTTGAGATCCTCTGCATGTAAGAAGTTCAATATTTATGAATAAAATATTATTCTCTATTTTGTGAGTGTATTTCTGTGTCTCGGGTTTGCTCCCTCGTCAAACAATTGACAGGATTTTCCCAAAAAGCTAGAGCCATGGACATAGACTAGATCATGCAATTGGCCATCTTCCGTAATGTTCTATTCTTCCACTCAGCCACACCATTATGCTAAGGAGTGTATGGAACTATGTGCTAATGAAGAATACCTCAAGAACTGTAGAAGTCCTGAAATTCCCAATTGACATACTCCCCCCCAATTATCTATGCGAATATTTTGAAGGGAATATCCTAACTGCTTCTCCACAAATACAAGGAAGGTCATGAAGAAACGAAGAACCTCATCCTTGTACTTCAAAAAGTACACCCAAGTGCAGTGGGAGAAGTCATCAATGAAAGTAAGCACATACTTGGCCATCAAAAATGAAGGAGTGGGAAATGACATAAGATCACTATGCACCAACTCAAGGGGTGCCGAAGCATGTGTGTCCATACCTTTTGGAAATGGATCTCGATGATGTTTCCCAAGTACACAACTTGTGTAAACCCCATCAAAGCAAGAGATTTGAGGAAAACCAATCACCAAGTTTTGTGTGCTCATCTGTTAGAGATATCTATAATTCAAGTGCCCAAACTACTTATGCCACAACTTACTCACAAAATCTGCATGAGAAATACAGGATGATCTTGATGAAGGGTCAAATCCATCAAACTTATACAAGTCGGCTCTATGATCAACTACTCTAGTAGCAATAATCTTCTCAGGATTCTCCAACTCTCGAATAGTCACATCATTGGGAGAGAACTCAACAAGCCTTCCATCACCATGCTGAAAAATATGATAAATGGGGAGAAAATTCTGTGAAATATCGGGAACAAGAAGAACATCATCAACGCAACCATCCTGCATCTGAACTAAGCCTACCCCTAAAATAGGAATATGAGAAGAGTCTCTAACTGCAATGTGAGTAGTATGAATATCAGAGAGAGAATCAAGAAGATTTGCATCATGAGTCATGTGATGTGAGGCACCAGAATCAAGAATCCAACTGTCATGGGTAGAGGACAAACCTCTTGCTGCAAGGGCTTGACCTTTTCCCAAGGAAGAAGATTTCAACAAGGTAATGTTGTGCTTCTTCATATCTTCCTCCAATGCTGTGAACTTCACAAAACAATGTGCATCATTATCCCATGACTTTCCACAAAAATAACACTTTTCCTTCTTCTTCTTAGACTTGGAATCTATGATTCTCCTGAGTTAGAAGGAGGAGGTGTAGTCTTCTAATCATTCTTCTCCTTAGGCTTGGAGGGATGCTCACCACCTTGTGGAGAATCTGTCTTAGGATTCTTCTTATTCTTACCCTTGCCCTTGGAAGATGAGCCACCAAGGCGTGACTCTTAGGAAGAGCATCCATCTAGATCAACTTAGCTTGCTCCCAAGCCAATCGATCACATAAAACCTCAAAGAAGGCATCTGATAAGCATCTCCCATAGTGTCCATGGTAGAATAGAAGGTGGAAGAAAATACTTGAAATGCACCACACAACTTAGACATGATCAAGAAGATACACTCTTTATCTGTCTTAACACGACCACATCCTTTCAACTGTGACAAAATCAGCTTGAACTATGCAAAGAAGTCCTGAATAGTGGGAAAGGCATCTGGAGAGAGAAGTGAGATCAACTTTGAGTTGCAAGATCTTGAACTAATTGACCTTCCATACAACTCAACAAACTTATCCCACACCTCTCTGGCTATTGTACACTCTGCAATGTGAAACAACAAATTATTAGACAAATGGAGGCCTATGAGTCCTCTCGTCTCATCCATTTTGTTGCGATGGAAAAACTTCTCAAATTCCTTAGTGAACTCAGGTTTTTCGGCATCCAACATTTGCGAAAGACCTCGAGACTGCAACAATTATGTCATCTTAACCTTCCATGAGTGATAGTTATGCGAAGTGAATGGTTCAATTTTAGGTTATGAGATGATGTGTAATTGAACATGAAGAGAGAAATGTTATACTTATACCCCCCATAATAGATAAATTCAACAATGTGTATCTCCCCATAACAAAATTTTCCAAAAAAAACAAGATTGGAGCAAGAAACTGACAAAAGATGGAAATTTTTTTGGCTACAATACTTGCAATTGATGGATTTTTTATTTTTTTAAAAGAAGTACCTCTTTCACACCATGAAACAAAATCACCATAAGTCGTCACCAGCCTCTCCACGCTAGAAAAAACCTTTCCATGATCTGACAAGAGATAGGAATACCTCCACAAGCTTTATCTCATGTAACAATGAAGGTGTTGGGGTATAAAAAGATAGGTTTTGATGTATTTCTCACCATTGTGGGATTATGTTTGGCAGCCAAGTAAAAAAGGGTAGTAAAATTTTTCATGCCCATGAAAATGAAGGAAACCCTATTTAGGATTTTTGCCCAGCAAGAGAAATCACGTGTCTAGACAACAAAAAAATGCACTTCTCAATAGAAAATAGATCCAAAAGAGATACTGCTTTAGCAAAATCGCACCCAACTCGATCTTCAAATGCCAACTTTTGTAACCACAAAAAAATACTTGCAAAGGAGAAAATTTTCATGCCTCTTGATTCACACATTATAACAGATGTGAAAGCACCCAATTTTTTTTTGAATTCAACAGTAGCTGCTTCAAAACAATACCAATAAATACACCTCCTCTGTGGATGCAAATTACACCTCCAAACCGTGATTTTAGGCCCTCCTTTCCCAATAGAAAATCAACCTAAAAGAAAAACACATGACTTCCAGTGTGCCTTCTTCAATTTGAGAATTTGTAGCAACAAAATCATTGTTGAGAGGGGTTTTGGTCTACTATTACAACTTGAGAAAGAAAATTGCATCCTTCTTCAATACACAAAATCAATCAACAGTTTGAAGAAAAAAAATACCATTCAAACCAAAAAAAAAATGCCTGAGCCCAACAGATTCACCTCCAAACAACAAATCAAGACTTCAAACATGAGAATTGTGCCAAGATAGTGCCACTTGAAGAGAAATTGGGCCCTCAAAACAAACTCACCTCCAAACAAAAAATCCACATTGGAAAATAAATGGTGAACTTAAAAAATTAAAAAAACCACCAATCTTCCTTCAAATAAGCTAGGAACATGCCCAACAAAAGATGATTCCAAATACCTCTGGAAACTCACTCCTAGCAAAGACTTTTAGCATGGAAGGTGGTTGTAGAAGATAGGATTTGATACCATGTTAGAGCAAAGCACCTAGGAGCAACTACAAACCAAAAGAAACCTTCACAAACGAGAGAAGCAACAAGAGAAGCTATTTCACTAGGAGTGAAAACGAATGCATTGATATGTGTTGAAAATACTGTACATAGAATGCCTTAAAAAGAATGAGAAGGTCAATTCAAGAAGGTAACCGACATACAAAAAAAAATACAGTTAGAATTATTAAATGAAAAACTACCCCTAAGTTAACTTAAGAAAAATGTGAACAGTAAAACCATTCACTCTAATAGATGCAAATTAACTAATGCAAAACCCTACTGCAAAGTTAATGTAAGATAGATCTAGGAATATGATGCACTCCAAATCATAAATGAGATGTTCACGTCGGGTTCACCAAAATGAAACAAGGGAAATAGGTGTCCAATCTTTTGGGAAGATGGAACTTGGATTTAAAACCTATTTCATTTAGTTCATTCAAGGAAACCTTAGAGATCTCAATCCAAGGATGAAATGAGGGAAATAGATCTTGCGATAAGGTGTCCTAGGGTGTGATTAAAGACTAAAGGGGGGGTTCACCACCAAGCTAGGGCTTGGAAAGACAAGTAATATGCAAAACCTAATGATAAAACCTAATGATGTAGAAAACTTAAGTAAATGACCTAGAAATGAATGCAAATTAGAACAGTAAATTGAGAAAACATAGAGGTGCACCTAGGAAGCTGAATGTGCTTAGAACAAGCTCTAAAATCTTGAAAATGCAGACTTTAGGATCACTGGGACTCATACGCCAAGCTAGGCGTATCAGTCCCAGACTAGGGTATTTGGGTAGAAGCAAGAATCTAACAGTGGTAAATCTAGAAAAATCATTATATTGGGACTTATACACCACAAGTGGCATATCAGTCCTATTATTATTTTTCAAAAAGTCAAAGTCTGAATCTATTCTTCTATCTCTACTCTTTCTTCCCAATCTAATTTTTGGATCTGAACTTGTAAAAAGACCTACAAAACAAAATATAGTGTTGATTTGCTTATGGGGGGTTTTCCTTGTTCAATCCCCTAGTTGGGTAATTCAACCTTGATAGAAACAATGGATCTTGAAAGTAAATGTGAATACAAACCTTAATCTTAAGTGCATCTAAGATTAGGAAATTTGAAATGCAATGCAACCCTATATTCTAATGTGCTAGAATGAGATGCATGAATGAAACATCAAGATGATGAACCACTTTGGGAGATATCTAATCACCCTAATAAGCCATAATAATGCATGCACCTTCCTTTAGGCTAAAAGTAGATTGATAATGGAGGATGGAATCACTTAGGAAACAAGTCATTAGGGTTGGTTCAATGGCTAGTTGCATCTCCCCAACCTAGAATCCATCATGATTCTCCATAGGAAACCATCATCAATCCTTGAAAATGCTAGATATTTAATGAAAGTGAGCTTGAAGACCTACAAAAACACAATGATGTTGCTCCAAGACTTCAACCTTGCTTGCTCTTGAAAGCTTGTAAATCTCTTTTAAAGACTCTTGCTTGAAACTCTAGAATGACTTAGCTCTTGAATCACTTTCTCTAGGTGAAATAATGACTTAAAAGATTTTTTTTATATAGAAACTTCATCTAATTTATCATTTATTAGATCTCAAATGCCGACATCAACCAAAATTTTGAATTAAAAACTTGAATTTCCCTCTCAAACCCTAAAAAGGGGCCACACAGGACTCATACGCCACTTGTGGCATATGGGTCCCACCTAGGGGGACTCATACGCCCAAGGTGGCATATGGGTCCCACCTAGGGGGAATCATACACCCAAGGTGGTGTACGAGTCCCACTTAGGGGGACTCATACACCCAAGGTGGCGTATGAGTCCCACCCTAGTTTTTCAAGGTGAGCAAATATCAGGAGGTGAGAAAATCAAGTGTATTTACTAATTTTGTCAAGATTTTAGTCAGAATAAGACTTGAGATACAAAATAAAGGGTCTTAGGGGCCTATTAATGATGATTTAAAGGGGTAATTAATGCAAGGGTAACAAAATAGGTCCAAATTAATTGAGAAATTATACCATCTCCAAGAAGGGAGTACAATTTCCATCACTACAATATGTTGAATCTAGTGATGGTGATGGTGATGGTGGTGTAAATTGTTGTCACAGGTGCTATAGAAAGTCATCTTTATACAATGAATTTTTGTAGAGTTTAAGATGGTGTCCATTTATCATTAGAGAAAATCTAACTCCAGATCAATTGGTATCAATTGTACTACTCCATTTTGAAAAAAAATTATTTCATAAAGACCCAACCATCTCATCTACAATTTTCCTTTATGATCTTTATATCTCGAGTCATATAGCAATTCGCAGTCTCTTGTATGAAATTCCTTAGTATTTATGTATTGGTCATACCATTTCATTCTCTACTTTTGTACAATTTTTATATAGTAGATTGCTTCCATTCTTAACTCATCCAAAGAATTAAGCTAGTGCAATCTATCCTTTTGAGCTTTAGATAGATCTGTTCATAGTTGAATTGATATTATCAATGTCTTATGTTCAAATTCAATAGGGAGGACAACCTTTTTTTCGTATACTAATTAATATGGTGTAAATCATGTTGTTGATTTCCATATTGTTTTATATGCTCATAATGGTTTTAGTAATTTGGTTTCCCAATTCTTTATGTGTAATTTGAATGGCTTTGTTAATATGGCTTCAATTTCTCTGTTTGTAACCTCAACCTAGGCATTTGATTGTGGGTGGCAAGGAGTTGATTTATTGTGCCTAATTTCATGTTCCTTGACAAAATGAGCAATCATATTTGAGATAAATTGTGGCCCTTGATCAATGACTATTTCTTTGGGCACTCCATATATTGTGAATATATCCCCGTATAAAATTGTTGCTAATTTTCTATCTTTAGAAAATTGTAAGGCTTTAACTTCAACCCATTTGGTTAGGTAATCAATATAAAATAGTATATACTCTTTATTGTTAGAAGTGGGATCTATTGGGCCAATGAAGTCAATGTCCCATTTGTCAAATGGTGTTATTACCAACTATGGTTGCAATGGCATTTCATCATTTCTTATAGGCCTACCCATCCTTTGACAATGATCTCACATCTTCTTATGTATTGAACTACATCTTTATATAATGTTGCTCAACAATGTATAGTATTTAGGATCTTGTGGGTCATTCTTTTGGTTGTAAAGTGCCCTCCATAAGACTCATCATGATAAGATTTAAGGATATCATAAACTTCATATTCTCATATGCACCTACATATAACATTCTTAGGCCTTGTGTAAAATAGGTAGGTAGCCACCAATGAATATGGAAAGTTGTGTTTAACTAAATGGGTGCCTCTCTTTTGGTGAAAGATGTGGGAGTGTCTCTCAACTGATTCAATCAATGGAGTTGATTGGAAAATTAGTGGAAATTGATAATTAATTAATTAATTTAATTAATCATTGGGGGAATGCGCAAGTAAAGATTGATTAATAAATAAATGTTTATTTATTAATGGATCATGTTGACTCAAAATTGGAGAATTAAATAATTAACTGAATTATTTAATCTAGAAGTGAGAAAGTGGTTTAATTAAATAATTAGTAACAATTATTTAATTTTAAAAAGGTATTTGATGTTAATTAAATAATTAATGATAACTATTTAATTAAAATAGGAGAATAAGTGAAGTTAGCGACATAATTAAATAAGTAAGGTTTACTTAATTAATCGACAAGAATAATGTTAATTAAGATAATATTAAATAAATATGATTTATTTAATTAGTCAGAAATGATGAAATAGAATGAATGAATTAAATAATATATAAAATCACTTAATTAATAATAGACTATGATAATTGGTAATAATTAAAGAATAAAGTATTATTTAATCATTAGGGAAAGGAGTGAGAATTAGTGAAAAAGTGGTGCTCGTAGGTTAGGACAATTTAGGGTATCTACAATTATCAATGTGGAAATTTCATAATAATTCAACATATGTGGTTCACCTAGACAAAGATAAATTATTAGTGTGGAAATTAACAATGATAAACATGCACAAATCTAGTTGTACAAGATATATTACCTTGCATACGTTGAATAAAAATATCCTATATGAATAAAAATTCCTCATCCCTCCAAGAAATAAGTATGGAAATTTACAATGACCATCATGGTATCAATAAGCTCCAAAGGCCTATAGAGATCTCACAAACATACCAACACACACTCACTTACTGTGGCAAATTTTCATACACATGTTATGTCTTACCACAATGGCTCTACACCATCTACCTATTGACGGTCCTTTTGGCACAATCAACATGCAAACAAAATATTGCTATCTTGTTTCTCCTAAAAGAGAAAGATGATCACATGGATACCTTAGCTCCCAAGGTCTTTATAGTTAGGTCTCAACTGTACTGATGTCCCTCAGTGGTCAATGTAACAGTAATGTTCAAGGGGCCTGTTGGTTTTGAACTTTTGGACTGTTCTGGGGTTAAACACAAATTTAAATCTACTTTAACCGGGGTTTTTAAAGAAATAGAAAAAGATGGATTAGGTCTTTGGAACAAAAAAGAATGATACTTCATCCAAATTAATCAGACCTGACACCTTCCAAGGAATTCCTAACTAAAACTGCAGAACAAAGTCAACTTGTGACTAACACACAGTTTCATTCACTCACAATGTTGATTTCAACAGCAGATTGCAAGTACCATTCAAACAAAACATAAAATCAAACCTCATCCCTTGAAAGCTTCACAAATCAAATGATTAACTTAAGACAAACACCATTTTGGAACACAACATGAAGTAGATTAAGATATGGTTGCTTCTATTGTTCATAAAATAGATAAACAACAATTACAAAACTGGCACAATCACCAGTGTACAGAAAATTTGTGACTCCAAGTTGTTTCCATTTACACTAAGAAAACTGAAAGATACATTAGTCTTCTATTGAATCTAACTCCTAGCTACCAGTTCTATTCTACAAGTCCTCTATCTACTACTTTCTAACCCTACAAAGTTCCAACCTTTACAAAAAGGCAAGAATGCCTTATATATAGAATGCATCAAAAAGAATGCGCTGTCTCCGTGTATTAGGGTTTACAAAATATCTGCAGACTGCAGGAGAGTCGACTCTTAGATCTTTTTGAAGAAATTCAGTTGTGCATTCAATGTGAATCCTCGTTGTCCATGTTGATGAAAGATTTTTGGGAAAGATCTGTAGATCTTTTGCTACTACAGCATTAACTCTTCTATCTTCATTTCCACCTTTGAACTCTCTTGCAGTCTTCCTTGAATGCTCAGAATATCTCCATCAATATTGATCCACCTCCTTGCCGGTAGTCACTACAGCTATCCCTGTGAGTCACATATCCTTCTTTCCTTCGGCTTCCTTTCTGTTCTGGACTTCTCTGTACATTGACCATCCTCTGGAAGCACCATCGGGCCTCCCTGTAGATCTTTGCACCATCTGAGCCAATCCATCATCATCTGCTCTCAGAAGGAATCCATCTTACTTTCATTCTGTTAGTCTTTTCCACAGGGGTGGTCAATCGGTCAATGTCCCACCTTCGCTCTTTCTGATTGGACGATCACATGCCACACCAGATTCCTGAGCAATCAAGAGCGGTCTTCCTTAAACCGCATGTTAGTGAGACACTTATCATGTCTCCCTGATGCGATTTTGTCTTCTAACAGTTATCAGCATAGCGCAGACCAGTCAATGAGACCCTTAGTCGAGCTTCAGAAGTCACATCGAGCACATTTTATGTCAGGAAAACAATCCTGTTTCAGGGAGACCTCCCTCAAACTCCTCTTCTCTTACTGAGCCCACTTTGCATCAAGAATACCCTATCGGGTCAGCAAGACTGCATGTTGAGCTCAGTATCTTTCATCGAGCTCATTCTGTATCAACAAGACTCCTTCAATCTCGGAGAGACTTTTCATCGAACCCCTTTATGCTTCTGGAGTCTCCCTAATTTCCTTTTATTTTGGCGTGACCCCCACGAGTCGGTGAGACATTACACTGAGTCCTATATCCTTCGGCGAGCTCACTTCTTTTGGTGGGATCCCTTTTCTTTCGGGCAGACTTACGGCGATATCCCCTCTGTATCATCGAGACATCATCGGGTCGGTAAGACATCTTACCAAACCTGTTCCATTTGCTCAGAGTCTCCCCGAGCTCCTTTTGTTTCCCTGAGCTCGGCCTTTTCAGAGTGACTTCCTCATGTCGGCGAGACTTCTTGCCGAGAGCGCTATCTTTTGGTGATCTCCTTTCGTTTCAGGGAACACCGCTCGGTCGTTGAGACTTCATAGCGAGCCCAGATCACTATGCCGATGCCGCTTTTGTTGCTGTGACATATTGATTCTCTCACCAAAGAACACCGATAGAATCCCCTTTTGATGCCTTGTCGATGAGACATCACGGGTTCGCTGAGACATCACATCGAAGAAAAGATTTCTTCCCGATGTGGAATTTTTTTACCACTAGTTGGCAAGACCCGAAGATTTCGCCAAGACCATATGCCGAAGAAGATGACTCCCACCGAAGTGTTTGCTCGCTATGCAGTAGTTGGTGAGACTTTATGAATTCGCCAAGACCTCTTGGCGAAGAGAAAACCCTTTGCCGATGTATGGATCCTTCTGCCACTGGTCAGTGAGACACGAAGATCTCGCCGAGACCTTTCCCCGAAAGAAAATTCTATGCCGATGGCAAGCTGATAGTCACCGGGACTCTAAATGATGAGTTGCCCATAGGCAACTGCATGTGAACTCCAGTCGCCGTGACATCCCTGAGGTCTTGCCGACAGGCAACAGAGATGCATACTTAGTAAAATGCATTATAAGTCAAGGAGACTATGATCTCATGGCGATATGACCTGTAATGTGGAGTATTTGGACTTGATGGAATATAGAGTGCCATAGGGCTAGATATGGGGAAAATATGCTCATGGTGGGGCTTTTCTAGAAACTTTGTGAGTATGGAAAATATGTACAATATCATCAAAATTGTGCAGTTCTAACACCCCCTTTAGATCCTTAGCAGACAGAGCCAAGCCACCAGTCGGCAATAGGTTAGGAAAGTCTTGCCGACCTTTTCCTTAACTGATTTTTCATGACCATCTAGATTGAAGAATGCACCCCAACTAAGCTCTCTTGACAAATATCATCCTATATGTGATTTAATCCTGCATTCAACAAAGAAAACCATAGTAAATATTACACAAACAGAAGTTAATTAATCAAAATCATCATTAGAACGAATCCTATGTCAGTAGGGTACCGTTAAATCTTCGAACAAAATGATCATACAAACAGTTTGGGTTTCAGGTCGACCTGCGAAATCCAAGTTAGAGAGGAATTTCAGAGAATTCTGAGTCAGGTGGATTCCAGCGGAATAAACATGAAAACACCCACTAGAAACTTAATCTGATCATTATCAATCAAGGAACAACATGTGAGATCCAAAATAGCATCAATTAATTGTAAAATGCATCATCATTTATTAACTAGCCCTGCTACTCCATACTTCTTCACATTCCATCAGATTTCGGGGAAATCCGTGCGGGACGGATTTCCGCGAAGGAGAAGACATCGGGAAAATCCGGTCCATGCAGAATTCCACGAGGACCAAAAATCCCGAACAACAGCGTTTAGCCGGAGTTCGAGTGAGATCCGAGAAAATCGGGATGGGGTGGAAAATCCCGAACTTAGGAGAAAACCCGAATTCCAACTGAGGCAGAACCAAAATTAGATCAGACTAAACAAAAGATAAAACACAGAGAAACAAAAGAACTCTCAAAAGCAAAGCAAATAACAAAGATAAAGAAACCAAAAGAGAAGGGGGGACCCATTTTGTTCCAGAATAAAATGGGGTGGTTATGCAAGGCATAACACTACCCAAAATGTTTAATCTCTTCTAGACATGGATAAGATAGCTAAGACCTTCACTCAACTTCCAAAAGGTTAGAAGATAGAACATCAAACACCAAAATGGATGGCAAATCAAAGAATCACACTTTGGAATGTCAAAAGGCACACTTTAAGAATTTTCATTAAAACATGAAAATTTCGTCATTTATGTAGTAGTTGTTATGTTTTGGTTGCACGTATGAATTTTTTTTAACCATATAAAATGACTATATACCATCTTTATAAATTACCAAAGTAATCTAGTAAGTATTTCTATAAGTTAAAAGATGTTTCGAATAGTTTACATAACAATTGTGGTAGCTCAATAGAAACCATAACTACTCATGAAATATTGATAAATGAATTTGACTCAAATAACTATCCAATTGAATCTTGAAATAAATATCATAATTTGACATTATGTAGACTATACCTCCTACTAATTTAATATTTTTATAATGTTTTTACCGCAATGATATTGTTTCCGATCTATTGCACTAAACAACTACTTTTCTTAAAACAGTTTGTGTATTGTATTTAATATACTAATTATTTATGCTTATCATTAGTAGTTGTTATATTATGATTAATTGGTATAGTGTGATTACTGCACTGGTACTCTACAGGAGGGGTCATTCTAAGACAAGTGTTAAAATGTTGACTATAACATTTTGGTTATAGAGGCAGGATTTCTCGCAATCTTTCTTTGTGGGTGCAGGGGAGGAAGAAATATAACCATTAGGCAATATTGCCTTGGAGTCGATGAATCCATCGGTGCTGCCATTTACGGCATCGCAGTTTAATGGGCTCTACCGAACACAGCCACTGGACCACCACTCCTGTGAATCCTAGGCGCGGTTGTCTATTGGGAAAAAGCCTTCTAGGCAGCTACAGAACTGATGATTGTTGGAGTTGCAGGTTCCAAAAGCGCCAGAGAGACCATATACAGCGCATTCATCTCTGGGCATATACCGGAACATGTTCCACTTACTGCCATCAAACAAAGCCTGCCCAATATATCCATAATTCATTACGATGACACGAGAGAGTGCATTGATGTTACGCATCCATTCATAAGTGACATACAAACCAGAGTTGGTACTTTCAACGCTCATATTGTAGAAGTCTTTCACTGCAATTTGTGGAAAATTACTAAAAATTTTGCCATCCCAAATCCCGCTCTCCCAATACTGTACAGAATTGTGTTAATTTCTATAACCCGGTAACAGATTAATTGCACAATAAATTTACAAAAAGAAATCTGATTTATAACAATTAATACAACTGGGCTAATTAACAACTAATAACAGCGGAAGCAAAAATAACATAAAGCCAAACACAAAAAGACAATAACACAGATATACCCAGGAAACCCCAATGCGGGGAAAAACCTGCAAATGTTGGATCTTCTATTCAGCCTAACAGCAAACTTTTCTTTCAAAAATACAATATGAGTTTGCTATAGCAATCTTGTATTTATAGAGCCTAGCTGCTTTACTTAGCGTGCAAGGAAAGAATCTTTCCTTGCTTTCTTTGGCTTTATTTACACATAAAATCACTCTAGGATTTATCTTATCCTCACAAACTCGGAAACATTCTATTAAAGAATAAAATCCCACTCTTGGATTTATCTTATCCTCACAAACTCAGAAACATTCTATTTAAAGAATAAAAATCCTGTTGTTGCTAAAAATCCAACTCGAATTGATTTAAAGCAAATCTTATCTTGAGTTGCTTTAAAGCAAATCCATATCCCACTTTTCTAGCTACAAAAATCAACACTCCCTCTTAGCGAGGAAAGTGTTCTGCACCACACCCAACTTGTCCCTGAAGAATTCAAACTTGCTCTTCATCAAGGCCTTCGTCAGGATATCTGCTATCTGTTCATCGTAGGAATGTAATTGAGCTTCACTATCCCCTTCTCCACACAATCTCTGATGAAGTGGTACTTGATCTCAATGTGCTTTGACTTGTCATGAAACATTGGATTCTCAGAGAGTTTGATGCAACTCTGATTATCATAGTAAATGACTGTAGGATCCAACTCCTGATTAAAGAGCCCAGCTAGAAGTTTCCGAAGCCAGCCATACTGGCTGCCATATACTCGGCCTCTGCAGAACTCAGTGCAACTGACTTCTGTTTCTTGCTGTACCAAGAGACTGCTCCCGATCCCAAACTGAAACTGCACCCTGAAGTGCTCTTTCTATCAGCTGTACTGCCTGCCCAATCTACATCAGTAAACCCCTTGAGCTTCACTCCATCCTGCTGAACATACTTCAGCCCATAATCAACTGTGCCTCGGATATATCTCAAAACATGCTTCGCAGCTATCCAGTGCACACGTTTAGGTTCCACCATAAACCGACTGAGTGAGTTCACTGCAAAACAAATGTCTGGCCTAGTGTTGACCAGATACATAAGAGAGCCTATCAACTGTTTGTATAAAGTTGGGTCCACTGCCTCTGATCTAGAAGCATCAATCTTCTTCCAATTGGTCACAAGTGGCATTGACATAGGCTTACAGATTTCCATCCTGAATCGCTTCAAGATATCAATTAAGTACTTCCCTTTTCCAAGGAAGATCTCTCCCTCTTTCTGCCACAACTCCAATCCTAGAAAGTAGTGCATCAACCCCAAGTCCTTCATCTCAAACTCTCCTGCAAGATCCCGCTTGCAATGTGCTATGAGCTCCTCTGACCCTGTGAGAAATAGGTCATCAACATATAACAACAATATGAGAAGTTCACCCTTCACCTGAACATAGTACAGGTTCGAATCTGCCTCACTCTTGATGAAGCCCACACTCTGCAAGTAACTATTAATACGTGAATACCACACCTTGGGAGCCTGCTTGAGTCCATACAGTGCTCTTTTCAACCTACATACATGAGAATCCCTCTCATGTGCTTCAAACCCCTATGGTTGCTCTATGTAAATCTCTTCCTCAATCACCCCATTGAGGAAGGCCATCTTTACATCCATCAGATGAATCCTCCAACCCATATGTGCTGCTATAGAAATGATAGCTCTTATGGATGAGTACCTGGCTACTGGAGCGAAAGTCTCATCATAGTCAACTCCTTCCTTCTGTGAAAACCCCTTAGCTACAAACCAAGATTTAAAATTTTCCACACTACCATCTGCAGCATGCTTAATCTTATACAACCATCTCGAGCCCACCACAGACTTATCTTCTGGTCTTGGTACTACCTCCCACACACTGTTCTTCATGATGGAAGAATACTCTTCCACCATGGCATCTCTCCACACTTGGTGCTTGGATGCCTCGTGAAAGCTGGAAGGCTCTACTTCAATTAATTCACTCATAAGTGCCACATAATCTGAATAACGTCTGGGAGCCCTCCTTTGTCTGACTGAATCTTGAGGATCACCTACGTATTCTTGAGCTTCTCTCAATGTCTGCTCAGCTGCCCTATTTCTCCTCTTCTCACTCATAGGAATCTGAGGCTGAGGAATTATTTGTTCCTCTATCTGATCATCCTGCTTGTTCTGCTCTCCAGCTTGTGTTACTGAAGTTTGAGGGATTTGTGCTACCTCAACTGTGGATGATTGTTCCTCCTCATTCATCAAGTTACTTGACTTTTGAAGAGCCCTCTCTTCCTCAAACTTCACATCTTTGCGAACCACTATTTTCCTGAGAGCAGGAATATAAACTCTATAAGCCTTAGAAGTTTCATTGTACCCAACAAGGATACCCTTCTCTGTAGTAGGTTCCAACTTGGTTCTCTTCTCAACAGGAATGTGACAATACACAAGGCATCCAAAGATGCAAATGTGCCCCAAATCTGGTTTCTTACCAGTGAATGCCTCTTCTGGAGTCAATTTTCCCAACACTTTGTGAGGGCTCCTATTTTGCAAATACACAGCTGTGTTGCAAGCTTCTGCCCATAAGAACCAAGGCAGATCCTGATCATGAAGCATGGCCTTGGCTGCTCCAACTATAGCCCTATTTTTTCGTTCAACAACCCCATTCTATTGAGGGTTGTATGGAACTGTCAACTCTTTCTTGATACCTTCCTGAGCACAAAAATCTTTGAAGGCATTCGAGGTATACTCGCCTCCATTATCAGACCTCAGTATCTTGATCTTCTTTCCAGTTTGGTTCTCCACGAGAGCCTTAAACTCTTTGAACCTACTGAAGACCTCATCTTTATTCTTCATGAAATATATCCATGTCTTCCTGAAGAAATCATCAATGAAGGTAACATAATACTCATATCCATTCAAGGATGTTGTTGACATAGGTCCACACACATCTGAGTGTACGAGATCCAAAATCCCTTCGGATCTAGTGTCGCTGCTTGGAAAACTAGTCTTGGCATATTTCCCAAGAGCACAACCCTTACACACCTCATGCTTTTCTGTCTTCATCTCAGGCAGCCCTGTCACTATTTCCTTAAGAATATTAAGTGCTCCATGGTGAAGGTGAGCCATCCTCCTGTGCCATAATTCTCCTATCCCTTTACAGCTACTAACCAACGCATGTGCTGGATCAAACTGTAACCGAAACAAGCTGCCATGCCTGACACCAATCACTTTTGCAATCTTGGAATCTTTGGGATGAATATAGACTTTTCCCCTCTCAAAGGTCACGATGTAACCCTTGTCTTCCAAGGCAGAAACTGAGATTAAATTCTTTGTCATGCCAGGGACATACAATACATCCTCCACCAACAAAGGTTTGCCAGACTCCCTCTGAAACTTGACGGTGCCAATACCAGTTGCATGGTACTTGGCATTGTCTCTGAGCTCAATATAGAAATCCAGCTTCTTCTCCTCCAACTTGGTGAAACATTTTTTGACTCCCGTCATGTGGCGAGAAGCCCCACTGTCAATATACCATACCTTGTTGGCAATTGAACTTGAGAGACATGCAATGAGC
The DNA here is from genome assembly GCA_007258455.2 of Sequoia sempervirens. Classification (NCBI taxonomy): domain Eukaryota; kingdom Viridiplantae; phylum Streptophyta; class Pinopsida; order Cupressales; family Cupressaceae; genus Sequoia; species Sequoia sempervirens. The sequence continues at coordinate 108,553,487 of VDFB02047230.1, forward strand.
AAAAACTCATTTTCAAATCATGATGCAAACTCGTCCACCTCTGCTATAGCAGCAAATTGCTTCTTCTGCTTGTCCTTATTTTTCTTATTCAGACATTGACTGGCATAGTGACCCATCTGATGGCAGCAAAAATATTTAATCTTGCTCAGATCTTTCTTCTTCCCACTCTTGGAAGAAGAACCTTCTGATTGCTCTTTATTGAACTTCTTCTTACCCTTGCTTGCAAGAGCAAGATTTTCTTCATCTTGAACCTTCTTTGTCTGATCTCCTCGATGAGCACCTTCACGGATCTCCTCCTGAACAAAATCATCCCAAAGTCATGCCCAATCAGGTAGCCGATCTCTGCCGACAACACACTTGACAAACACTTCCCAGTGCTTTGAAAAACCATTCAAGGCTATACGCACCAACTCATCTTCTTTAATCGTCTCTCCAACAGCAACAAGCTCATCCCTGACCTGTGTCAGCTTGGATAAGTAAGAGGTCACACTCTCGCCTTTGGACATCTTGGTATTATGCAATTTTTCCTTGAGCATCATCTTACGACTCTGATAGTCGCTCTGATAAAGTTTTGTGAGCGTATCCCACATCTCCTTGGCGGTGTCTTTCCCCGATAAATGAGGAATTAAATGATCTCTTACTCCATCTAGGATAATCCTTTGAGCTTTGGCCTCTTTGACTTCATGCGAATCTAAGGCAACAGGATCATTTGTTGGTGGAGTCACTTCTGTGCTAGCATAGGTCCATAGCCTGTTCTCCTTGAGAACAGATGTAATCTGAACCTTCCACTACAAGAAGTTAGACGCACCCTCGAGCTTGTCCTCGTATCGAACACTGGTTGCCATAGCTACAAAAGAACTGGAGATGAAAATCTGATGACTTTTTTTTTTCTTGAAATCTGGTTACAAATCTTGGCTTCGTATTCAGAGTTTAGAGCTCTGATACCATGTTAATTTCTATAACCCAGCAACAGATTAATTGCACAATAAATTCACAAAAAGAAATCTGATTTATAACAATTAATACCGCTGGGATTCCAATTCACAACTAATAACGTGAGCAAAAGCCGCTTATAAACCAAACACAAAAGACAATAACCGCAGTTACCGAAGCCCAATCGCGGGGAAAAAGGCACGCAAATGTTGGATGCTTCTATTCAACCTAACAACAAACTTTTCTTTCGAAAATACAATATAAGTTTGCTACAACAATCTTGCATTTATAAAGCCTAGCTGCTTTACTTAGCATGCAAGGAAAGAATCTTTCCTTACTTTCTTTGGCTTTATTTACACATAAAATCACTCTAGGATTTATCTTATCCTCACAAACTCGGAAACATTCTATTAAAGAATAAAATCCCACTCTTGGATTTATCTTATCCTCACAAACTCAGAAACATTCTATTTAAAGAATAAAAATCCTGCTGTTGCTAAAAATCCAACTTGAATTGATTTAAAGCAAATCTTATCTTAAGTTGCTTTAAAGCAAATCCATATCCCACTTTTCTAGCTACAAAAATCAACAAATTGTTCCATTTTTGGACAAATTGTTTGGCCCCAGTTGGATCCGTTTGGTAGGAGAAAAGCCCAGGAGCGGGATCAAATGAGCTTTTCCAAGAGACTAGCTTCTTCCGTCCACCGAATCTCATCCCAGGCAACAAGGCATCTGCAGGATTGTCAAAACTCTGCCAAGTTT